>CP139507.1:328685437-328865437 GCA_021014915.2 Artemisia tridentata subsp. tridentata | reverse complement strand
CGCCCATCGGGCGGGCTTCGACATCTAGTGTGTCTATATATATATATATATATATATATATATATATATATATATATATATAAAACATATATATAACAGGATAAACATAACTAGATAAAGCCACATCATGACAAATAAGTCCACGTCAAAGGCCACATAGGCAATAATCCGCACGTTAAAGTCCACGTATGCAATAATCTGGTTGTTAATTTATTTGTCAAAAAATCACATGCATGGATTCGAACTCAATACCATGTTCATATTATGTGGTGTGTTACCCACTGAACCACCTAAATTTTTTTGTTAGATTTTGTCGGCGAATTTCTATAAAGGATACTATGCAATCATCACATTTTTAGTATTTGATAAGTATGGAAAATATTCATTGTGATCTTAGTCCCATTCGGATTGGGTGTATATGTTTTTAAACATAATTCTACATTATATATATATGTGATGGTCCCTAATATTAACGTAACACAAGATCTACTCAACCAATAAGCTACTAACCAATACGTACGACTACTAAATGAAACAAGTAATTAGACAACGAGAGATAGAAAGAGATGAAGAGAATAGAGGACGGATGATTCATTCATTCTAAAGACTGACAAAGCTTCGGTACAATAATGAATAAAACCATAAAATAAAATGATGCATTAGCCCTTCTATTTATAGGCGAGAATTAGGGCATCATGCACATGCTATGCTTCTAGAAGAATTTAGCAAGGCCACATGGCCCATGATCTCCTAATGAGCCGTGGGCTTTCTTACTAACTTAGAGCCCATATTGAGCAATATATTAAACTATATGACTAAGACTTGATTTACTTGAAACGTGTTCCCAACAATCTCCCCCTAAGTCTTGGTCATCTTGGTTGCTCGACGTCCTCTTTGCTTCATTGGCTTTTGACGTCTACATAATATTTGTTCTTTGTTCTTGTTGTGACATGATATGGTAAATTCTCAATCTGCCTCTCTCCAATAGTGTCTTTACGTCTTTTCCACCATGCTCATATGTTCTTTGACTTTTGTTCTTCATATATCACGTAGTTCTCTCTTCATAAGCTTGATCTTTGACTTGTGAAAGTTTAACGTACTTGATCTTAGACTTTTCTTGAATTTCTTTGAACTTTTGTTATTCCTTAGTCTTTGTGAGAACTTTATCTTCAGGATATGAGTATGATGGAAAGTGGTGGTGGAGCTCCCAGTCACCATGATTAGCTGCAATTAAACAGTTAGTAATAAATCATCCGGTACTTACAGGTTTGGACTTCGAGATTGTCAACAGCATAGTGTGAAGACTTTCTCTAATCCTAACCCAGGCCGTTCTGAATCGGATACCCCCGAAAGGGCTTACACAGACACACCGAAGTGCACCCATGATTCAGTGAGTTGCTGGAGATCACCCCACGACTGTAGACCGTTTTTGGAGCTAACACTAAGTGTAATCCACAAGGGATTACCAAAGTGACCTGCTGTCAAGGCTGTTTGATGTGGACCCTGGCAGGATTTCCATTCAATCACTGAGAATCATAATTTATGAATTCTCTCATGAATGTTCTCGGCAGATTGCTAAGATCTGCGAAGGACACTCTTATAATTTACAAATGGTGTTCCTTTTGTTGAACATCCAGTGTATACTAAGTGTACTTAAGAGATCTTTGATGTATCTCATGGCTCTAGACTCAATTAAGTGCATTTATTTGGTCGTCGGAGGCATGGAGCAGATTGCCTCCTTTTCAATATCAACGCATCTCGGAGTGAGAGGTTGATAGATAATGAAGGGTTCAGCGTGTGAAATGAAACAAGTGTATTTTGAGAGACAGCTGAGTGACTAGAAGGTTTAGTACATTGCGTCACTGGGTCCATGACGACTTTATTCTTCAATACCAGTGTCACCGTAGTGACAACCAGTAGCATATGTATTGAACCCGGTGTCTGCCCTAAGGTTGAACAAATGGAGGGCTATTTCTTTTCACCCTTTTCTTTACTTTTCTTTTTCATTCTTCAACCCCTTCTTTCTCCTTTCATTTCATTTCTCCTTTTTTCAATCATACCTAGGACTTTTCTAGTACTAAACTATTGGAATTGTCCTTGGGTAGATCCCTCCGGCTCTGGCGGATCATAGGACGGTTTTTCCTAACCTTAGTCACCTTATATCTCCATGACTATCCTATTGATGCCATAAACCAAACTTTTTGAAAATCTCTCAAAGTGCTTATGATTGTAAAAACATATTTTGTTAACACTTTGAGAGTTTTGTGATTTTCAGAAATACTCCCCCTTAACATGTGCTCATAAGTATTTAAGGTAAATTTGCACATGTCGGGTAGAGTTAGCACTTTTTGAATTGATTGATTTTCAATGAACATGATCGTTGCGAGACACGTTTACATCACTAGTAGAACTAGCTTGAAATTATTACCCGTCCAGATCACATTCAAGGAAAATCGCTCGAAATCGGTACATTTTACTCAGACATATCCTTTGCGAGACACGTTTACATCACCAGATAAACTGGCTTGAAATTATTACCCGTCCAGGATATGTCTTTTCGACTACTGACTTTTGATGTCGTCAATTCGAGGGTTCAATTCTGAGTCTTGCTCACATGAGGTTTACGGGAAGAATTTCAAGAACTTTTGTTTTCAGAACAAAGATTATTTTTCAAATACTCCCCCTTAACGAGGGAATACTTGTCCTTATGAGCAGAATTTTGAAAAACTTAGAAAAAATTCTGGTTTAATTCTACTCATAAGTAAGAAGCTTTCGCTCCTTTGATCAGGATTGAGGCACTGAAGCGTACCTCAGGGTCCTTTCTTTACAGGAACGGGTTGTGCACTGTGATGTGTGCACAAGCCATATTTAACAATCATATTAGCAAGAATCATCAATCAAAGAATAAACCAAATTCTTACATCATCCTCCCCTTCCAAATGAGGTGTAGACTGGATCTGGTCTTTGGAACGTTCTGACCGGGAAGGATGGACGTCCTCCAACATAGCTTTTGTAACACCCCTAAAATCGGGTCCAGCGGAAGCATACATGTCACTGGGGCGCTACTCAATTGGTATCACAACACAAGGTACAAAGAACGGTTTTACCTTAACCGTTTAGAATAAAATTCATTTACAAAAATGTTAAATTTACATATATCAAGAGTAGTGCGGAAATAGGCCCATAAATAGGTAAAGCGGTCCCAAATATATTCATCAAAGTCATCTATGACCATGCCCCTTGCCAAGCGCCTCCAGAAATAAGTTATCACCTTAAACCTGAAAATACATGCTAAAAGGGGCAGCTTACGCTGGTGAGTTCACAGGTTTTAGTTTTAAAACAATTTGGTTAAACCAAAAGGTTTTCGAGTTCAAATCATCATTCATAAATAAGTCAAGTCCAACGTAGGCTAACACTGCCTAAATCACAGTTCCAGAACCAAATCCGCAAATAATAGCATAGTCAAAGCATCTCGAACCATAATCAATCATACAGATACTACACTCATATAGTGTCACGCAAGTTAAAATGTTACGCTGGCTAAGTCATAAAAGTCAAATCACAATAACAGTTCCCTATAGGCGCACACTATAGTCCCGCATAATTGCGGCAAATAATATTCATAAGCACGCACAAGATTGCGTCAAGTAACGATAACCCCGCACAGATGCGGCTCATATAACAAGTGACCTTAACCAGCTCGCGTAACAGTTTCATAAACCACAATCACAATTTCAGGCCATGTCAATAAACAGGTAAGCACATAACACATACAATTAACATGTCAGATATATCAGCCAAACAGTATGTTGGAGAAAACAAATCACGTTTCAAGTATAACAAGTATTGAGTTTAAGTAAAAATGAGCATGTATTCTCCCCCAAAAATAGTTGGAAAACCGGTAAAAGTAGGGGCCATGAACTCACCTTAGCCACAGCAATGCAAGATCACAACTGACACGACTGGCATCTAGAGCATATCACAACGGTCTCAAAACATACGGCATGACGGTACACGGAGGTACAAGCACGGCGGTACACAACGGTCTAGGATCGGCACAACCTAATACGTATACGGTTATCTCAAAATACGTCTCGCAAAGTAATAAAGTCTATAAAAGACAATGTGTCATAGTTTTCGTGGATTACTCAGTTTTCAAAACTTATCAAAAGCTTAGTTTCAACGTTTCGTGTGGTGTGGTAAGATAACATAGACTTGACAGACAACTCACGCCAAGGAGAAGAGACACCGACAAAGTCGAGAGAATACTGACAAGAACTCAGACCAAGGAAGACAACCCTAGAAGTTAACGACAAACAAATACCTCGAATAAATAAATTAGTTTGTACGTTTCGACATTTACCCCGTTATCCCCAAATAACTTGTATAAAACATAAACGTTTTATAATAAAAATGAGTTTAACTAATAAAACTAGTTTTTTCTCAAGTCGTCGAGACTTGGATTAATCACAATTGGGATTACCATATTTTACAAGTTTTATGTCTCGTTATCGTTCATGTAAATATTAGCTTTAGTTAAATCAAACAACTCTTTTCATTTTTGACGCTTAGCTAAACAATGAAAACCTATTTACAACTCATGGGCTTCGGCCCAGTTTTGATACAAATCAATCACACCCAGTTTTGGGCTTACAGCCCATTAACCCCAGACAAATCAAGCGCGCCCCTATCCTTAACTAAGCTTAAACAAACGTACCATGTGTGACTAGAATATAACATCAAACCGACACCATTTAAAATGTAAACAACACAACGCCGAGACCCTAATGGTCTCGGCTTATTTCCCTTCAGCACCAAAATCTAAACCAAACGGACCTAAGTCCTTTCACCCGGCTAAAATGACAACTATGATAACCATACCGATAGTAATATTAACACGCCAAGACTAGGTACCAACCAGACCCGACATCAAATGACCAGGACCAAGTCAAGAACGCCATTAACAATACTCATTTGTCCAACCCGAGCCTGAAACTCACTACCATCATTAACTACGCACGAATCCAAACTGACTTTTATCGGGTTTGACCCGTTTTCACACCCGAATCAACAGACAATTCTTACAACACAAATTCATAACAAGCACCACTTTAGTCGAGACTTACCACACGAACACAATAAATAAAAACATGTTTTAAATCCGGGTTTTAATAATAAATCCACTAACAAGTTTTATCAGTGTTACAACAACGAAAATTCCATATTAACCCGATTTAATCCGTTTTAATCCACGAAGAATAATGACAAAATAATTATAATCGAATTCAAACCAAAGAAAAATAAATAAACGACTGCTTCTCGGCTTTACCATGACGAGAAAGAGAGAAAGGGGAGGAGGATGACGGCGGCTGAAATGGTGACGACCTCGAACTGAAACAAACATAAGAACAATACTCCGATCTGCTTGATTTATACACGATTTGTTTTAAACTTGTGTCGCCGGAATTTTTGCCGGAAAAATTCTTTAGTTATCGAAAGATAGAAAATAGGTGAGGGTGGTTTGGAGGCGCGTGAGATACATAGGAGTGAAGAGGAGGGTGAGAGGGTTAAGATGGTGGTGGCGGTGAGAGGTGACGCGCGGCGGTGAGAAGGAAGGAGAAATACTAAACCCTAGGTGGGTTATAATGAGATATATATAGGGCTCTTCTTGGGACTTGTGGCAAACCCTAGCGCGCCCTCAGGGACTAAAACTGTCAATTTCTTCATATTTTTAACGAAACGCCAACGAGACCAATAAATCGTGTTGTAAATATTTCCCGAGCATCCGAAAGTTATTCCATAAACTATAAAATCGTTTTTCCATTAATTTTGATTATAAATACGTGTATCTTTATTTCTCGTTGCCCGAATAAATTAATATTCGCGTTTAGAATAATTTTTCCAATAAAACGACTATTCATACGCCTCGTTTCTCACGAATAATAAAATAATCAAAACA
This sequence comes from Artemisia tridentata subsp. tridentata, assembly GCA_021014915.2. Classification (NCBI taxonomy): domain Eukaryota; kingdom Viridiplantae; phylum Streptophyta; class Magnoliopsida; order Asterales; family Asteraceae; genus Artemisia; species Artemisia tridentata. Next base: position 328,859,478 of record CP139507.1, on the reverse strand, counting down.
AATCGTCGGTTGTGCCAGTACGCATTGTGTACAAATTTCACGTTTCACGAGATAAATTCAAGTTTTCGTACCAATAAGTTCAGAAAAGATCCGTTTATGAGAAACGGGGAAAGTCTCGTATAAAAATATATTCGAAAAATTACGGGTGGTTACAGCTTTCGAGCCTCCTCATCTGGTCTCTTCTGAACAACCTTGTCTCAACCTTCATTACAAATTGTCGGATCTGTCTCAATTGATCATTATCTCTTCGTCTTCTGCAACTGTTGATCTCGAACCTGAATTACTAACCCATCACGAACCTTCTTCAGTGTGTGGTCGCAGAACTTATGAATGTCTCGATACGCAATGAAGTAGTTAATCGTCAGATCTCTTTTGTAAACGAATCCAAAGGTTGGCTCCTTCTCGAAGGTATATTGAGCTTCATTGCTGATTCCAGAAAGAAGTAGTAGTGGTGCAGTTAAATTCAACTTCTTCTGATAGCTTTTGACCCATAACTGAAGATCTTCTACTCGTTCTTTTATGATCTTCCTTCTGATGAAATGAAGAATAAAAGTACTGAAAGCATACTGAAGATCTGGTGTAACATGTTGCAGTCTCCCTTGAACTTTGATCAGGTACATGTCTTCAAGATCATTAAGACTTAAGTCCGGGAAATCTGCTTCAAAGAACAAGTAGACTTTCTGGTCGTGCTTTCTAACTTTGATCTCTGACAAGAATGTGTAATCATACTTCTTCTCTCCCGTCAGACTTACCACAGCTACAATCTTGTGGTCACTTCTCACTGAATATGGAGACTTCTTGGTTAGTTTACTTTTGTACCACGTCTTCCTTTTCTCGAACCAGTGGTAAATGCCCAGTTCTGCATTGTGGTCATAATGCACCTTCTCGGATATGAATAGATGAGTTGCAGTTTCCTCGATGGCAGGATTTGGATAGCTTGTTGCTGGTATCAAAGTGATAGAAGTTGCATATTTGGGTCTACATTCAGCTCCATGCATGAGTAATTCCAGGTCGTTGTTGAAGAAAAATTGATAAAGGACGGATGGTTGTTTTGAAACCCGAAGTACCGGCAGTGGCTTTGTCCAATCTGTGATGTATGGTTGGTTGGTTCTGGAGGTGCTGCCAGCCAATATCACATCTGGACTAGTCCAGCTGAACTCGCTAGACATTGCACGGGAAATGTTTTCAAGATGATACTCGAGCTCAGCTGCACTTAAGGAGTTATCCTTGAGAAGATTGAAGGCATCATTTTTTATCTGATGAAGTTCCCTCTTAGTCATCTTCTTGACTCGTTGAGTACATTTGAGTTGTTGTGTGAACTCAAATGTACTGTCTTCCATATTAGAATCTTCGTCTATGTGTGTTTGAGCACTCGCCAACTGGTCAAACCATTCATTCCCTTGTGTGTCATCATCATCTAGCCATGAGACTACGTTTGATTTTTTAGAAGATTTCCTGCTTGTTGTAGCCTTGGCCTTTGGTGGTGAATGAGGTTGATCAAATTCTTGCTGAAAGTCCATTTCCTCGGTGGCAACGTGCTCAAAATGATGCTCTGTCTCTTTAGGACTTGATTCTGAATCCTTAGGTGGTTGAGATGCTGTTGTAGTTGATGGTCCGATAGGTTCTTTGAACTGTGGACCAGATCCGCCTTCACCCTTGTGTTTCTTGGATTGGGTGTCAGGGTCTTGATCTTCATCGTCTCGTGGACGTTTTCCTTTATCGGCCGTAACTTTGCAAGATTCCAGATTAGCATTAATAGCCTCACAGAGAGCTATTTCTTCTTTTGTAGGTGAGACGATTGCTGTGAGTTTGGTGAGGAGTGCTAGTTGGAGTTCTTCGGTTGTATAATCCAGAAGCTGCTTTGGTTGGGTTGTTGAGTCATGAGGAATTGATGCTGTGATGTTCTTAACTTTTTCAGTGAGGTTGGCATCGACATACTCTACAATATTTGTCATAAGCTTGGGCATATATTTCTTGACATATAACTTTGTGTTGGCCTTAGCTTCCTTGAGTAGTTGTTCTTTAACGTCATCATCTAGGAATTCATCTATGCGAGTCTTGGTTTCCTGTAAATCTTTCACTTGCTCGCTAAGGCCTTTGACCATGTTCTTTAATTCGTCTACTTGCACTGAGTTTGTTGTCTTTCTTTGCCCTTGCCAGTTTTGCAGCCTTTTTCAACCTTTTGGCTTTTGGTGAGATGATTTCAATTCGTGTCAGCTTGGAGATCCTTGGTTTCTTGCTTTTTATGATTGTTAAGCTCTCTTCTTCAGTTGTTGTTGCTTCTTTGACAGGTGATGGTTGGGGTGGTGGTGAGGGATGTGACGATGATTCAGGAGGAGTTAGAGCCTTTGGTGGTGAGGCAGGAGGTGTTGAAGCCTTAGGCTATGGATTGTGCTGAGGCTCATGAGGAGTGAGTGTTAAATGAGGTAGAGTGAGGGGGTGTTAAAATGTATTGATCTGCTTCTCGTTCGGCCATCTTCTGCTCTTCCTCCCTCTTCTTTTGTTCTTCTTCCCTCCTCCTTTCTTCTTCCGCCTTATATTCAGCTTCTGTGGTTTCCTCCCTAATAGGCTGATCATTATCTTCAGATTTAGTCCAGAAATTATTAACGTTCTCATTTACATACTGCTCCATTATATCACTTTTTTCCATCTTATCATCCTTTATATCCTCATCTGTCATTTTTCCTTTGTCCTTGCCGGGTTGATTAACCGGACTTAGTGGTGGAAGGATGTCTTCAGCATGTGACTCGGGCCTATTTGGTTGATTAACTGAGTCAGGCTGAGATGTAGTATTAGTAGCAACTTTCGACCCTCCGGGTTGATTAACCGGATCAGGGTGAGTTGGAGTCACTTCTTTAACTATTCCAGATCTTCCAGCTCCTTTTTGTTGTTCCATTTTCCTTTGTTCTTCAACCCTTAAGTCTGCTCTTCTGGCTTCATCATCTTTGAGAGTCTTTTTGCTTTCTTTTATTGCTTCAAAAGTATCTAAATGTTCTTTCATGTAAATGGTTTCTTCATCTTCGGATTCTGTTTTAGAGTCAGATTCTTCTTCATCAATAATCCCACCTTCCTCTGGTTCTGACTTAGGAATGTTAACTTTAACTCTTCTTTTGATGATTTTGGGTGCAGAAGGTTTGATTTGCTTTGATGCACTAGAAGCACTCCCAGTCTTGCTACTTCCCTTTGAACGAGTCTTAGAAGATCCCATTTCTTCTCCAATTTTGGCAAACCCGACTTGATTTTTGTTGAAAGCACTGTCATAGTCTTTAAAAGCTTGAGTCTTCTTAACTGAGTCTGTTAACAGTGATTCTGGCAGTCTTGACCCTTGCTTGTGTGAGCTTCCTTTGGGAAAGTAAATCAGACTGACAATCTTGTCCATCTTAAACAAGTGCATTTCTCGGTCTTCAGGACGTGGAGAAATGTCGGTGTTCTCGTTAAGCAGAAGACTTATGAGCAGCTTGGTATATCGAACAAATGGAATTTTGGCAGATGGTTTCTGATGGCGAGTTTGGATCTGGAAAACAATGTCTTCCCAGATGAGTTGTGCATAATCAATCTGTTTCTGATTGACTATTCCCCAGAAGATTTGAAGGTGTGACATTCGTGGGTGCTCATGACCACTGTCCCTCCCTCAGATTGAACTGACCAATATCTAATATATGGTCCTCCAAGGTTCTGGGATATTTTTGGCATTGACTTTTGAAATTTTGGTCAGAGGAATATCTGGTTGTACATCGTATCCAATCTCTATGAGGAATTTGAGAACTTCATCTTCGGTTGGTGTAGGCCAATATCTGTTAGCAGGTTCTGGTAAGTCTAAGGCTCTTCGAAGGTATTTCGGGGTGAGTTTTACTTTCTTACGATCCAGTGTGCAGGTGAAGTATCTTTCATCATCGTCCAGCTTTATAGTGCTCCACATTTGATGAATATACAACTCATGGACACTGTCTGATCTATCCAGCAAGTTGCTGCACTTGTGTCTCTTGAGTATTTCAATTGCAATCTGACAGCTTGGTTTTGCACACTTTATCTTTTCAAAGTCAACCCTTGCGTTGTTGTTGCCATATTCTGCCTTATAGCCATGTGGAAACACTTCTTCCTTAGTCAGCATTGGGAGTGATTGTTGTTGTGGTGCAGCCATTTGAGATAACTGAAACATCATTCAGACACAGATTTGCAGGATAAATGAATGTTAGCTTTTATTCAAACTTGTTTTTTCATATGTAGTCCTTTTATAACTTAGTATGATTTTACAAATTCAAACATGGAAATTTGTGTTCATGTTAATGTACGAAAAACAATTTTGACATTTTTTGGTGAAATGATAATTCCTATAGAAGTGACAATTCCTATAGAAACTGACAATTCCTATGGAAACTGACAATTCCTATAGAATCTGACAATTCCTATACAATTGGACAATTCCTATACAATTGGACTATCGCGATAGAATTAAACAATTGCGATAGAAATGGACAATTGCGATAGAAATTGACATTTGCGATAGAAATTGACAATTGCGATAGAATTTGACATTTGCGATAGAATTTGACATTTACGATAGAATTTAACATTTGCGATAGAATTTGACATTTGCGATAGAAAATGACAATTTCGATAACAAATGACAATTTTGATAGAAAATGACAATTTCGATAATTTCTTATACAAGAAATTTCAATAACATTGTAGACGTACTGTTCATCAGATTCTTCAAAAATTTATCAAAACTTGTTATTATGTTCGCACAAATTTGTTCCAATAGCATCCTATGATGTTTCTAAGTCATATATTCAAGTTTTAATAACTTTTAACCACATAATATCAAAAATCAACCTGAACGTGTTCTTCTTAAACCCTAACAATCAAAATCAAAGCCATGGTGTTTCTGGGTTTAATTCAAAGGCATAATCATTCAATTCGAAGCATAAGAACAACATTTCAATGGTTTAATTATGCTACAACACAATCACTTTTCCCCAATTTGTACGCTTAAACCCTAAAATTAGAACATGCAAGATTCGTGTTTCTGGGTTTAATTAAGCATAAGGAACATGTTAAGGAACTATTTAGACCACATCCCACCAACGAATTATGTCATATACACTCAGAATCAAAATCTACTATTTCGCATAAACCCTAGATCTTAAACAATCGATTGTGACAAATTAAGCCGTTGGATTGTTAAATCCTTCAAAACCGTTTCATATAAACACATAATAAACATGTTTTTACTCACAAATTAGCAGATTCTTGAACGGATTTGATGGTTGATTCTTCGTCGTGGATCTTGGTGGGTGGAAATTAACTACGGTTGGTGTGGATCTTGGTGGGTAGGATTTGATGGTTGACTCTTGGAATGCAGACTCAAAGCTTTTCTTACGTTTTTCTTTGTTTTCAAAATTTGAAAGTTGTTGCTTATAGCACTCAAGATCCTTGGTTAACAATGCAATTTTGGCTTTTATGTTTCTGTTAATGTCATTGCATTTATCAATCTGAGATTTTTGTGCATTCAATTGTGTTTGGGTGGTCAACAATAAGGTCATAAGCTCTGGATCTGTATCATGCATAAGATCATTTTGTTCAAGATGATCATGACTGTCATCATCAACAGAATTATCAAATGAAACCACTGGGTTAATTTGATCATCATCAAATGTAACAACGGTGTTTATTTGATCATTGTCTTAAGATGAGAATGATGAGTCATTTTGACCAATATTTTCTTGTGCAGATGAAGATGCAGGTGGTGATGCAATTTCATGAATAAGACACTCAGATTCAGATACCTGAGATAAGCCGTTGGTATCATAGACCGGGCCTGTCTCTCTCATATTCATCTCCTGCATGTTTTCCATCAACATTACAGCTGCATTTACTTCAAGGTGTTCCATTTCATCATCAGAGAATGCATTTGCCATAAAGTTGTGTTCTTTCTCGGCCAAAGTATCACCAGCTTTTTCATCTTTCAATGCCAGAAGAAGAGCCTCCTTATGATAAGCACTGCCCATTGTCCTTGGCTTTGGGCATGCATTTGCCATATGACCATTCCCACCATAATTGTAGCATGTGATTGATGTGTTTGCAATCCCTTTCCCTTTATCTACAATCTGAGTCCTCCTCTGTGTATTACCCATGCTATTTCTACCATTACCTCCTGAAGTAAACCTTTGACCACCAGAATTCCCCATATAATTTCCCGAACCAAATCTTCCTGAAGCCCTATTCTGAATTTCAACCCTTCCATCATTAACCACTGCTTGATTCCTTGTGTTTGATGAAGACCTTAAACGATTGTTGGACCTGTTGAAGAATTTGCTAAAGGCGCGAGCGATCAATGCAAATCCCTCATTTAAAGAGTTAAAGGCATCATCTTCATCGTTGTCAATGTTGGAGTACATACTATAGTCAGTGTTTTCGTATGGGATGAGTTGATTATCAGAGTATTGTGAAGGTGCTTCATATGGGACAAGTTGGTTTGAAGGTTGTGATGCAAAACCCGAATGAGGTGGTGGTGGTTGAATAAAATCCTGATTTGGTGCAAACTGAGATTGAGCCATTAACGCAAGTGGGTTTGAAGTAGGTACTGATGAAAATCCACCATGAGCTACTCGAATGAGGTGGTGATGTTTGAGGAAATCATACAACAACCAGTAAGAGACGGTGTGTAGATTCTTGGATTGTCTTACGAAAGTCATATACTTTTGCCAATCCGGTCCGAGACAACCCAGAAACTTAGAGTTCACATCAATCTTTGGTAAAATGATGTTGTGACGATCCCGATCGTTGACAATGTTGATAAACCGATGGTAGTATGATTCTAAGGATTCTCTAGCTTCAATGGTGAAATGTGTGTATTCCATATACAACTTTGATTCCAAGTACTCCTAATTTAATTCAGTACCTACCATAAGAAGGTGCACATGCTCCCACATATCCTTTGTTATCTTTTTTGCATCGATGCTCCTGAAGATAGGATTTGGAATCCCTTGGAGGATGTAAGACATAGCCAACTCATTAGCCTCTTGTTGAAGAACTTGTTCTGCGATGAGTTGAGCTAGAGGAATAGGGGTTGTTGTAGCTTCTCATGGAGGAACATGATTTGGATCCGCAGGAATGGTAGTAGCAGGAGCTGGATACGGTCCATCAATGATAACCTTCTTCAGATACTTCCCATGAGGTTTCTTTAACTCGATAAATCAGAGAAAATGACTGGACCACTGCACATAATTCTCAGGTGTTAACATTGGTGGTGTGTCCAAAGAGCCTGCTTCATGTCTCGACTGTTGACTGCTTATGGCCTCGTACATTTTGTTAAACCAGTGTGGTTCTCTTGAAGGAGGTTGGTAATTTTGCATCGGTTGTGGAGGAATTTGTTGCTGTGGAAGAAATTGATGTTGCTGCATTAACATGTGATGTTTTTGATATTGTGGTTGAGTGTACTTCTACTGAAATGGTTGTTGACGATACTATTTCTGTTGTTGATTGTAGAAGTAGTTATTGTATGGTGGTTGAGACATCCTTGTGTTTTTGTTGATCGTACAGAAAATTAAGATGTGTGTTATGAGTTATGAGGTTTGGTTTTGGTTAAGTGGTGTTTTTATTCAATTTCGATAGATTAATGTTCACAACAATTACGATAACACTATTCACGACAATTGCGATAACACTGTTCACGCTGCCAATTGCAATAAGAGTCTAAATTGCGATAAGATTCTAAATTTCGATAAGGTTTTGAATTGCGATAAGATTCTAAATTGCGATAGCACAGAGAATGGCGATAACTCCAAGAATTCCGAATTGCGATAGAAATTGATAATTGCGATAAGCTTTCTAAATTGCGATAGAAAAGGCAATTTCGATAAGTTAACAGAATTGCGATAGATCTTGCAATTTTGATAGGTTATCTAAATTACAATTCTGATCACTTTCTCAAAATCTTATACAAGATATGAGAATAACCGCAAAGTCGAGGTATTTTCACAAACTTATACAAGCAAGGAAAACACTGAACTCCAATTTTGATAAATCCGTAGGCTGCTGAAATTGCGATAAGCCCTTGCAAGAATTGCGATAAACCCTCTTTTTCACAATTGCGATAAATCCTCTTCTGAACCAAATTGCGATAAACCCTCTTTTCACGAAATTGCGATAAACCCTCTTTTCACCAACTTTTTCAGATTACCTTTGCACCTACCGATTTTTTTTTGTTTCTAACGTCTAATAATACGTAAATTATGAAGATATTTGCAACCTTTAACGTGAAAACCAAAATTTGGTGAATTTCTATAACTAGCAACGACCTAAAAAACTAGTGTTATACTAATCAAACTCGAACAAAAACTCAAATATCGACTTTGAATCTAATCTCTATTCACTATTTTATCTCTTCACTTTACAAGCTTGAAGATAAATGAAAGAGATGAGATGTTTGGTCATTTTTAGCCACAAAACCACACGTAAAATACTTAAACCAAACGTAAACACGTATAGATAACGATTTAAACTACTCGAAAACATACAACTAATTATCCTTTAGCGTATGATACCACTTGATGGTCCCTAATATTAACGTAACACAAGATCTACTCAACTAATAAGCTACTAACCAATACGTACGACTACTAAATGAAACAAGTAATTAGACAACGAGAGATAGAAAGAGATGAAGAGAATAGAGGATGGATGATTCATTCATTCTAAAGACTGACAAAGCTTCGGTACAATAATGAATAAAACCAACAAATAAAATGATGCATTAGCCCTTCTATTTATAGGTGAGAATTAGGGCATCATGCACATGCTATGCTTTTAGAAGTATTTAACAAGGCCACATGGCCCATGAGCTCCTAATGAGCCATGGGCTTTCTTACAAACTTAGAGCCCATATTGAGCAACATATTAAACGATATGACTAAGACTTGATTTACTTGAAACATGTTCCCAACAATATGGCTTATTATGTCATATCATAACCCATTCACAAACACACATTATACACGATCCATATATCAATATGCAACAACAAAGACATTCAGCAAGGCTATCAAGATCAAACGTTAAAAAGACGTCTGAAATTGGAACGAAAAAGAAGAAAAACAAAAACACTATAGTTGATTCATCGGGTAATTTTTAGAATAAACAGTTAAACATTGATTGTTTGGTTATGAATATGAATCGTATTATGAGTTAAACATTGATTATTTTTTTATGAATATAAATCGTATTATGAACTGCTTATATACTTTTGAATTTTTTGTTACTAAAAAGTGTTAGTAATACTAAGTTTAAAGGAGCAGTATTAACTTGAAAGTTAGTACTACTATTATGAGTTTAAAGGAGCAATACTAATTTGAAAGTTAGTACTGCTGGAACCAAATTATTATAGTATGTATGATTAGGTTTTCAGATGTAATTAAGAATTGTTTGTGTACAAATTTTCAGCAGCAACTGAGGACGAAAACAACAACATTATACTGGATTCAGTAGGTGGTTTGTTTATTAACAATTAAACATGCATGGTTTTAAACATTCATTATATATTCAATGTTTTCTATTGTCATGATTTATATATGTTGTTGTATGTTGGTTAATAGGATTCATATTAAACATTCATTAGATAACTCATATTTTTTAATGAGCATGATTCATATATATTCATGATTCATGTAATAATATTTATATACATTTATTAGATTAACAATTACATCGTCTTTAATTTACAGCGTTGAATGAAGCACCAGGTGATAATCAGGAGAATAAAAGCCTACAAGGTATTTTATCAGTTAACACAATTTATTAATTACTTTGTATTCTTAAAATCACATAAAAATAAAGACTATTTAATAGATGCATGTATGTTTAAGAGTGACGCACCAGGAAGAAGATCTAGAACTCATATTCTCAATTTAGAAAACCTGGCAATAGGTAGTTATGTTATAAACAAATATAGTTTTTAATATTTTTATAACTATTAATATAAAGAGTTATAGTAATAATATGGTGAGTGATCGACAGGATGCAATAAACTTGCATTGGGAAATACTCATAAGATGTATGGTAAACATGCTTCCAATCTAGATATCCCGTCAACAAGTAATTTGTCAAAACATCGTGAAGAAAAAAGTGTTGCAGGTTTGCTTGTTTGTTGTTTGTTTTTTATATTTTAACATACTCAGTTATAAAAATTCAGGAGATAATTTAATGTATTTATTTTTCTCATGTAATAGATGCATGCATGTTTGAAAGTGATACTCCTAGAAAGAACTCTAGATCTGATATGTTGAATTTAGGAGGGCAGCAAAGGTTAGTATCTGAAAAGATGTCCTATATCAGAAGTCGTCAAAAAGATTTGAGAGCTCTAACAAGAGGTATTATAGTTACACTATTAAATAATTTTGCATGGTTACATAATATTAATAATATATGAGCATTATAATGAAATCTTTACTGTTTGATAGTAGTGAATGTATTGCCGACCACATTGCAACTTACCTTCAAACAATACAAAAAAACCATACACATCTCTTAAAAATAAATTTTATTTCATACTAACAGTTCAATAATTAATTATCCTTACATATTATTTACAAATAACTACTACATTCGAAAAGGAATACACTCAAAGAATAATCACAATACATGCCCGCTCATCGGGCGGGCTTCAACATCTAGTATATATATATATATATATATATATATATATATATATATATATATATATATATATATATATATATATATATATATATATATATATATATATATATATAACAGGATAAACATAACTAGATAAAGCCACATCATCACAAATAAGTCCACGTCAAACGCCACGTAGGCAATAATCCGCACGTCAAAGTCCACGTATGCAATAATCCGGTTGTTAATTAATTTGTCAAAAAATCACATGCATGGATTCGAACTCAATACCATGTTCAAATTATGTGGTGTGTTACCCACTGAACCACCTAAATTTTTTTGTTAGATTATGTAGCCGAATTTCTATAAAGGATACTATGCAATCATCATATTTTTAGTATTTGATAAGTATGGAAAATATTCATTATGATCTTAGTTCCATTCGGATTGGGTGTGTATGTTTTTAAACCTAATTCTACATTATATATATGGCTTATTATGTCATATCATAACCCATTCACAAACACACATTATACACGATCCGTATATCAATATGCAACCACAAAGACATTCAGCAAGGCTGTCAAGATCTAACATTAAAAAGACGTCTCAAACTGGAACGAAAAAAAAAGAAAAACAAAAACACTATAGTTGATTCATCGGGTCATTTTTAAAATAAACAGTTAAACATTGATTGTTTGGTTATGAATATGAATCGTATTATGAGTTAAACATTGATAATTTTTTTATGAATATGAATCGTATTATGAACTGCTTATATACTTTTGAATTTTGTGTTACTAAAAAGCGTTAGCAGTACTAAATTTAAAGGAGCAGTACTAACGTGAAAGTTAGTACTACTATTATGAGTTTAAATGAGCAGTACTAACTTGAAAGTTAGTACTGCTGGAACCTAATTATTATAGTATGTATGATTAGGTTTTCAGATGTAATTAAGAATTGTTTGTGTACAAATTTTCAGCAGCAACTGAGGAGGAAAACAACAACATTATACTGGATTCAGCAGGTGGTTTGTTTATTAACAATTAAACATGCATGGTTTTAAACATTCATTATATATTCAATGTTTTCTATTGTCATGATTTATATATGTTGTTGTATGTTGGTTAATAGAATTCATATTAAACATTCATTAGATAACTCATATTTTTTAATGAGCATGATTCATATATATTCATGATTCATGTAATAATATTTATATATATTTATTAGATTAACAATTACATCGTCTTTAATTTACAGTGTTGAATGAAGCACCAGGTGATAATCAGGAGAATAAAAGCCTACAAGGTATTTTATCAGTTAACATAATTTATTAATTACTTTGTATTCTTAAAATCACATAAAAATAAAGACTATTTAATAGGTGCATGTATGTTTAAGAGTGACACACCTGAAAGAAGATCTAGAACTCATATTCTCAATTTAGAAAATCCGGCAAAAGGTAGTTATGTTATAAACAAGTATAGTTTTTAATATTTTTATAACTATTAATATAAAGAGTTATATTAATAATATGGTGAGTGATCGACAGGATGTAATAAACTTGCATTGGGAAATACTCATAAGATGTATGGTAAGCATGCTTCCAATCTAGATATCCAGTCAACAATTAATTTGTCAAAACATCGTGAAGAAAAAAGTGTTGCGGGTTTGCTTGTTTGTTGTTTATTTTTTATATTTTAACATACTCAGTTATAAAAATTCAGGAGATAATTTAATGTATTTATTTATCTCATGTAATAGATGCATGCATGTTTGAAAGTGACACTCCTAGAAGGAACTCTAGATCTGATATTTTGAATTTAGGAGGGCAGCAGAGGTTAGTATCTGAAAAGATGTCTTATATCAGAAGTCGTCAAAAAGATTTGAGAGCTCTAACAAGAGGTATTATAGTTACACTATTAAATAATTTTGCATGGTTACATAATATTAATAATATATGAGCATTATAATGAAATCTTTACTGTTTGATAGTAGTGAATGTATTGCCGACGACATTGCAACTTACCTTCAAACAATACAAAAAAACCATACACATCTCTTAAAAATAAATTTTATTTCATATTAACAGTTCAATAATTAATGATCCTTAGATATTATTTACCAATAACTACTACATTCGTACACATATATCTTACTATTCGAAAAGGAATACACTCAAAGAATAAGCACAATACATGCCCGCCCATCGGGCGGGCTTCGACATCTAGTGTATATATATATATATATATATATATATATATATATATTATATATATATATATATATATATATATATATACTAGTGTCAAAGCCCGCCCGATGGGCGGGCATGACTTGTAATTTACGTATATATATATATATATATATTATATATATATTATATATATATATATATATATATATATATATATATATCCTCCAATACCATTCCAGCAACACATATATGAACTAACAGAAACCTGTTACATATGAAATCTTTCATTAAGAACATTTAACATCCGATACCATATCATCATATCATATCCTGAAAAATATCAGGGCGCTGAGAGCAAAGACACGTCACTAAAGTAATTGCAAAAGGTGCTTCAAAGGGTGGTACAGAACTCTGTTATATTAGAATACATAGAAACTCACTCTTGAGATTTATGGTTATAATGATGTTGGATTTTTTTAGAAACTCATAGACAACATCAAACAACATATACTTTAAAAATGGAGTTTTCTTACATTAGAAACATTTTGATAATCTTTGCGAAATTTGTAGGCCTCCAAGTCACAACGTTGCAACGAAATCTCTCCAAAATGCAAATATGGTGAAAGACCAGAAGCTTGTTTACGCTTAAATGGGCTATTCCTATTTGCCGAGCAATTTTCCAATTTAGTTGTTAGGAAACAATTCAATTTTTCTAATGCAGCAATTTCCCCCACACCACTTGATTTCAGGACTTCAGCGCCTTAAAGTCATTACCTCAGGTGCAATGCCATCGAAACTGGATCGTCGCGTCTCTTTTTACTCCTGTTTCATATGGAAATTCATAGATAAAGAAACATCAATATCATTCACCAATAACACTAAATTAAATACAATTCACCTTACGTAACTTTAGTTGACATGTCGATTTTGGGCGACTCTCAAGTCATAAACTTCGATTTTAAAAAAATGTGAGATCAAGAAATGTACATCAATTAATGACAACTTTTATATTGCTTAAAATGCAGACTAATTGTATGATGTAATTCTGTTTTTCTTTGCAAACTACAAATTCACAATAACTTCACACATGCAGCAGCAAACACACAGACACAAATCCGTTGACCCCTTTAACATGATAAAGCTCTTGAGAACGGCAGTGATTGATCTAATAAGAGACATTAATGATCATAATAGCAGTGATAAGATCGATAATACTGACACGACAAATGGAGTTCAACAAAAATATTATGAATTAGGATAAACTTAGAGGCGGTGACTGGTCATACAGGTTGGATGATGGGTTAAATTAGGTCAACTTTTAGTATGGGTCAAAACAGCCATGGCCGCGTTGGCTATGGAAGATAATTTCATGAAATATATTTAAAAAAAGAATATCATTATAGTTATAATCTAAAATCAAAAAATATAATCACTTAAGCAAAATGTTTGCAATCCGTTCGACCCATTTGACCATTTCCCATTATTAGCTAACTTTGTTGATTTGGCCTGTTTGAAATAAAGAACGCAATCCAAACGACTGCATCATCTATAGAAGACTCAAAATTGAATTATATAAAAACAACCATACACCTTAAATTTGTACCTTACCTGTAATTCTTGATAATCTGTTACCAATGGTCTGTCCAAGGATCCACCAAACAAAGAGTCCACCTCCTCTGAATGAGATAAAACCTCTTCTCGGTAAATACCTTCACTGGATCTTTCATGAGAATTGGATGTGGAAGCTTGGAAATGTTTTAGCTCATGAGATGCATCCGGATCTATTAGAGATTCTTCGTAACCTGGTACAAATCTTCGTCAATTCTTAGCATCCATAGTTTCAGCAGGACCAAAATCTGCAGCAGAACTTGTTGCCTGATGTTGGACCTCAGTGTGTTTAACGATTTCATCTCTATGTGGATGATCTTCCCCCACAGGCATTTTCGCTTGTAATGCATTTAAAATTGACGTAGATGAACGATTCCTTGAAACAGATCGAGGACTTGAATCATATACGGGTTCCCTTAGATGACTCTCTTCCACCACTAAACTTGATAGGACGACCTGAACGTTTTACCAAATATTACTAAACAAAAACACCTAATAGCAATAGCTTAAACGAATAATGGCCAAAATCAAAATGCTAATTATATAATGTCTAGGGCCCATATTCAGAAGATCAATAAGCATCTTTTTCTTCAAAACCGATTCAAATTTTTGTACAACCCCTTTAACCTCAATACAATGAAATAAAGGATAAGTGAAGTAACCTGTAAAGGATGTTAAGTCAATTGTCGATCACGAAGAAGACCTGTAAAAGAGCCTGCACTATAAAAAAGGGTGCCTTAACTTATAAACCATCTTTCTAATCACAAAATAATAAAAATAATAAAAATAATATAAAAATAAAAAAATAATAAAAAAAAGGTACATATCATTGGACAAAGCACACACACAAATATATTCATCAAAAAGTCTACTACGCCAATTGTATTCTTATTAGTTATCCTTATAACAAACAACAGATATAATGATAAAGTTGAGTTGCTCACCCTGAATTTCTTTTAAAACAGATCATAAATGGTAGCAACATAAACTACACTCTTGTGTATATAGAGGCAACTCACCAAGTCACCATACTTGGAGTAGGTAATACAGTCAACACCTCCTTTCAGAGAGCTAAAGTCGATGGAGCTAAGTAGCGAACATTACGGTTCCCATTCAAATGCACATTTATACATGATCGAAAATGAAAATCCTGTTATTAAGAAAAAATGCTTGAAATTAGAGATATACTTCATCTGTAAAGTAAGTAAATCTTTATGCCTCTCGAAAGGTTACACTGATTTTCTAATATGCTGAAAAAAATTGATACAGACGCATTCCTTATAATTGTTCAGTTGAAGGTTTTTTTTTTTTTTTTTTTTTTTTTTTTTTTTTTTTTTTTTTTTTTATATAATTGTTAGAAGAAATACCTCTGAATATAATATGAGTAACCACCCAAATAAATAGAACATCTGAGACATTCCCATGGTCTGTTTGTAAGATAAAGTTAAATTGTAAGGGAACTTGGAGAACAGGAAAAATGAAAACTAACTACTGCAAGTTACAGTTTTGTAACCTTAGTTTAAACATCAACCAATAAACTATGATGCTACCACTCAGTTACATCAAAGTAGTGGGTCAAATTGGAGATGCGAATGGGCTAAACTAAGCTCTCTGTATAGCTATCAAATGAAATACATAATCACCAGTAGAGAATGAGTGTGTGTGTGTGTGTCTGAAAGAAAGAGAGATGCGAGATTACCACAAAGCTTAATAGCTACTTCACACACTGGAACTATCAAATTGATGTGTTTATACTAAGACTCCTTAATTAATCCTATTGGGCTATAAAGTTAAAGTACTACTGGAATATCAAAGTACTGCTGCTCGTTGAAGGACTGTTATGAAAATTATGATTAAAGAATATTGTATTATTCTAGAATGTTCTTATTAGATTAGAGTTAGAATTACTTGTCGTTCAAGTATTGTAAACCGACTAGGGTTTTCCTTGTGCCTATAAAAGGATCCCTAGGTTGGCATTAGACGTACGATAATTAGACAAATGCTTAACGATTATTAGAAGCATAATTTAGAGAAGTACGTACGATATTAGTGTTTAGAGTTTGCTAGTGAATCTGTGTAAAGTAAGCAGGGTCAAGGTTTAATATAATCAAAGTTTTGTGTTAATTCTTCTTAGCTTTGTTGAAGTAGATTCCGCATACTTAACAAAGTATATCAGCGTTTCAATATTAGTAGTTTTGGATTTATCCAAGGTTGCTAAACCCTTAAACAAGCTACAAGTTAGTTTGGTCAGAGTATATCGATCCAACAAGTGGTATCAGAGCTTGTGTGGAGACTCTGATTAAGAAGAAACCCTTAAAACCGATTTAACAACAAACCCTAAACGATGACGACTGAAGCTCCACCAATCTCATCTATCACGTCACTCAGAATTCCTATCGTTAAGAAGGGAGAATATGATCTATGGAGCATGAAGATGAGACAGTATCTTGCTATTACAGACCATGCTCTATGGGATGTGATTGTCAATGGTAATGTTGTTCTTGACGAACCAATAGAAGTTGAAGGACAAGCTAAACCACCTAAACCAACCTTACCAGCAGCTACAAAAAGAATTCAAGACAAGGCTCTCAACATACTGCTGTCTGCTATCCCTGATGGCCATCTGCTAAAGTTTCACGATGCTAAGGATGCTAAACAATTATGGGCTGCTATCAAAACCAGATTTGGAGGTAATGATGCTTGAAAGAAGATGCATAGGAACTTACTGGAGCAGCAATTTGAAACTTTCACTGTTGGTGAAAGAGAAAGCCTTGATGCTGCCTATGACAGATTCCAGAACCTACTTAGTATGCTAGAATTGCATGGAGCAGAGGCTACTATTGAAGATGCTAACTTGAAATTCTTAAGAAGTTTGCCATCTACATGGCATGTGGTTGCTACTATGATCAGGGGACAACCTGGTTTAGATTCCATGGACTTTGATGATCTCTATAACAATCTGAAGGTGTATGAGCAAGAGATGAATGGTAACATGAGTTCAAGTTCTAATCATAAAAACATTGCTTTCGTGTCCTCTGAAAGCAGAAGCAGTACTTCCTCTAAAAGTACTGCTTATCCTGTTCAAAGTACTGTTGGTGATAAACAGCACGTTTGCACAACCATGACTACCACCACCTCATCACCAACAAACAACACCAACTCTGATGATGTTGTATGTTCCTTCTTTGCTCAACAAGCCACTCTACCTGTCACCTATCAAGAAGACTTGTTGCAGATTGAAGAAGATGCTTTAGAAGAGATTGATATAAGATGGCAAGTTGCTATGATCACTGCTAGGATCAGGAAGTTCATGAACAAGACAGGAAGGGGTATTGATTTCAAAGCCAAACAGGGTATAACTTTTGACAAATCCAAGATTGAATGCTTTAACTGTCAAAAGCTTGGACACTTTGCAAGGGAATGTAAGTTTGCAAAGTATCAGGCAAACAGAACGGTTGAACAACCAAAGGTTGAAAGAAAGGAGGTTCCTATTACTGACTCAAAACCAAAAGCTTTGGTGGCTCAAGAGAATCTCGCAGAGGTTGACTGGAGTACTGAATTTGATGATGAACCATTAACCTATTCTATGGTTGCAATGGAAGACTTTGATTGGAGCACAGCTTTTGATGAGGACACCAGGATATGCTGCTTTGGAATCAAGAGATGGTCTTGGAGGCTTTGATTGGAGAATGGAGGATGAAGATGAACCTGTTCAGATTGCTATGGTTGCTACTTCACCAAGTTCATCCAAGGTCACTGAGGTATGCTCTAAGTGCAATGTTATGTATCAAAAGTTGCTTACTGAATATGTGACTGAAAGAGATAATTGTAGAACTGCTAGGTCTGAGGTAGCTGGTTATCAATTAACTTTAGAGTCAATGGAAGCCAAAATATTAACACATGAAAATAATGAAACGGCTTGGGCAGAAAAATATGAGCAACAAGATTATCAATTGAAATTAAGTGAATGAAATTTAGGATGTAAGGTGTCTGAATTAGAAAAGATAACTAAGGAGAGAGATGCTTTGTTAGAAAAACTTGGTAGTATTAAACAGGCTGGTCTATCACATGTTCAATTTGTTGAAAAACAAAGAAGAATAAATAGTAGAGCTGGACTAGGTTATGGTGTTGAGGATAGTAGGTCAGATGAGATTCCACCTAGTGACAAGGAACCAATTAGTTCAGAGGAAATCTCAACTAGTGAAGATAAACTTACTAGCTCAGAAGAAAACACATCTAGGAATGAGGAACCAATTAGTGAATCACCTCCTGAGTTTAAGAAAGATAAGAAGTATCACTCAGTAACTGCACCTACAGGTAGGCTTCAACCACCTAGGACAGATGTTTCTAGTTATGGAGTAGACAACTTAGAGTTTAGGAAGAAGCTTACTGGTCAATCTAGTTCTGAGACACCTAAGGATGATTTTCAATGGGGTAATGATAAACAGTTTCCTACAGCCTTTCAAAAACAAGCAGTACATCCAAAATCTTTTCAAAGTACTGCTCTACATTCAGCAGTATCTACAAGAGAAACTTTTCAAAATACTGCTTACTATAGGAAACCTTTTAATCATAGTAGAGGATTTGGGAATATGGAGCGAAAATTATGTTATGTATGCTATAGTCCTGATCATTTGATTAAGCACTGTGACTTACACTAAGGTTATTTAAGTCAGTTCCCAAAGAATAGACCTGCCCATCATAAGCCTAAGGAGAATAGACCTGCCAATTATAAGCCAAGGGAGACTAAACCAGTTTGGAATCACTCAAATAGGGTTAACCATAGTAATTTCTCTAAAGGCTATAGGTACCCTCACCAGAAAAGACCTTTTTCCAAACCACCAGTACCCTCAAGTGCTGGTAAGTCTCAAGCAGTACCTTCTAAAAGTACTGCTAGGTTTTCACCTAATCATGGTACTGCTAATACTTTTACACATGTAAGACCTAAGAGGTTCCATTCATATAAACCTAGAAGGACTTACACATCATATAGAGTACCTAGATCTGAGAAACCTAAAGTCAAACGTCACTGGGTTAAGAAAGAAAGTACTGTTGGGGGACAACCAATACTTTCACATGATAAGGGTGAAACAGGGAGTGTTGTTGAAAATACAACACAGAACATGGGACCAAAGCAAAAAATCATTGACCATGCCTTCAAAACCAGTGGAGATTACATACTGAAAGAATTCAAGTATGTCACTCCACAAGGGGAACACAAGTCAGTAATGGCTTGGGTTCCTAAAAGAAACTAACCCTTTTCTTTTACTGTGCAGGGCAACCCAGAGGAGGAGCTTAAAGATCATATTATTGTTGATAGTGGTTGCTCTGGCAACATGACAGGGGACAAGGAGATCCTGTCAGATTTTAAGGCATATTATGGAGGAAGAGTTGCATTTGGTAATGATCCTGATGGAGGGAGAATCACTGGCAAAGGAACCATCAAGGCTGGATGTATTGACTTTGAGAATGTTAGATATGTGAAGGAGCTCAAGTTCAACCTTTTGTCAGTATCTCAGATCTGTGATAAGAAGTATCCTATTCTGTTCACTAATACAGAATGTCTCATTCTCTCTCCTGAATTCAAGTTTGTTGATGATCACTTGGTAACACTGAAAGTACCAAGAACAAATGATGTGTACAGTTTAGACTTGAAGAGTCTCAATTCTGCTGGAACAACAACATGTTTAGTAGCAAAGGCAACACTTGAAGAAGCACATCTATGGCATAGAAGATTAGGTCATGTGAATTTCAAAAACATCAACAAGTTAGTCAAAGGCAATTTAGTTAGAGGTTTACCTTCCAAAACATTCAAGACTGATCATTCATGCTTAGCTTGCAAGAAGGGTAAACAACATAAAGCTTCATGCAAAAAGCTTGAGGAAAGAGATATTAGAGAGCCTTTGGAGTTGCTGCACATGGATTTGTTTGGGCCTGTCTCTGTTGAAAGCCTAAACAAGAAGAAGTATTGCTTAGTCATAACTGATGATTGCGGCAGATTTAGTTAGGTCGTTTTCTCAGGATTCAAGGATGAAACTTTTGATGCTATTCATGATCTAATAATAGCCCTTGAAAATCAGTTAAGACTCAAGGTTAGAGGTATTAGATGTGATAATCGGACAGAATTCAAGAACAAACTTATGGATGAGTTTTGTGCCAAGAAAGGGATCAAGAGGGAGTTTAGCATTGCTAGAACTCCACAGCAGAATGGAGTTGCAGAAAGAAAGAACAGAACCTTGATAGAAGCAGCAAGAACAATGCTTGTAGATTATTTACTACCTATTCACTTTTGGGCCGAAGCTATAAGTGCTGCTTGCTATGTTTTGAATAGAGTGTCAGTTACTAAACCTCAAATAAAGACACCGTATGAGTTGCTTATGGGAAAGAAACCTAATGTTCGATTTATGAAACCTATTGGCTGTCCTCTGACTATTTTGAATACCATTGATTCTCTAGGAAAATTTGATGGTAAGTCAGATGAGGGATACTTATTGGGTTATTGTACCACTAGCAAAGGATTTAGAGTGTACAATAGGGCCACCAAAAGAGTACAAGAATGTCTTCATGTTGAGTTTTTAGAAGATAAAGAAAACAAGAAAGGTAAAGGTCCTGATTGGATTTATGATCTTGATCTTAAGTTGACTCCTTCTATGAATTATGTACCTGTTAGAGAAGAAAATCAAGTTGTTCACAAAGAAGATGTTCAAGAAGACTCCCAGTACATTGTTCATGGAGTCAATGTTAGACCAGAAGATGTTCCTGATGAAGAACCTGCTGTGATTGAAAAGGAACAAAGTACTGCTCAACCAAACTATACAGTGTCTGATGACGATCAAGCCATACAAGATGAACTTAATCGAATGCTTTTTCAAGAAACTATAGAAAACTCATATGAAGATGAACAAAGGAGAGCTTATGATGCTGCAAAGAAAAAGGGTAAATTCACAGATACTGCTAACAGTACTTTTGATCAAAGTACTGATGATCCTTTTAACAGTACTTCTGGTATGATAGAACCATCAAATTGGAGCAATGCTGATGATTCCAATGTTGATGATGATGATTTGGATAATGCTAACATTCCTGGGTTAGAAGATATTGATGAGGAGCTTAATCCTGAAGGTATTTTCTCAAATTCCAATGAAAGTCCTGACTTCACAAATTTGGGATTTGATCTTCCAGTTCCACCAACTCCTACATTGAGAGTTCATAAAGCTCATCCTCAAAGTAATATCATTGGATCACCCTCTTCAGGAGTGGTTACAAGAAACAAAGCTAGAGGTCTCTTTAAGCAACATACTGCTTTACTTAGCTTTGTTTATAAACAAAACAGGCTGAATCACAAGGATCAACAAACATGCCTGTTTTCTTGTTTTTTATCTCAAGATGAACCTAAGAAGGTAGCTCAAGCTTTAACTGATGAAAGTTGGGTTGAAGCTATGCAAGAGGAGCTTCTACAATTCAAGCTTCAAGATGTCTGGGTATTATGTGATCTACCAGATGGCAAGAGAGTGATTGGAACAAGATGGGTTTTCAGAATTAAAAGAGATGAAAGAGGGAATGTTATCAAGAATAAAGCTAGATTGGTTGCACAAGGATATCGCCAAGAAGAAGGAGTAGATTATGATGAATTGTTTGCTCCTGTTGCAAGAATTGAAGCTATAAGGTTATTTCTTGCCTTTGCTTCATACATAGGATTTCCTGTGTACTAAATGGATGTCAAGAGTTCCTTTCTTTATGGCACAATCACTGAGGAAGTTTATGTTAAACAACCTCCTGGTTTTGAAGATCCTGCACATCCAAACAAAGTCTACAAAGTTATCAAGGCTCTGTATGGCCTTCATCAAGCCCCTAGAGCTTGGTATGAGAGACTCTCCAACTTTCTCTTGCAACATGGTTATAGGAGAGTTGCCATAGACAAGACTTTGTTTATTAAGAGAGACAAGAAGGACATTATGTTAGTCCAAGTGTATGTGGATGATATTATCTTTGGAGCCACAAAACAGTCCATGGTGAAAGAATTTGAAGAACTTATGCAGCGGGAGTTTCAAATGAGTTCCATGGGTGATCTTACTTTCTTTTTGGGGCTTCAAGTTAGACAAACAAGAGATGGAATCTTTATTAATCAAGAAAAGTATGTTGCAGACATACTTAAAAGATTTGACCTTCCAACTGTCAAGCCTGCCACCACACCCATTGATAACAATAAACCATTAGGCAAAGATGAAGATGGACAAGCTGTGGATGTAAATCTTTACAGATCAATGATTGGTTGTCTTATGTACTTAACTGCATCAAGACCTGACATCATGTTTGTTGTATGCTTATGTGCAAGATATCAGGTTACACCCAAAGTTTCTCACATGAATGCAGTTAAGAGGATTTTTAGATATCTCAAGCATCAACTAAAGTTAGGATTATGGTATCCTAAGGAGTCACCTTTTCACTTGGAAGCTTTTTCAGATAGTGATTATGCAGGAGATAACTATGATAGAAGATCAACCACTGGTGGATGTCAATATCTTGGAAGAAGATTAGTCTCATGGCAATGTAAGAAGCAAACAATTGCAGCAACCTCCTCTACTGAAGCAGAATATGTTGCTGCTGCAAGCTGTTGTGGACAAGTTTTGTGGATGCAGAATCAACTCTTGGATTATGGATACAACTTCAAGAATACTCCTATCAACATTGATAATGAGAGTACCATCTGTATTGTGAAGAATCCAGTGTACCATTCCAAGACCAAGCATATTCAGATTAGGCATCACTTCATTCGAGATTGTTATGAGCACAGACTTACCAATTTGGTCAAAGTTCACACAGATGACAATGTAGCTGATCTACTCACAAAGGGATTTGATGTTTCAAAATTCAACCACTTAGTTGTGAGCATTGGGATGATTAACTACTAGGCTACATTTTAGGGGAGGCTTTAGTATTAGTTAATATACTTTCTTACTGTTCTATCTGACAGTATTGGTTTTTAGTATTAAGTTTAGTACCTATGTTGTATTTGAGGGGAGGCAATATAGTTATTAGTTAGAACTTATGCATGCGCCATTTATAAGTTCTTGGATTAGTTTGAAGTATTGGTTTATGGATAAGTGGAGGGAAAGTACAGCTTTGTTATTTAAATTACTGATTCTGCAAAGTACTGCTTCAACGTACTACTTTGAAGGGTACTGCTTATGTGGAAGTACTGCTTACGTGGAAGTACTGTTCCAACGGTAAAAAATGTGGGGTTACAGTCATTTCGATTCTTACGGCGGGGATAATAGTCCATAACAATGGTAACTTTATTATTTTGGCTTTGATTTGTTTCAATCCTATCCAAAAATACTCTCACCTTTTCACCGACTATTACTCTCAACTTAATCCGTAACCACTCATACAATCTTCCACACCAATCTTTCTCACGCAAAACACTTACAAACCGCATCCCTCTATACGCTACATCATGGCTAATCGCATCACAATAAGCAAACACAACATGATCGCCAATTTAGATAAAACAGTGGATAACATTGACTTTCATGCGATCATCGATTTCTTGACTGGGTCTTCAATCAACTATTCTCTTTTAGTTGATCCTGATGTTATCGGCCCATGGATTCAAGAATTTTGGGCTACTGCAAAGGATGAGGATGATTCTTTAATTAGGGCTAAAGTTGCAGGAAGAACAATTCGGATTTCTGAAGCCACTATTAGGGATGCTTTGATGTTTAATGATGAAGGAGGAGCTGTTCGTTTTGATAAACAAGTACTTTGGGACACATTCAGGGATATAGGATATGAGGGAGATCTTACAAAATTAACTTTCTAGAAGCCTTTGTTCTGTCCTCATTGGAAGTACCTAATCCATCTATTACTTCACTGCTTAAGTCCCAAGAGTACTTCTTTTGATCAATTTGGTCAAAATATTGCATCTGCTTTAGTGGGTTTGGCTACCAATCAACAATTCAACTTTTCAAGACTTATTCTTGATGGTATGCTTTCACACATTATTAATGGTAAACCATTCTTGATGTACCCTAGGTTTGTTCAATTATTCCTGAACAAACAGCTTGAGGATGTACCTAAACCTCAGAGTTTTTTACCCACTGTCAAACTTCTACCAAAGGTGTTTACTTTTATATCCAAGAAGGGTGTCAAGTTTTCTGGAAGAATTACACCTTTAACTGTTCATATATTGGAAGTTGCACAAGCAGTTAGGGATGCAGAGCAAGAGCAAGAAGAATCCTCTGTATCAGCAAGTAATGAGCATCCAGCTTCAAGAGAAGATAGTGTTTCTCAACATACTGCTTCTCAACATACTGCTCACCATACTGTTTCATCTCCAGTTGCTGAACCTTCTCCACAAAGTGCTGCTCAGGAGAATTCAACTCAAGATGAGACTCAACCACCAACTCCCAATGATTTTACTTCCACAGATGGGCATCAAACATCTGGAGGAGATGTGGGAGTGGTTGAGGGTGTCTTGACCAACTATGAGCTTGCAAGGGAATTAAGGAGGCTCAAGAAGGTAACTGAGGATCAAGCTAATCAGATATTGGATTTGAAAAGAAAGTTTAGACGATTAAAGAGGTTTGTTTGGCCATTAGTAAAGCACCACAGGTTGTGGGTAAAGTCACAGAAGAAGACTGGTCAGCACTCAAAGAAGTCTAAGTCAAAGAAAAGAAAGATCAACAAGCAGTCTTCATTCCAATTGGGGAGGAATTTAGAGAATTTGAATGAAGATGCTGGACTCAATAAAGATGCTAGATTTATTGATGATACTCAGATGACACCACTTGACGATATTCCTCATGAAGATACTGTTGAGAGGAAAAGTGATGAAACAGAGCAGATCAACATTGAAGATGCTACTGTTGAAGTAAAAAGTGGTGATACTGAGGAAGTGGATTTGGAAGGAACTGGTGCTGAAAGTACTGCTCTTCAAGGTACTGCTCATCAAGGAACTGTAAGACAATTTCTGATTACACCAAGGACACTAGACTTTGAAGAAGATGTTGGTCCTTCCAATCCAGCTCAGGAAGAAGATGTTATAGCTCATACTAACAGTGATGATGAAACTATTGCTGACATTATGATTAATATGTCAAGACAAAGAGGCATCAGCATTCCTGGAGTTGAACAACAACTTCATGTCTCTTAGGAGTTAGATCTAAAAGACAAAGATAAAGGGATCATGGTAGAAACTAAGAAGAAGAAGAAGCTCACCTTGAAAGATCTAAGAGCTATTCAGGATGCTAAAAATGAGGAAGCTGCAAGGAAATTACAGGCTGAATTAGATGCTGAAGAGTCAAGGAAACTTATTATCAAACCTAGAAGGCCACAAAGTAAAGCTCAAGAAAGAAATTCTATGATGGCTTATCTCAAAGGTAGAGGATATAAAGGTTTGGTGAAATTGACACATTCAGAGATGAAGGATTTATATGATGTTGTTAGGGAAGCTGTAGAAAAAGATCTTGCAAGTATTATTTCTTTTGATTCATTCAAAGATAAGAAGCTTGAAGATATTAGAAAGGAAAGAGCTGTTACAAGGAGCTCAAAGAGGAAAAGAACAACAATTGATGAACAGCCATCAAAGAAGCTCAAGGATTCTATTGAATTAAGAGTAGACACAGCTGATGAGCTAAGAAATTACTTGAGAGTTGTTAACTTTGAGCATCCAAAATCAAAAGAAGTTGCAGACAAGAAGTCCAAGATTTCTACATTCTCAGTTGTAGATTCACAAGAAGGGGACTACTTGATATTTCATAGACAGAATGGAAGCTTTAGAGTATTCAACTTGTTATGGGATATTTTACATCTGATAGACAAAGAGGATTTGCTTCAGCTATATCTACAAGTACAGACTTATTTTGAACATATTCCACCACAAGGAGTGGGTTTGGTTCTGCTAGGAGACCTCACAACCATCTGGGAAACAGAAGAGACAAGTGATAGTGCTCTCTGGGAAAATAAAGAGGATTGGGAAATTAACAGATGGAGATTCTTTGAATCACTGGGAATACATGTTTTGGAGCTATAAGATGGAACAATGATCCACATGCAAGCAGAGCAAAGATATCCACTTACTAGAGATCTGATGATCAGAATGCTAGATCATGGCATGGAAGTGGAAGAAGAAAGTGAAACTGCACTGATGGTGATTGGATTGTTCATCAAATGGACAATGCTAGCTGAAGATTGATGCATAACAACTGGTATGATATTTATAATATAAATCTTTTGAAACATAAGTAATTTATTTAAAAGTACTGCTTGACAAACAGTACTTTCTCAAAGTACTGCTTGTAGCATGAAACCAGTAAAGTTTTTTGATAAAATCAGTGATTTTTGAAAAGTGCAAAAACATTTTGAAGCACAAAGATTTAAACAGCAACAAATGGTATTCAACTCACCATGTTTAAGTAAACAAGAAAGAGTTTGACTCATCATGAGGGTACGGCTCTGATGTGATTATCAAATCCGTTTTTAGTTGACAATTTACTAAAAATTGTATGGTCTTCAACTCACCATATCTATGATAGTGAAGAGTTGGCTAGCCCACAAGATAATGGCTTGTGGTAAAGGCTGTGGAAAACCATTGTATGGTAATTAGTTCACCATGGTAATGATACTAAAAGAACTAGCTAGTCCAAAAGCAAACGGCTATTGGTAAAGACTAATCAAATCCGTTGATAGCTAATGATTTGCTAAAAATCATATGGTTATCAATGTACCATGGTTCTTAAATCTAAACATTGGCTACTCCAGAGTTAATGGCTTTGGTAAAGAGACATCAAAATCCATTAAGTTTTCAATGATTCACCTCTCACAGGAGTTTACACACCTGGAAGTGATGAGAATAGTATGAAACTTTAAAGATCTGATGTACCTTTTGCCAAATATGATGCTGAAAAGATGAGTTGCTGAAAAGAATTGTTGATGATAAAGATTGCAGACACTGATTGCATTTATGATAACAAAACAACAACGAGACAGACTTCAAAGATACAACCTTTCCTTGAAGATAAAGATGATTGATATTCAAAGATTACAAAGAAACTTGAAATCAAGCAAGTAGAATTCAAGTTAGGGGAGGATTGTTGGGCTATAAAGTTAAAGTACTGCTGGAAGTCAAAGTACTGCTGAAATACAAGTCAAAGTACTGCTGCTCGTTGAAGGACTGTTATGCAAATTATGATTAAAGAATATTGTATTATTCTAGAATGTTCTTATTAGATTAGAGTTAGAATTACTTGTCGTTCAAGTATTGTAAACCGACTAGGGTTTTCCTTGGGCCTATAAAAGGATCCCTAGGTTGGCATTAGACGTACGATAATTAGACAAATGCTTAACAATTATTAGAAGCATAATTTAGAGAAGTACGTACGATATTAGTGTTTAGAGTTTGTTAGTGAATCTGTGTAAAGTAAGCAGGTTCAAGGTTTAATATAATCAAAGTTTTGTGTTAATTCTTCTTAGCTTTGTTGAAGTAGATTCCGCATACTTAACAAAGTATATCAGCGTTTCAATATTAGTAGTTTTGGATTTATCCAAGGTTTAACAAGCTACAAGTTAGTTTGGTCAGAGTATATCGATCCAACAAATCCCATGTCCAATGCATAAACCGTATAATTCTGGTACTGAATTGCTGGATCGGTAAGTCCATTACCAATGCCAAATCCCTGCAAAACAACTCATAAAGTAAGTACATCATCAAGTTAATTGAGAAAATAATGATCTTCTAACAGAAAAAGATACCTTCAGGTTTATGTGTATTCCTTCTTTAGCTTTGTTAGTTAATGGAAAATAATATATTAGGAAGGCGGGCGTGACATATAATTATTGTTGGAATTATGATTATCGTTGAAAAAATAAGTTAACGAAAGTAAAAACTCATTAGGCCGGATAAAGGATTATACAAAAAAGAACAATAATAAAGATATCATAGATGTTAGATGTGCATACATTGGGTCTAAAGAAAGAAATGAAGAATTCTAATGTGGATTGAGTTACATTCATACGTGTCATGTGATTCGACCAACTACAGTATAGATGTTAGATGTTAGATGTGCATACAAAAAAGAACAATAATTAAAGGTATCATAGATGTTAGATGTGCATACATTGGGTCTAAAGAAAGAAATGAAGTATTCTGATGTGGATTGAGTTACATTCATACGTGTCATGTGATTCGACCCACTACAATAATGTAACCGGGTTGAAAAACAAAGACTGGGCAATGAAAAACCTAATGGCTTCTAATTCATGAACTTATTGTAGCAAGATCAAATGGTTTAGGTCAAATTTAGGATAATCCATGTTGGGTTGTTGGGTAATGCAAGAATTTCCCTAAAAGCAAGAATACCTTGGAGCCTGAAGCAGGCGGTGATTGAAAGGGGAGTCATAGTAGCAATTGATAGGACCATCGGTTCATTATTGGAAAATGATATGTTGACTTGAGAGAAGATTACCAACACTCAAATATACATGACAGAGTGGCTGAGATCCAGAAGTAATTTTTATAGGGAATGTCCAGACCTAATGCAGTAGGCTGACCCAATAACCTGAATTCTACTAGGTTTACGCATAATCTGAGGAGGTAACATGGAAGGGTCACGCATGTTGGGTAACGGGTCAAAACAGGTGTCGATACATTACAGAATGGCTCATTCAAAATTAAACATGCCAAGACTGTCACCTACACTTGGAATCTTATCTGTAGAGACACATAGGTCTAGCAGTCTAGCCCACTTAATAAAGTTTTATAAATGGACCTAACCTGGAAGTTGCATAGTACTATTCACCGTATTCGCATGCGGTTGAGAAATTCACAACATTTTAGATATCGATAATAACGGGATTGCAAGTTATGAGAATAACTGAGTCTGGTAGTTACAGGATAATAGTCTAAAGGTGCTTCAATGCATATATTATCAAGGGGTGTATGAAGTATTAGCAAAACAGTAGTAAAAAAAAACTTATTGTGGAAAAACTATATAGGTTAACTAAATAATTAATCATTTGACTATCAGATTCTAATTCCTCAAGTTTTGAGTTGTAGCTGTAACTATGAAAATGCACTTCCATACACCCAGGAAAATAGTTGGGCTTTCAAGTCGCAATAACCAGCTTCTAGTGCTTGTATTTAGTTATACGATTGGATTATTTAGAGGACAAATCATAATCAGTTTCAGATTATAGATTTACTTGCTGCAACAAAACATATCATGATTATCTACTTATATAGGGGTCACATAACATGAAAATCCTTAATATTCAAATTGCCAAACACTCAAATGAGCAACACTAATTCCTGCAATGTAACCAATTTTGTCGCATTTAATTTACGGTATGACTTTAAATACGCGATGCCAAACACCTCCCTAGCATAGTGAGTGATCATTGGTCCTAACATAAGTGATCAAAATTCAATAAGCATATAATCAAGTAACCTAATAAGTTATTTAAAACACTGTCTCTTATAATGTTTCACTACAATATCAGTTACTTAGCTCTTTACATAAACTTTCCCAACCACCCCTTTGATCACATATACATGCTACATAACTGCTAAGCTTCAGCCCTGAATATTCATATGGTTTTGAAACTTTTAGTACTATGATGTTAAATATGTCGATTTAAAGGCCTACACTCACCCACACAGATATATATGTACTCTATCTATTCCAAGAAGCGTCAAGTTCTCCACCACATCATCAGGTGCATGGGTCAATAAGATTGCATAACTTTAAAATTAATAAAGTATTCAAAGTTTTATTGGTGTATGTGTTGGTACTACCTGAGAGGATACCGTAATGAAATGAGGTTTTTCTATTAACTTCCTAAAGAGTGCAGTAATTGTTGGTTCTACAAATATACTCTAAGCAAGTTTCCAGTAATAATATGCTATTTTCTGTACCATTGTCAATAAACTGCAAAAAATAGAAATAAATTATGTCGATACTTGTGGATGGGCATAGCTACTTATATAATCATTATATTTGCCAGAAGAGCCCTATAAGTATAACACGTGTTAGAAGCAAGATATTCAAGCAATAATATACATATACAATTTCAAAGTATGATACCTGTTGAGTATAGCCAAAGGGCCATTGTTGTCCTTGAGCTTGTTCGGCTTGTGTTTGAACACCATAACCTGCTGCGCAATGGTCTTGGGTGCCCTTTTTCGCAACTTTTATTCTATCTGAGGAACATATGTAACAGAAACTTACTTCCCAAGGTCAATGTTTTTTTTTTTTTTTTTTAATTTATTTATAATAAAGGTTACATAAAGGGCAACGCTTAACAATTTGACAAAAAGAATGTCAAACTCAAACACGTACCAATGGAACATGCAGCTTTTCATGTTGCAGCAGTTCTGAAATGCCTTCACGCAGCTGGGCCATCTGAAAAATCATAAATTTACACATTTTAGACCGCACATACACTTTCAGCTTATTATAAGTATCTAAGTAAGCGGGGTTCATACGGTGAATGTGGACTTCCCTCGCTCCACTGCAACTTTTGGTTGACCATGTATGACCTAAAATACTTACTGGTAAGAAGTTGAATGGTTTCATTTATATTTAACAAAATGCCATCCCCATTAAATCATTAACAAAGAAAAACGCTAAATTGGCCCATAATCAGGTGTTAAATGCAATTATTGTGAACAGGCTAGACAGCAAATAATCAAAATCACTAAATGAACTTCAACTGCAAAAATTTACTACTAAATCTACTAAATGGACAAACCAACAGTTCACATTCATGCCATGAAACACAGACAACAGAATCAGAAATAGTCTCACAGACACAACTAATGCACATATCTAATTATAAGGCTGTTTTGCATACACCATCAAAATAAAATTGGGTGACAACCGCCCATTTAGGGTATTACGAATGCATCTATCGACCGTGCCGCGTGAAAGTTGCAGTGATCTTACAACCAAATGCAGATAAAAAGGATACTCAGCAATTAGTATGAAAAAAGGTAGAAACTTTAGTTTATTGACTGACCAAATATTGTGCTAACAGGGTTCATGGCAACTTGGTTCTTGGCTCCTTCGCCGATTAGCCGTTCTGTCTCAAGGAAAGCAACAACAGACGGTGTTGAATAGTTGCCTTGATCATTTGGAATGATTTCAATTCGTACATTCCTTCATACATCAACACATGAGTAGTAAACCCTTAAGATGAAAAACGATGATGAATATGAATTAATAAAAAACAAAATAAACATAGAAACCTACTGCTAATCTTATAAATTCTTGAATAATAATAAAAACACTCAAATCAACCTATTATAATGTGTTTTTATTTGTTTTGAATAGCAACGCTTAACAATTTGTTTTTTTAATGAAAATTCACAAACCTAGTTCACAGTTGATGAATCGGTCTATTTTTTGTGAAATTCGGTTCATATATGGCCCAATCATAAAACCTGTAAATATACAAAACAAATGAAAACACATTATAATAAAACACAATCAAATTTATAATCATAGGATCTTGATTTGGAGAAGAACAGAGTATGTGTTGAAATTGAATTTGATTGATTACTGATGAAGCAATACAGATTAGGGTAATGGGAGATGATGATGATGATGTCGATTATATGAGGATGATGAGGAAGCTGCAAATTTTGGGTTGTTGTTGTTGCCTTCAATCCGGCGTTAAACAGGTATAGATATAATAAATCATGATTTGAATGATTGAAGCAGGTAATGTTTATGTCACTATATTAATTTTATTTTTCAATGGTATATCACAATTTGTGACATGGTCTAATGGTTGAGTCTCTTGTTAGTGGACGACCAGCCCAAGGTTCGAATCTTGCGAGACCTACATTTTTTACACAATTAACTCCGAATTTTGCATAGTTTATGATTATGTGTCATTTTAATTATTCTGTGGCATTGAGGTGGCATTTATGTGGCATTATCTACGTGTAACGCCTCCTTTTATATAATGTAAAGATATATATATATATATATATATATATATATATATATATATATATATATATATATATATATATATATATATATATAACAAGATATACATAACTAGATAAAGCCACATCATCACAAATAAGTCCACGTCAAAGGCCACATAGGCAATAATCCACACGTCAAAGTCCACGTATTTGATAAGTATGGAAAATATTCATTATGATCTTAGTTCCATTCGGATTGGGTGTGTATGTTTTTAAACCTAATTCTACATTATATATATGGCTTATTATGTCAAATCATAACCCATTCACAAACACACATTATACACGATCCATATATCAACATGCAACCACAAAGACATTCAGCAAGGCTGTCAAGATCAAACATTAAAAAGACGTCTGAAACTGGAACGAAAAAAAAGAAAAACAAAAACACTATAGTTGATTCATCGGGTAATTTTTAAAATAAACAGTTAAACATTGATTGTTTGGTTATGAATATGAATCGTATTATGAGTTAAACATTGATAATTTTTTTATGAATATGAATCGTATTATGAACTGCTTATATACTTTTGAATTTTGTGTTACTAAAAAGCGTTAGCAGTACTAAATTTAAAGGAGCAGTACTAACTTGAAAGGTAGTACTACTATTATGAGTTAAAAGGAGCAGTACTAACTTGAAAGTTAGTACTGCTGGAACATAATTATTTTAGTATGTATGATTAGGTTTTCAGATGTAATTAAGAATTGTTTGTGTACAAATTTTCAGCAGCAACTGAGGAGCCAAACAACAACATTATACTGGATTCAGCAGGTGGTTTGTTTATTACCAATTAAACATGCATGGTTTTAAACATTCGTTATATATTCAATGTTTTCTATTATCATGATTTATATATGTTGTTGTATGTTGGTTAATAGAATTCATATTAAACATTCATTAGATAACTCATATTTTTTAATCAGCATGATTCATACATATTCACGATTCATGTAATAATATTTATATATATTTATTAGATTAACAATTACATCGTCTTTAATTTACAGTGTTGAATGAAGCACCAGGTGATAATCAGGAGAATAAAAGCCTACAAGGTATTTTATCAGTTAACATAATTTATTAATTACTTTGTATTCTTAAAATCACATAAAAATAAAGACAATTTAATAGGTGCATGTATGTTTAAGAGTGACACACCTGAAAGAAGATCTAGAACTCATATTCTCAATTTAGAAAACCCGACAAAAGTTAGTTATGTTATAAACATATATAGTTTTAAATATTTTTATAACTATTAATATAGAGAGTTATATTAATTATATGGTGAGTGATCGAGAGGATGTAATAAACTTGCATTGGGAAATACTCATAAGATGTATGGTAAACATGCTTCTAATCTAGATATCCAGTCAACAATTAATTTGTCAAAACATCGTGAAGAAAAAAGTGTTACAGGTTTGCTTGTTTGTTGTTTGTTTTTTATATTTTAACATACTCAGTTATAAAAATTCAGGAGATAATTTAATGTATTTATTTATCTCATGTAATAGATGCATGCATGTTTGAAAGTGATACTCCTAGAAGGAACTCTAGATCTGATATGTTGAATTTAGGAGGACAGCAGAGGTTAGAATTTGAAAAGATGTCCTATATCAGAAGTCGTCAATAAGATTTGAGAGCTCTAACAAGAGGTATTGTATTTACACAATTAAATAATTTTTCATGGTTAAGATAATATTAATAATATATGAGCATTATAATGAAATCTTTACTGTTTGATAGTAGTGAATGTATTGCCGAAGATAACGCAAGAACAAACATCCTCAAAGCAAAGTTTTGGATATCAGACATCCTCTTTTGACTGCCATTTAGATCATGAAAACTCTGAAACAAACTTTGAGGTTTTTTTCATATGGTCCATAACATAACAAGAATATGTTAAAAATTTTATAGGTATGAAGGTGCATAAACATTTGAGGTTCCAGAATCATTCTTCTAGTTTTAAAAACCCATCAATAGGTATTTTGATTATACATAAAGGAATGTATATATATTTAAAAATGAATTACAACACAAATTTATACTCATTAAATTGCAGGAGTTAAGCCACAACAAACAAGGAACAGTAGATTACATTGGTATCAGAGCCATGGTTTGATCACTTAGAATGTGGATGCTCGGATTTTAGATTGGTTTTTGTGAGTTTATTTTGGTTCGACTAGTTTTTTGTGAAATTACCTTGGTTCATTTTGTTTGTGGTTAATCTTGGAATATGTTTGTACTTTCTTGATTAGGGTTGTTGTATGAGCTTAGTTTAGTGTTTGGATAGATTGTTTCATCCGTTTATTGGTGCGTATGAGTCAATTCGAGTGGTGTTTTGAAGTTGTTCTAAGTTGCGATTTGAGTCTCGACATGAGTTTCATAGTTGCGATTTGAGCTAGTTTTGGATTGTTAGTGGTGCGATTTGGCAGGTTTTAGTACTGCGATTTGGTATTTAGTTTAAAAGGGGAAAGAAGACAAATCGCAAGAAAGGGATATTTTTGTCTGGTTGTGAGTTGCGATTTGATATTGCGATTTGAGCCTGCGATTTGAATCAGTTGCGAGTTGAGTCTCTGCGATTAGAAGCATCTGCGATTTGCTCAAGTCTTGCGGTTTGATGATTGTTGCAAGTTGAGGAGTTGCGAGTTGAGTCTCTGCGATTTGAGGTGTCTGCGATTTGCTCATTGAGATTTGCTCAAACCAATACATTAACTCAATCACAACTTAACTAATCAACAATACATCTAATTTAACCAACCTTTATCCCTACCATACAATCACTAATCCTTGAACCGATCCAGCAACTTTCATCACAACACATTCAAGTAATCAAATCATGGTTTATTCTTGATTTTTGTAAAATCCCGCGAAAGAATCTATTTCTCGGTTTAAATCATGGAATTGTAAAATCCCATGCAAGTTTACATCATGGCAAGCACTTTTTCTGATGACATTCAAGTTGCCGAGTCCGATACCCGCCCTCTTATGCTTGATAGGACGAATTATGAATCATGGGCACAAAGAATACGACTTTATTGCTTGGGAAAAGAGAATGGTGTTAACATTCTTAAATCCATTGATGAAGGACCTTTTCAAATGGGCACCACTAGGGATGCTGTCACTACCACTGAGGATGGAACTGTCACTCTTGGAATCGACAGGCCACGTAATTACAACGATCTTAATGAGGAGGAGAAGAAGCGTTATGATGCATACATTAAAGCTTATAAGATTGTGATTCAAGGGCTTCCCAAAGACGTTTACAAGCTTATAAACTTCAACACTGAAGCCAAAGCTGTTTGGGACAATGTTAAAATGCTTCTGGCTGGATCTGAACTGAAAAAAGAAGATCGTGAATCTCAGTTGTATGATGAGTTTGAGCACTTCAAGATGAATACTGGAGAAAACATCACTGACTATTATGTTAGATTTCACAAGCTTGTGAATGACATGAGAATCATCAGGATGACAATGCCAAACATCCAACTCAACTCTAAGTTTGAGAACAACATGTCACCCGAGTGGGACAGATTTGTCACTGCCGTGAAGCTCAACAAAGGATTGAGAGAGACTAATTATGAACAGCTGTATGCCTACTTACAACAACATGAAAAGCATGTCATCTATGATCGTCAATTGAGGGAGAAACTTAATCCAACAACATCTAATGATCCACTTGCATTTGTCTCAAATGTTCAGCCGTTCAATCAATCCTCACTTGATCAAGTTTATCACCATCCCTTTTCATCACTGAATCAGACATCATTTCCTAATCATCGTTGCACCCACCATCTGCTGTGAACACCCAACTGGATTCAGGATATTCTCATACTGACAAGATGATTGATAATCTCTCCAACCAAGTTTCTTCACTTGTCCAATAGTTCAGAGCAACACTCCCTCAAACCAACAACCAACTTCGAACTTCATCAAATCCACATAATCAAGCAACAGTGGAAGATGGAAGGGTTGTGGTTCAGAATGTTCAGGGGAGGCAGAATGTGAATCAAAGGAACATTGGTGAGGGTAACATACTAAACATAGTTGGGAATGCTAATCAGGGACAGGGAAGGAAAATTAAATGTTACCACTGTGATGGACTAGGACACAGAGCAAGGAACTGCACTCAACCAAAGTGTCCACAAAAATCTGACTACTTCAAAGATAAGATGCTATTGATGCAAGCTCAAGAGAATGGAGAAGCTTTGGACGAAGAGGAGTTATTGTTTCTTGCTGGTGATGAGGGGTACACGTTTGATGCTGATGTGGATGATCAACCAGTTCAGGACTTGGCACTAAATGATCCCAACATCTTCCAAGCTGATGACTGTGATGCTTTTGACTCAGACGTTGATGATGAACCCACTGCTCAAACCATCTTCATGGCTAATCTGTCTTCTGCAGTCTCATCATCACAACAATCTGGTCCTTCCAACGCATCCGTCATATCTGAGGTACTAAAGTTGTATGACATGTATAACATGGTCGATGAACAGAAGATTTCCAACAAAGTACAATAGACAGATGTTGTGGAATCATATACTGTTGATATGGGAAAGATTAATGTTATCCCATATGAACAATATGTGAATCATAACGACGTGTTTATTGTACCAAGTAGTGTATCTTTTGTTGTTGAAAATACTTGTGAGTTGCATGAGAACACAGTGTTT
Organism: Artemisia tridentata subsp. tridentata; assembly: GCA_021014915.2. NCBI lineage: Eukaryota > Viridiplantae > Streptophyta > Magnoliopsida > Asterales > Asteraceae > Artemisia > Artemisia tridentata. Next base: position 328,822,360 of record CP139507.1, on the reverse strand, counting down.
ATCCTTGATGACACCTTGACCACTAGACTTAACATATATAAAGATCAGGTGGCCATATATGAACAACGTGCAAAATTTGAGCTAACTGAACGTGAGCAAAAAATGGATAGTCAAATGCGTACATTCATAACAGAACGTAATTTAAGGGAAGAAACATTGAAAAAGGAGTTATATTCTTTACGAAAACAACTTGATCAAACTGTTAAACAAAAACAGGAGATCCAAGAAAGTGTAATTACACTAAAACATGATTTCAAAGAAAAAGAAAGAAAACTCTTAAATGATTTTTTCAGACATAAAACGTTAAAGAATAAGATTGAAAACAAGTTGTACGCACAAGACCAGACCAGACAAACTACTCAAATGATTCAAAAGAATAAAAAGTTGTGTGATGAGCATAGTGAAAAGAATGTAGGTGAACCTAAATCAGCTTTCCTTAGGAGTGCTAAAGTATCCCAACCTTCCTTATATGATGGAAATGAACTGCTTAAGCCTGATCATGCCCCTCCTGATGTGTCATCATTTGAAGAGACCAATGAGATAGAAGTAATAACTAGAGAAAAATTGGCTGAAAAAATGAAGGATCCCAAATGTATAGCAAATCGAGTCATAATCAAGCCCCATGATTACTATAAGGAGAACCAATTAGCTATTTTTGTGCCTCAAACTAAATTGACCCCAGAACAAATATTTTGGTCCTTAGACTTAGAAAAAAGGAAAGCTGAAGAACTTCAAGCCAAAACTCCACCCTTTAGAAAGATAGCTGCAGCAACGGTGTACCCACCCAATACACTCATGCACTTAGTTCCTTTAACTCTTCCCACAGAATGTAAAACTCTAATTAGCATATATGTTCTTTGTCAACTATTTACTGATTTCGATAAAACATGTAAGAAGAGAATTACACCAACAAGAATTACCGAAGGGGAAAGGGGCTTTGAACAAACAAAACAGTGATACTTAACTGAGGTTATTCCATTTTTTAAACTTCTCAAAGAACATTTTGAGGGCATGCAAAAAACCCTTGAAACTGAATTAAAAGAGATGAAAGAAGTGTTTAAAGATATGGAAAACATAGAGAAACAAAATGCTATTAATCTTTAATGCAGTGAGATTGAAAGAAAGAATATTCTCATCACCAATGAGAATTTGATTGCTAGATGTATTGTATAGGATGTATTTTATACTGCTACTGATTCTGCATTAACTGCTTGTCAATTTCATGAGTTGTCTATTGCATTGAATGTTTCCCAAAATTGTGTTGTTGAGCTTGAGGGGGAGAATTTAAAATTGCATGAGAAAATCCAAAATGATGACCATGATAACATGGTCAGGCATTTTTCAAAAATAGAGGTTGATAATCTTAATTTGCAATTAAAATATCAACATTTAGAAGAAAGAACCAAAATCTCAAATGCCAAGACATCTTTGGATGCTCCTGAATTTGATGCATATCTTGAATTAAGCAAACGAGATGAAAAATTCAAGCTCACCCTAACATGATTCAAAAATTGAGGGCCCAAATTGCCCAATTAAAATCGAATAAGAGTGATGTGATTGGCACCCATAAACCATCGTCTTTAGATTCTTAGAATTTTCACTGTCAAGACACCATCAATAAATTTCAACATGAAAATGATTGTTTTCAAGGGGAAAATTCAAAAATCAAATAGCATTACAAAGAGTTATATGATTCGATTAAGATCACGCATAATAATAACAATGAAAAGATAACTTCTTTGTTTAATGAGATCAAGAATCTAAAGACTCAAGTAAAAGGGAAAATGCCAATTATCACTAGTGATAATGTTGTTCCAAAGGTTTCTGCTTGTAGTAAGTATGCAATTTATGTTGTGCCTATTCCGCTTCCCTTTAGGAACAATAGGTCTGCTCATCAAATATATCTCACTCACCTTAAGGATAGCCTTGATACCCTTCGTGAGATCGTAGAAGAGGATAGGATAGATAAACCACTTGATAGTGCAGTTGTAGATGCCTGCTTCCTCACTAAACGATCTCAGGAACTCTTAGAATACGTCATTGGCACATGTCCTAAGATTGATAACAAGCGAGATAGGTTTATTGCATCTTCCTCAATAACTAAGAACAAGCATGTTACCTTTGATGTACCATTAACAACATCTGAACCCAGCGTACTGTAATTAATTCGAATTCTAATGCTATTTGCAAGACATGTAATGAATGCTTAATTTCTGGTAATCATGATGAATGTGTTGTGTCATTCTTGATGTCTTCTCAACGATCCCCAGTTAAGAATGTTAGGAAACCTAAACTGAGTAAGCAAATTTGGAAAGCAACAGGAAAAATGTTTGCTAACGTTGGCTATCAATGGAGACCCACTGGAAGAAAATTCACTTTAGGAGATCAATGCCCCTTAACTAGAATGACTAATCATAAAGTAGTGAATGTTAAGGAATGGAAGCCAACTGGTCGAATTTTCCATTTAGAGACACAATGCCCTGTAACTAGGTCAATTGCTGCTTCTAGTGAAGTTTCCACTGTGAATACCGTGGCATCTATGAATCCTGTAGTTCCAAAGTTTGTTTGTGCTAACCAAACGGACCCCAGTTGCACGTGGGGATCCACCTTTTTCAGTTATCCATCGTTTTCTGTTTTCAAATGCAGGTCGTACAAATCGTCCTTTGGTATTTGGACTCAGGCTGCTCAAAACATATGACCGGGGATCGCTCACGGCTCAAGAATTTCGTGAATAAATTTATCGAGACAGTTAGATTCTGGAACGACCATTTTGGGGCAATTATGGGTTATGGAGATTATGTGTTTGGTGACAGTGTAATTTCCAGGGTATACTACGTGGAAGGACTTGGGCACAATTTGTTCTCTGTTGGTCAATTTTGTGATTCCGATCTTGAAGTTGCTTTCAGAAAACACACATGTTTTGTCAGAGAATTGGATGGCATTGATCTCCTTAAAGGCAGTCATGGCACTAATCTATACACCATCTCTATTGAAGACATGATGCGGTCCTCTCTTATTTGCTTGCTGTCAAAGGCCTCAAAGAACAAATCATGGCTTTGGCACCGTCGTTTAAATCACTTAAACTTCGGCATCATAAATGAACTTACTCGCAAGGATCTTATACGAGGTATGCCCAGATTGAAGTTTGAAAAGCATCATCTTTGTTCTGCTTGTCAACTAGGAAAATGCAAGAAGCATACTCACAAACCCAAAACTGTCAACATCATTATGGAAGTTCTTCACACCCTTCACATGGATCTGTTCGGACCAATGAGAGTGCAGAGTATAAATGGGAAGAAATATATTCTTGTGGTGGTCGACGACTACTCTCAGTTTACATGGGTGAAGTTTTTGAGAACCAAGGACGAGACTCCAGAGGTTATCATCAAACATATCAAACAGCTACAAGTAAGACTCAATAAAACCGTCAGAATCATCCGCACAGACAATGGAACTGAGTTTATTAACAAACAACTCATTCAATTTTATGAAAGTATTGGCGTAACTCACCAGAAAAGTGTTCCACGCACTCCTCAGCAGAACGGGGTTGTTGAAAGACGAAATCGTACTCTTGTGGAAGCTGCATGAACCATGCTGATATTTTCCAAGGCACCGATGTTTCTTTGGGCGAAAGCAATTGCTACAGCTTGTTACACCCAAAACCGATCCTTGATACATACTCTTCACAACAAAACTCCGTATGAGCTGATACATGGCAAGTAACCAGATCTTTCTTTTCTGCGAGTGTTCGATGCTCTATGCTACCCGATAAATGACAGTCAAGATCTGGGAAAACTCAAGGCTAAAACAAACATTGTATTCTTCATTGGGTATACACCAGATCGTAAGGGATACCGAATCTACATCAAACGAACCCAAAAAATTATGGAAACCATTCACATGACATTAGATGAGCTGACTGATCAAACGACTCCTGGACATACAAGTTCTGGACCCGCACTTAATCTTTTGTCTCCTGGACCAATTAGTTTAGGTCTTGTACAGCATCCCACTCCTGCAGTTCCTTATGCACCCCCACCAGTGAAGAGTTGAAGAATTTGTTTGATCCAATGTTTGATGAATACTTTGTGCCACCAACGGTTGATACTACAATTGAAGCTCCACCTTTACCTCCAGTTGCTGATGCTCCAGTACCACACAACTCAGATGGTCCATCGGTATCTGTCTCAAATAGCCAAGATGCACCATCTGCCAGTCACTCATCATTATCAGTTGACCATTCTTTTGAAATGAATCCTTTTGCTCCTGCTGATGATGCTTCATTCGAGAATATATTTGCTCCTGAATCTTCAACTGTGACATCTTCTTCAGGGGATCCTAACACGGCAACATCAGTTCCCTACCCTCAACCACATGAACATCTTAGAAAATGGACCAATGATCATCCGATTGACAACATCATTGGAAATCCTTCTCGTCCGGTATCCACACGAAAGGAACTTGCCATCGATGCATTGTGGTGCTTCTTTAATTTTGTAATATCCAAAGTCGAACCCAAAGATTTCAAAGATGCTTTGTCTAAAGACTGCTGGTTTACTGCAATGCAAGAAGAAATTCATGAGTTTGATCGACTTAAAGTATGGGAATTAGTGCCTCCTCCAAATTGTGCAATGATTATCGCTCTTAAGTGGATCTTCAAAGTGAAACTAAATGAGCATGGCGATGTTATGAAAAATAAGGCACGACTTGTAGCAAAGGGATATCGTTAAGCAGAGGGCATAGACTTTGAAGAATCATTCGCACCTATTGCTCGAATTGAAGCCATAAGAATCTTTCTCGCTAATGCTGCCAGTCAGAATATGATAGTCTACCAAATGGATGTTAAGAGAGCATTCTTGAATGGTGATTTTAAAGAGGTAGTCTATGTCAGTCAACTAGAAGGATTTGTGGACCCTGAACGCCCTACTCACATCTATCGCTTGAAGAAGGCCCTCTATGGCCTAAAGCAGGCACCTAGGGCATGGTATGACACTTTGTATAAATTTCTTCTGGTAAACAGATTCTCCAAAGGTGTTGCTGATCCCACACTATTCACTAGGAAAACGGGCAAACATATACTTCACGTTCAGATCTACGTAGATGACATTATGTTTGCCTCCTCTGAACCTATGGAATGTGATCGGTTTTAACGGATGAGTTCTAAGTTCCAAATGTCTATGATGGGACAAATGTCGTTCTTCTTAGGTTAACAAATCTCTCAAAGTCCCAGAGGTATCTTCATTAATCAATCCAAATATGCAAATGAAATATTGAAGAAATTTAGATTTAAATCAAGTGATCCTGTTGACACTCCTATGGTTGAGAGATCAAAGTTGGATGAAGACCTCTCTGGGATCCCTGTTGATCAAACCAAGTTTCGTAGCATGATTGGATCCCTAATGTATCTCACCGCTAGTAGGCCAGATCTCTTGTTCGCAGTATGCATGTGCGCTCGGTACCAGTCTAAGCCCACCGAAAGGCATCTGGTAGAGGTAAAGCGGGTCTTTCAATACCTTCAAGGGACTATTCACATGGGTATCTGGTATCCTAAGGACACCGCCATGACACTCACGGCCTATGCAGATGCAGACCACGCGGGGTGTCAAGATACTAGTCGAAGTACGTCGGGAGGTGCTCAGTTTCTAGGAGAAAAGTTAGTAAGCTGGTCATCTAAGAGGAAAATGAGTACATCTATATCTTCCACAGAGGCTGAATACAATGCCATTTCTGCGTGCTGTGCTCAAATCCTATGGATGAGATCTCAACTATCAGACTATGGCTTTGCATACAACAAGATTCCTCTGTATTGTAATAACAAAAGTGCTATAGCTCTTTGCTGCAACAATGTCCAACACTCCCGATCAAAGCACATCGATATCCGGCATCACTTTATAAGGGAACCGATTGAGAAAGGGGTTGTTGAACTTTACTTCGTGAGGACTGAGTTTCAGTTGGCAGATATCTTCACTAAGGCACTCCCGAGAGAACGGTTCCAATTTATTCTCCCGCGACTTGGCATGAAGAGTCTGACGCCAGAAACCCTCAAGTGTCTTCAGGAAGCAAATGAGGAATAAGGGATTTGCTTCATGTATCCTTGTATATATTTTAAACCAAAAAGAAAATAGAAAAATATAAACCTATAAAAAACCATAAAAATTAGAAAATCACAAAAATACCAAAAATAGTTCCTCTAGGCATGTCTTCTGTTTATCGATAACATTTACGGTCCTAGAAATGTCATTCAATAATGACACGGGACTTTAAATGAAGCTCGAGCAGAAGTTAAAATGAATTGTTAAAACATGTCATGTCGGCTTGCAGTTACTTCAGACTGTAACCCATTCATCATTTTGGGGAAAGCTCGTGGCCAAAAAGACAGGTGTTCCTCCCACTGGGTGATGTTCACCTGGGCATGGATTACTTTATATCCATGTTTTCCTGATTTGATGTACGTTTCAGTGCATCATTTCTCGTATAAGAAGAGAAGTCTTCTTTGCATCGCATATACTTTTCCATCTATGATTCTTCAGGAAAGTATTTGTGTTAAACTTGGTGGTACCATGAATTTTTTTGGAAATCAACCAGACTTGAAGTTTTTCATAAAATTTGTCACTCAATCAATGACTACAACTCTTTAAATAGAAAACGGGTCATCGATTGAGGGGGAGAGTGATTTCAAAATTTTTTATATCATCAAAACAAGTCACTTTTTACATAATAAGCAGCGAATTTAATGAAACTTGTTGTTGTGTGTCAGTGTATGATTTTTTTAATTCAAATATCTTTCAAACTTATCATACCTGACACTAACATTCTCCCCCATTAACTGAGGGGGGGGGGGGCATTAGTATGTTCCATTATCAGCACATATTAAACCTGTCCATATTTTCTCCCGTATTTTCTAAACTTATTTAAATCAATTAGGATCAAAAAATCTCAAAAGGTTTGAAATTTCTGATTGGGGGAGAGAATGTGATTTAAATATGCAATCTGATAAAAATGTGATGTTTTGGACTTAAATGTAAGCTCTCCCATATGTGCTAAACTCTTTTGTATATCACTACACATATTGAGGGGGAGCAAATGATTTGTGGTGACAAAAAGGATATGGCATCTCATGTGAGCGCGACTCAGACTTCACCAATGAATTGACGAAACAAAAACTGTCATTAATTGAAAGGACTTGTCCTAGCCGGGTAATAATTTCAAGCTGGTCTAACCAGTGATGTAAGCATGTTTCAAAGAGGACTTGTCTGAGTAGAGTGTACCGTTTCGAGAAACTTTATGTGGACTTGACCAGGCCGGGTAATAATTTCAAGCTAGTCTAACTAGTGATGTAAGCGTGTCTTGAATTGGTCATGTTCACTGAAAGTGGATCAATTCAAAAAAAAAATGCAAACTCTACCTAACATGTGCAAATTTATAATAAAAACATCTGAGCACGTGATAAGGGGGAGTATTTGAAAAATACAAAACTCTTAAAGTGTTAGCAAAATGTGTTTTATAACTATAAAACACTTTGAAAATTTTTTCAAAGATTTGGTTGACGGCAACATAGGATAGTCATGAAGTTATAAGGTGGCTAGGGTTAGGAAAACCGTCTATGATCCACCAGAGCCGGAGGGATCTACCCAAGGACAATACCGAATAGTTAGTATTAGAAAGTCCTTAGGTATGATTATGAAAAAAAAAGGAGTAATATGAGAAAGGAGAAAGAAGGGGTTGAAGAATTAAAAAGAAATGTAATAAGAAAGGGTGAAAAGAAATAGCCCTCCAAATATTCAACCTTAGGGCAGAAACCGGGTTCAATTCATATGCTACTGGTTGTTACTAAGGTGACGCCGGTATTGAAGACAAGACGTCATGGACCCAGTGACGCACTGCACTAAACCTTCTAATCACTCAAGTTCTCTTAAAAGGACTTGTTTCATTCTCACGGGGAACCCTGCATAATATATCGACCGCTCATTACGAGTCATGTTGATATTGAAATAGGAGACACCGCTCCAGTCTCCGACTACCAAAAATGCACTTATCGAGTCTAGAGCCACGAGATGCATCATAAGATCTCATAGGAACACATTTTACTTCTACACTGGTTGTTCAACATTAAGGACACCAGTTGTAAACTTATGAGTCCTATGCAGATCTTAGTAATCTGCCAGAACATTTATGAGGGAATTTACAAATGTAATTCTCAGTGATTGAACGGAAATTCCTGCCAGGGTCAACATCAAACAGCCCTGAAAGCAGGTCACTTCGGTAATTCCTTGTGGATTACGCTTAGTGGTCGCGGTGGTTTCAAACGGTCTACAGTCGTGGAGTGAACTCCAGCGACTCACCTAATCGTTGATATACTTTGGTAGATCTTGTAAGCCCTCTCGTGGGTATCCGATTCAGGAACGGCCTTGGCAAGGATTAGAGAAAGTTTTCGCACTATGTTGTTAACAATCTCGAAATCTAAACCTATAAGTACCGGACGTTTTATTGCTAACTGTTGTATGCAGGAATCCCTGGCGGTTGCAGCTGATTGCCGAAAAGATGCCAATCCATCACCCCATGCTCACACTTCACCATCATAATCAAAGAAATCATGATAATTGAAACACTTTCAACACTGCTTCCGCAACTCTGATGCTGAAAATCATGATCCAGAAAAGTGTGAGCATGTTGGTCCAAAGATCACAACATCACATGGAGACGTTACTGCAAAAAGATGACTTGGAGACGTACGTTGGATGATGACCTCAAAGAATCCTCAAAGATCATCCAAGACAAAAGAACAGTCATCAAAATTCACTGCTGAAAGTACAAAGATTAAAGACTTAGAAGAATCAAAGACTACGAGCTAGGAACTCTAATCTATGTAATAGAATGCTAGAATTCAAAGTGTAATTTCCAAGGTGACCTCCCTTAGGGGGAGATTGTTAGGAATATAAATATTCACATGAAAGACTCAGTCACCCCGAGTATGGATTAGCATTAAGTAGCTCGTAGGTTTAAGCATATTAGTTTTGATATCGTTTCACCATGGAGTTGGGTCGGGTCTTTACCCACTGTCAGCCCGGTCTATAGCCTACTAGAGGCGTCTTTATGTCTTGTATAAATAGCCCTTCCCACCCATGGGAAGGGTTGGACCTTTCATTATTCTTAATCTAATATCTTTCACTTTCTCTCTCTAAAAAGCTCCCAACTTCTCTCTCTTTCTCTGTCTACATAATTCGGCGAAATCACAAGAACCATATGTGTTTAGATTAATGAGTATCCTACAAAGAACACATTGTACATTATAATTATTCGTTACATATTAAATTTATATTATAATTTTAAAACATGTTATGTTTTATGTATTATTTTGTAGTGCCTAAATCACATTATCAGAAAAACAATGGAATGCACAATTCTAGCTCTCAGCGTGTTTCACCAGGTATTTAGATATCAAAAGTTTTGCATTGACATTATTGTTTTAAATCATTATATAACTATATTATGTATGGTTTAATTTAACAGCAACTAAGATCAAGGAACGAATAATAACTGCCGTTAGTCATATCAGTCCAATGGTTGATAGTATGGCAATAAAAGCAAGATGTATTTCTCTATGGCATTCCTACAAGTTGAATGAATAACACGATCCATATAGTTTGGATTGTGTCTTCCAAGATAAAGAGTTGATTTTACATTTATAACAAATAACATGTATTTTTGTTGGTTTTTTTAATAAAGTATATTTGGAAAAATTGTATAAACAGGGCGACCGAATTCAGATTTACATTAAAAAAAAAAGAATTGATGTTTAAGTTTGAACCCCTTCTTCAAGAGGGTCAGTGTTATATCATCTCTGATTTCGGTGTGGCAGAAAACAGTGGAAGATTTCCGTTGCTTCCCAATAGGTGGAAAATTTCCTTTTACAAAGGAACAGAAGTGACTAGAACAGATCAAATTGATGATAACTTTGTTGGATTTATAAATGAAACATTCACACGTATCTTAGACAGCAACAATGAGTGTCATGAACATGATTGTGTCGGTATGTATTTTATGTTTTCCTTCATTAGAAAACTTTTTAAGTTTAAGATTTTATTAACAGTGACATTTGTATAAATTTGTTGCAGACGTGATTTGAACAGTTGTTGCTATTGGAAACATTGTAACTGTCAATAGCGCTGGTGGTCCTAAAATTCGTAAGACAGTTGTTATAGAAGATGCTGAGTGAATACATAAATATACAGTTTTTAATAATAAATATAAAACACAAGATTCATGTAATAATATTTTAAAATGGCAATATTCAGATCTTACAGACTTGATTGTACTTTCTGGGATAATTGGGCACAAATGTGGAGTGCATATGATGAGAAACTTGAAGAAGTTGGGCATTTAGACATCCTTTTGATGTTAGCGAAAGTTAAATACTGGGATAGTAAGTTTAAAATATATTTATTGTGAATAGAATACATTAAATTATGTATATATATAGTTGATACAATTGTTAATGTAACTTCATTATTAAATACAGACAAGCCTATAATACACAATGCTCTATTCGGATCAAAGATCTATATTAATAGAAGAATACCCCAGCAACTGTCTTTCCGAGACCCGTAATATTTTTAATACATGTATATTTGATTTTAAATGTACATGTAATTACATGTGAAATACTAAATGTCTAAAATGTTCACATGTTGCAGGTATGAGACACAGGATGGTTATGATGCGACTAAGTTCCGTATTGAAGCCTATTCTCAGGGTGCGCCTGTTGTTACACCTGCATAGTTTATGCATGGCTGCTCAAAGAAAATGGTTGGTATGATTCGTAACATTGAACCGGTAAGAAATCATTGATTTATGAAGATTTGAGACATGAAATTGTTGCATTCAACTTTGTATTAATACTGCATAAAAAAATGATAACCAATCAATTTAACCAAAATGCAGAAAACACATTGTGTTATTTATGCAACTGTGCACATCATACAATATGAAAATGGATGGGCTTATACAGCTTGCAAGGCATGCAGCAGTAGAGTTTCTGCAATTACGTTAGAAGGAAATAATTTTTGAAGAAACAAGAAACAATTGTGGTACTGTAAGAAACATGGAGAAACATACGCAGTTGCATCAAGGTATGAAACTCACACTTCTAATAAAAAATAAAAAACTAAATCCTCCGTACCGAATATAAAAATACAAAACTAAATATTCTTTATGTTTCATGTGTAGGTTCAAAATCATTGTTCGCATAGTTGATGAAACTGGTACTGCACAGATTGTGCTTTTTGACAAAAATGTGCATAAGATGACTAATTTGACCGCGTTTGAAATCATGCAACAACATGGCATGGATACCGATCAATATTTTCCAGATGAGCTTGATCAAATCATTGGAAAATAATATATTTTTAAGATTCATCATGTATTCTAAGTTTAACCACAACAATAACAGCCACTTATATCGAGGTGAAAAAGTTACTGAAGATGTTGATACAATTAATTACTTTAAGAACGGCTTCCTAGAGGATGAGGTTTTGACACTGCATTATTGTATTATTTGTTAGTCCATATAACCCAAGTTGTTACAAATTGAACTTTTCGTTGTCAAATAAAACAGGAAGCCGAAGATTACTTACAAGATGACGAAGATGATTTTGAAGATGATGTAAATGTTCTAGATGATGCTGACAATGAGTTATATGAAGATGAGGATGGCAATGTAAAATTATCTACGGATATGAATGAGGTATTATATGCGTATTTTAAAGACAATAACGCAATATCTTTATTTGAAAACATTTTAGTATTACTGCTTTTTTATTAAACATTGTAGGATGTTGAAGATGGCTTTACAAACACATCATATGGTATCAATGAGGTAGTATAATATTTAATAGTTAACTTTATTCAACATGAAAACATGCATAAACTTAGTACTGCTACATTATTCAGTTGCTAAAAAAATGTAGCAGTACCAAGTTCAAAGGAGTAGTACTAACGTGAAAGTTAGTACTGCTGGAACCTCATTGTTGCTAAAAACCTTTAGCAGTACTAAGTTTAAAGAAGCAGTACTAACTTGAAAGTTAGTACTACTGGTTCTGTTTGGCTTAATTCCGGCTTAGTTAAAAAGTTTTAGAAAAAGTGCATTCATAAAAATTTGCTTATCTCAGCTTTTTAAGTTGCCATTCATTTATTTGACTTACTTTTATTGAACTGCTTTTGTTAGACAATAAAAAAAAATGATATGTGGTGTTATTATGAAAATTCTATTGGGTTTATAAGCTTGATGTAGATAAATACATGATGTCCCACATAGATGAAATAGTAAAATTGAAGCTACTTTATAAAACTTGATATGAATGCTTAAGAGGTATGTGTTGGGTTTATATGTGCATAAGAGGTATGTGTTGGGTTTAGATTAGTATGGAGTTCTATTATATCTTGGGCGGTTAAATATTATTATACATCTAGCTACACAAGTTATAATGCAACTTTATATGAATGCTTAATTTAAAAAAAAAAATTAAAAAAAAAATAGTGCATGTTTTTCATGTTTTCCTATTTTTATTTACAGCTTATATGTTAATGACTTATGTTATTCATGTTTTCCTCATAGACTTTATATTTACATGGATAATTTTTGTTTTTAAATAGCAATTACGATAATTTAATAGTTTTCTGTTTTGATTTAAAAAAAATAAAGATATCCAAAATCGTTTAAATTTACAAAAGATATCCAACAGTAAAATTTGTGTTTATCTTAATTTAAGTGTCATAAAACCTATTCAAACAATTAGAAGATATTTGAAACAATTTGTAAAATTTTGAAATTGAAAACTCTTTAACTTCCACATTGTTACTTTAAAACCCTCACCAACCAATTCCATTCTTACTTCCAACACAAATTTAAAATTGTTTTTTCTCTTAGTATACTATTTTACAGTTTTACAACTTCTTGAAAATGTCTGCTAATTACAAACGTCCAATATCTGAAGAAGATGAAGAGTTTGTAGTTGCCGAATCATCAAAGTAAGCTAAGTAATAATATTTTTTAAAATGTAATTATGATTCAAAAATACCAAATTAGATTAACAAATTCATTTGAATGACAGGAAAATGTGTGTTCAAGTAAATGACACAAAAGTAGATATTGCAAGGAAAGGTATGGTAATGGTTAATTATAAATTGTGAATTTTAAAATAAAAGCATGATTTATAGTTTTATTACTTAGTTGACTTAATAATTCATGTTTATAACCCTTTAGATAATGACCAAGTGTATGAAAACAAAATTGTGACAGATAAAATACAATGTTTTTATGATTGGTGGTATTCTCAAAAGACAATCAAAAAGAAAACAGCATGGAAGGAAAAAGAAGATAGTGATGAAAAAAATAGATTACGAAGGATTGCTGCTAAAAACACATTAAAGAGGTCGCATCATTCCGTAAATAAAAAAAAAACTATTCAAGAGTTTAATACTGAAGAAACACAAGGAGATGATGATGATGCGTATTTAGAATGTTATTCTTATGATGATTTACATTTGGCATATTCATCATAGTTTATTGAATATAATGTATTAGTTTTTATAGATGTATTTCGATTTTAAACTTTTAATGAAAATGTTTTGTTTGGTATTACTGATTTATATGAATATCCAAAATACACAAATAGGTAGAATACAAACACATAATTAATAAAATTCCTTATTGCTCTCAGTTAGATTTGTCATTGCAATATGGTTCGACATTTATCAATATAATCAAATTCAAAATTCCACACATTTTTATATAAAAAATATTTTTGAGAAAAGCTTTGTCAGAATTTTGCTTTATGTATGATTCAAGGTTTGTGCTCAATCAGATCCAAAGTTAAACAAATATCAATAAAGTACTTTGCATGCATGGTCTAATAATGCAAAAAAAATTAAAAATAGAGTGATACTTTGCTGATATGTACTAATAATGCAGTTATGGTTTTGTTGGTATTAGGTCATGCTGCCTTATGACTCTAGCACTGCCTTATGACTGCCTTATTAGTCTCATTCATTACACTATTTTTTTCCTCATATAGCACTGCACATTGACTGCCTTTTGACTCTTGCACCAACCAACCCTTCAAATATTATTTATATAAAGGCATAAACAAAAACTCATTTTCATCTTACATTTGTAACAAAAGTTACAACCAGAAAAATGAGCAAAAAAAAGAAACCAGGTATTGTCTTCAACTGCACAACCTCATTTCTCATATCTTTAATTTACAACTTTATTTATTTATTTATTTAATTATTTATTTTTATTATTGTTTTTTTTTTTGTTGTGTGCAGAAATCATAACCATAAGCAGTGATTCTTCTGAAGCATCCTACCCAATGCCATGGTCTAAGTATTTTCCATAGCAAGATGAAGATTCAAGCAGTGATTCAGGATATGCTGAGCTGCAAATGTATCCACAAAAAAATGGTTCAAGCTCAAAGATCGTTTATTCTAGCATGAATCCAACCCCCAACCATACTGCAAAGCAAGCTTTTACTGATAGGATTAAGGTGCTAGGCATGGCAAATAAGGAAACATGTGATTTACTTTGTATCAAGCCATTTGCTCCCAAAAATTGCACAGATGCAAGTGCCAGTCAAATAGGGAAGGGAAAAAATAGATGGTTTAGTATGTATGGTGTAGCATCATGGTTTATTATGTATGGCTTAAATATGGCTTAAATGCCCTTAAATAACTCTGTTGTAACCTGTTACAACTATTATTAATGCAATGCTTATGTATGGTTTAGTATCATGCGTATGTTTTAAATTTAAAAAAAAAAAAAAAAAAAAAAAAAAAAAAAATAGCTCATATGGACCATAAGAGTATTAATCAAAGGTACTTTTCATACATTTACATAAAATATATAACTAATATGCCATATTCCATAGTAACTACTTCAAACAAAAGAGTTGCTCACATACTATTGAGTGAATGTGCTTTCTAATCTATAACCCATGCATGCATGCAAATGCAATCACAACTAACTCTCCTCGCAACCACATTTATCCAACTGACATATGGTTTAAGTGTTCAATTCGTATACCCTTCATATAAATCACGCAAAGACATATGTCTTACTTATTGTTTCACGTTTACAGCCTGTTTCAAAATCACGCAAATGACGTAGGTTGTTCAAGAACAACAAAAGTGTCAACACAATGATTTTGTTATTATTTCATCAGACGATGAACAAGCACCAAAATTTGACATAGTTAAAAAAATACTAAGCACAATCAAGCAGAAGAAACAATGGTATGAATTTACATTACAATATCATAAATTATCTTTGATCATGTATACATTAGAACTTACACTATGTTTTTATATTATGAATTTGGAATTGTATAAGTTTAATGATGAAGAACATGGTGTGATAAAACATTCTAAAACATCACATACGTCAAAAAACACAATACATAGCAAATATGTGCTGTTAGACAAAGATACAGATGATAAATTTGATAACATCAAGAGCAACAGTGATGATGGCGTTTGGATAAACATCAATGATTTGGAAGAACCGTTTTATGCTTTAGATGAATATAAGCCCAAATATAATATCCTTGACGAAGAAATCATTGAAGACTTCCCAACAGGTTGTTTGTTCTAAAATAATTCTATAAACATTTGTAGTTGTAAAGTGTTTTAAATGCCGAAACTTTATACTTACATATTTTATTTTTGGATTTACGCAGATGATTACAAATACAGTTTCTCTGATGAGGAATATGATAGAGAGAATTTACGCAATCATAACATGAGTGACGATGATATGTGGGATGATATGGTTGATACTGATGGTAAAGTACATGGTAAACATGGTGGAAGAAACTACATAGATGAAGAAGCTTGGGAAGTCGATTCCAATGCATATAGTGTGAGATCGGTACCTGATGACAATGATTTAGCCAGTTTTATTAATGATGTCTCAACTGATTACGAAACCACTGATGATGAGAATAGTGATGATGAATTTTGATCAAGCATGCTAAGATTTTCCAAAAATTATGTTTTTATTTGTGACAATTATTATTTTATGACAAGTACTATTTTATTAGGAAGATTTGTTAGGGTCTATATGATTTATAATTCATGCTTTTTATTCAATTACTATGATATATTTTTAATGATTATTTTGGTGTTTTAATCTTGGTAATGATTTTTTCCCCCCAAATACATCAATACAACATTTATGAGTATTTTAATGATAATTACAACTCAAAAAATATGAAATATACACATACTAAGTTTACATATGATAAAAAAATGCACGTATTGAACGTATAAATTATTTTTTATAAAAGATATGTTAACATCTAAGTTACAC
This sequence comes from Artemisia tridentata subsp. tridentata, assembly GCA_021014915.2. Classification (NCBI taxonomy): domain Eukaryota; kingdom Viridiplantae; phylum Streptophyta; class Magnoliopsida; order Asterales; family Asteraceae; genus Artemisia; species Artemisia tridentata. Next base: position 328,805,994 of record CP139507.1, on the reverse strand, counting down.
ACTAATAATAAAGATTATTAGATTTAACTAACAATTTGACCATTTATATCACTAACAGCGTATAAAATTTGAGATAAACAGTTGCAACTCAAAGAGCAGTTATGAAACGCTGTACCCTTCATTGTGTATAAATACATACATATAAACAGCAATATATTGCATAATTTCATCCTGTATTATACTCTTTAGTATATAACTTCAATGGCTTCATCATCTTCTAATCCTGATTCAAAGAAGAATAAATGTAGCAGAGATACTTCTCCTCCTCCAATCCCTTCAAAATATAAATTTTTTGACGTACCCCAAGATATTTGGGACAAATGTCATTCCGGCAAGTATGCCACCGAGAAAACATTGGTTGAACTTTATAACAAGCGTATCAAAAGGCTTGAAGAACAAAACAATGAAGATCAGAAGATCATATTGGCGCACCAGAGGAAAATTGATGTTCGAAAACAAGAAATAGAAGATACCCAACAGAAAATTGTTGGAGTTTACAAGGGTATTCAAGATAGTTTATATATTTCTTAATTTGTAATTTTATTTAGTTGTTGTATGTTTTTTAATGGTTCAGCATGTTATTTGAATACTTCAAAAAGGAATATGATATGTGGTGTTATTATGAAACTTCTATTGGGTTTATAAGCTTGATGTAAATAAATACATGATGTCCCACATAGATAGCTTTTATAGTGCTTATTCAGTTGCTAAAAAATGGTAGCAGTACTAAGTTTAAAGGAGCAGTACTAACTTTCAAGTTAGTGCTGCTCATGTAAATTTAGTACTAGCAACTAAATAAGCACTCTAAAATCTAACAAACTAATCAAGTCTAATATACTACACCTACCCTAATGTATGTTTAAACAACAATATGTTATTTCAATGCATTCAAATAAAAAAAAAAACAATTAATACCTTTTAAACATATAAGTTTAAAACGGATGAAATTTACATATGTGATATTAAGTTTGGTTTGGGATAAATACCAAATTTGAAACGTTGTAACTTTGGAGATGATCACAACTGTATTTAAAAGATATTTTAACAAATACACCAAACGAATTTTTAAAAAATATATATAGTAATCCTGTTAAACAAAAAAGTAAAACAGTATACATCATATGAGCAAAGTTGAGAATACTGCTGTTAGTACTGTTCAAGTTTAAACGAGCAGTACTAACTTTCAAGTTAGTACTGCTCATGTAAACTTAGAACTGCTAAAACTTTTTAGCAACTAAATAGGCACTCTGAAAGCTAACAAACTAATCAAGTCTAATATACTACACCTACCCTAATTTATGTTTAAACAACAATATGCTATTTCAATGCATTCAAATAAATAAAAATAAAATAAAAAATTAAAAAATAATTAATACCTTTTAAACATATAAGTTTAAAACGGATGAAATTTACATATGTGATATTATGTTTGGTTTGGGATAAATACCAAATTTGAAATGTTGTAACTTTGGAGATGATCACAACTGTATTTAAAAGATATTTTAACGAATATACCAAAAGAATTTTTAAAAAATATATATAGTAATCCTGATAAACAAAAAAATAAAACACTATACATCATATGAGCAAAGTTGAGAATACTGCTGTTGACAAAATCTTACATGATAACATGTTGAATTATTCAAATCAAAACACAATCCATAATGGTACCGACGCCGTAACTAATGACTATCTTCCGCTACGTATTGGCAGACCTCCAAAAAACATATATTGAAATCTCCAGCACACTGTGTACTTCTTCAACATGATATAGCACGTCGACCAATCGGACCCCCTGTCAAGAACAGAAAACATGAATATAATGCAGTTTCAACGACAAAAGAAAGAACTGTAAATACAACAATAGGTATGTACCATATGCTTTTCCTAATTCATAAAACAAAGAGATGTGTTTGTAATGTACAAACAAATTGATATATGTTACAAATGACCATGGAACAGCACCACAACAATCAATGGATACCATACGTCGAACAATGGGATGCCCTGTCAATAACATTAATCAGGAATTTAATTCAGTTTCAACGACATCAGATAGACCTGCGAATACAACAATAGGTATGTAGCATACACTTTTTCTAATCCATACAACAAAGTGATGTATTTGTAATGTTCTAACAAATTGATATAATGTAACATTAACAACTAAGTGATAAAAACAACATTGGAACAGAATCACGACAACCAATGGATATAGCACGCCGACCAAGGGGACGCCCTATCAAGAACAAAAACCCTGCAGGTGAATCAGTTCTAACAATAAGAAAAACACCTGGTGACATTCAATGTACTCCATGCGGAGGACAATACACTAAACGCAAATCAGAAAGGTTGAGAGAAAAAACGAAAATGGTTAGACACAAAACATCACATCATTCACTTTGTAATGTTACAGACCAAGCCAACGAACAAAGCCAACAAAGAGAATCATTTGTTAGAATATCAAATTGTACGAAGACTTTATCCTTTTTCCAAACCAATGTTCCAAACACTCTTTTATTAACATTAAAATTAACAATTTTGAAGTTTGTCTTTATTAATTGTGTTTTGACAGATTACATCGACCATGGAGATCCAGTTTTCACGGGTGAATCCTACGGCGCATTGTTATGGCCTGCTGAGAGTATGGTAGGACACACACATACAACTTCGGATTCATACTCTATGTGTTATGGCAGAGGAAAAATCAAATTAGGAGATAAGGTGCAAAATCCACCAAAATTGTTGATGGAGCTTATGAACGAAAACCACCCAAAAAGCAAAGCATTCATTAAGAATGTCAGACGATATAATGCAATGTTTTCATTCACTTCTATAGGCGCAAAACAAGTTATGTCTGTTACTATTGGCGGTGGTCCATATTGTTACAGAATACAAGGCGAAAATTACCATAGAATGGGTACGTTACTACCATAACAAAGAAAACCTTCAAAGTCTGCTCAGCTATATATTTATGATCCACAAAATGAGATCCAAAATAGGATCGATGGTGTAAGGTATTGTACAACATTCTTACCCATAATTTCTAAAAAAACAATTATCATGTTTACCATAACAATATTATATAACTTAATAAATATATTCATCCTACTAAAGATTAATTTTTTTATACAACATAGAAACAGATACATCAACAAACAACCATCCTATGGACCACCAGCTAACAGTTGATTTACGAGACATGCTAGATAGCATAAATCCATTAGTTGCTCAGTTCCGACTGGTGAACGTTTTGTCAGTGAAAAAGAAGAAAAAAACTTTAAGTTACGACCTATTGGTACAAGAGAACGAGATGGAAGAAGTTATAATCTTCCTATGGCTACTGAAGTTACTGCACTAATTGTAGGAGACTTTGACTCTACAAAACATAAAAGGGACATTATTCTACGTACGCAAGAAGGCGGACTCATGCGAATCAGCGAGCTGCATCCTTCATACCTTGCACTCTAGTATCCATTGCTTTTTCCGTACGCTGAAGATGGTTATCGAACATATATATACCATTTTGGTGTCACTAATGAAACACCCATAAACAAGAAGACTAGAGTAAGAATGCGAGAGTATTTTGCATATCGCTTACAAGAAAGAGCAAATGTTTTCACAACGGTACTGAATGCAAGGAGGCTATGTCAATAGTTTATTGTGGACGCATACACAATGGTTGAGTCTGAAAGGATGTCATACATAAAAAACCAACAAAAAGACTTAAGGAGCGAAATCTACTCAAAATTAGCTAAATTGGCGGATGATGAAGATTCAGGAGTGAAACTAAGAGGTAAAAAATTTATATTGCCATCATCATTTACAGGAAGCCCAAGGTATATGATGCAGAATTATTTAGACGCAATGAAAATTTGAAAGGTCTACGGATACCCAGATTTGTTCGTTACATTTACGTGTAACCCAAATTGGCCCGCGATTGAACGTTTTGTGGTTGAAAAGGGTTTGAAATCTGACGACAGACCCAATGTAATCACACGAGTTTATAAACAAAAACTTGACACTCTTATGAAAGAATTCAAGGAACACCATTACTTTGGCCGCCTTAAAGCAGGTATTACTTATCCAATTAATTGTATGTACAAAATTATTACACAGTTCATCCTACATTCTATATAGTTACTTGCATTATGTTTTTCGCACAGCTGTTTACACTATTGAATTCCAAAAGAGAGGCCTTCCACATGCACACATTTTGCTATTCTTGGAAGAAGATGATAAAATTAGAACACCTGCACACATAGACGGGTTTATTTCATCAGAAATACCAGATAAAAATGAAGATCCGGGAACATTAGAAAATTGTCACCGATCACATGATTCATGGTCCATGTGGACCACAACGGCCAGGTTGTCCGTGCACTGTAAACAACAAATGTACCAAAAAATTCCCAAAGCAGTTTAACGAAGAAACTTTTATTGATGAGAGTGGGTATGCCATTTATAAAAGAAGGAATGACGGGTCAACTATAAACAAAAGTAGAATTGAATTGCACAACGGCTATGTTATTCCCTACAATCCCGGCTTGCTACGACGTTTTCAATCACATATTAACGTTGAGTGGTGCAACCAGGTATGTTCTATAAAATACTTATTCAAGTATATTAACAAGGGTCCATATAGAGCAACAATTGCTCAAGAAGATGAAGACGTTGATGAAATCAAAGAATATTACGATTGTAGATATATTTCGGCATGTGAATCAGCATGGATAATATATGGCTTTGATATACATTATAGGTTCACACCCGTAGAAAGATTACGGTTCCACTAAGAAGGAGAACAATCTATCATATTCGATGCAACTAAAAGTATTGATTTTACACTGGAAAAAGCATCAGTAAATGAAATAAAATTTGTCGCCTGGATGGAATGCAACAAGACAGATACAGAAGCACAAAAACTGCTTTACCACGAGTTTCCCCAACATTACGTTTGGAAACAAGAAGAAAGGATGTGGGTAAAAAGACAAAAAGGTACATGTATTGGCCGAGTACATCATGTACCTCCTTCTTCTAGTGAGAGGTTCTATTTAAAAGTATTGCTAAACAAGGTAAAAGGAGCACAAGATTGGATTGATTTCAAGAAATTTGATGTGCTATTTACCCAACATATAAAGAAGCATGTCAAGTACGCGGTCTATTGGAAGATGATAAAGAATATATAGATGGTTTGATGGAAGCCAGTCTATGGGGATCAAGAATTTATTTACGGACTTTTTTTTTCATGCTATTTACAAAAGATAGCATGTCAAGGTCAGAGATTGTTTACAACAAAACCTGGGAAGTATTGTCCAAAGATGTTGAACGTATTGAAAGAAGAAAAACAAATGACCCAGGTATGCAATGAATGTCTATTTAAGTTGCTTATATAACCATATTTAAATTTACAGTTAAGTATTGATCAAAATTAACTGTAACTCAACACTCTATAAAAGTTATCTACACATAATCAAATTTAAAACCACCAAATAATAATATCACATGTATAATTTCACATTGTTAAATTTAATAATATGCTTCAAATAACTAATCAATTTATTTTCATGTACAGATTTAGAGCTTACAAACATTCAAAAGTATAATATATGTCTGACATTTATTGAACACATGCTCCTTCGCAACAACAAAAGCTTAAAACAAATAGCAAACATGCCATACCTGAACGAAATGTTCACCATGGCAAACTACAATATGTTGGTGTATGATGAGTTGAAATACAATACAGAGGAATTACACAAACAACACAAGAAAATGTATCATACATTGACACACGAGCAAAAAGACATACCTCAAATCATAATGGATGTTGTTTCTCAAGAAAAAGGAGGGATGTTCTTTTTCTATGGATATGGAGGAACTGGTAAAACATACCTTTACAAAACATTATCTGCCGCATTAAGGTCAAAAGCCAAAATAGTGTTAAATATTGCATCACGTGGTATTACGGCACTTTTGTTAGAAGGTGGAAGGACAGCGCATTCTCGGTTTGCTATTCCAATCAATGTAGTTGAGGATTCTATATGTAATATTCCAGCAGATAGTGACATCGCTGAATTGTTACGAAAGTCTAAACTTATCATATGGGATGAGGTTCCGATGACACATAGACATTGTTATGAAGCATTTGATAGGACATTGAGAGACGTATGCAGGACAAACCCATTTGAAACTTCAGATAAGGTTTTTGGAGGTAAAGTAGTTTTATTCGTTGGAGATTTTTGACAAATATTGCCGGTGATTACAAATAGCAGTAGGCATGATGTGGTACACGCGTCAATTAACTCTTCATACTTGTGGCAACACTGCAACGTCATGCGATTGACTATGAATATGAGGTTAGAAAAGGGTTCTAATGCTACTGAACGGAAAGAAATCCAAGACTTTGTCGATTGGATATTAAGCATCGGTAACGGAAAAATTGGAGGTAAGAACGATGGGGAAGCAATGGTAGAATTCCCAGATGATATGTTGATCCCTGATTCAGACGATCATATTGGTTCAATCATTGAAGAAACATACCCCCAATAGATAGAGAACCTTTATAATCCCTCTTTTTTCCATGAAAGGGCCATTCTTGCACCAACACAAGACCTCGTGGATATGATAAACGATCGTATGCTGCAACTTCTCCACGGGGAACAAAAGACTTATGACAATTCAGACTCGGTTGGTATACATGATATGGACTCAAATTTTAATGAGTTACTTTACACAACTGACTTTCTTAATAGCATTCGCATTGCTGGCCTTCCACAACATTCTTTAAAATTAAAAGTAGGATCACCCGTTATGTACATGAGAAACATTGACCAAACACTAGGGTTTTGCAACGGAACCAGGCTTCAATTACATAGGCTGGGTATAAATATAATCTTTAACACCTGGTAATTTTTCAAATCCTTTCTAGCCAATTATTTTAAAAATTTTGCGTTACGTGAGAACTTAAACTTTTCTTGCATTTGTTTGGGTTTGAGATACGAGAGATATTATGAGAAACGAGAATATTGTCCCTTTTTCTAAACAAGCACAACCTAGAAAGCACGAAACGTATCGTAATTGCCAAATATATTGAATTCTTGAAAGTATCGCAAATTTATACTCGTTTTCGTTGGAAAAATTATTTCGTGAACAATGGCGCAAGTTTCGTTGATTTTCGAGTCCGTTTGGTATGTCGAATGGGTCCCGCAGTGTTTATTGCAAAAGATTAGCCAAAATGGCAGGAATAGTCCCTCCGCCCTATAGTTTTATTTCACACCCCTCACTCTCATATTTACAATTTCAGTCCCTCCCCAAAAATATAAATACCTCTAAAATTAATATTTAATTCATTATTCTCACACACTCTCTCTCACCTCTCTCCATCTTCTCTCTCTATCTTCGCCAGCGATCCCCCATCGTCCGGCCACCACCACTGCCGGCCAAATTCCGGCAACCAGAAAATTTTTCTGGCGAGTGGTTTTATTAGCCGAATCGTTAGATCGGCCATTGTTACTTAATTCTAGAGTTTTTGAGCTCACGTCTCCCACCACAACCACCGTCACGCGCCACCACCGCCACTGCCAACACTACCGCCACCACCAAAGCCTCACCCCATCCTTTCTTCTCGGTAAACCCACCCCCACGCGCCATTTATTTCTATTTTCTTTAATTTATGTTCAAAACCCTAATTTTTTTTATTAAATCCGATAATAATAATGTTTTTATTAATAAAAATGGTTGTAATAACTTGTATAAAACTCGGGTGGAGAAACAACCCCTCTTCTCGACGTTGACTCGGTCAATTCAGTTAACCACCGAGTCAACTCGGATGACTCGGTGTGGATAGTGGTTTTCGTTGTTCTTATTTTCTCTTCTTTTGTTATTGTTATTGTTTTGATTGAATGTGGAATTGATATGAGGTCCGTTTGTGTTTGTTGGTCTCGGAAACCACACATCATAGCCAAGCCGTGACTCACGGCGAGTCATGGCGAAATGAGGAGTAGTTAGGATTAGTTAGTGTTGATGATGTTGCGTATTGGAAATTTGTGTTGCGGTTTTGGATTTGTTATTGTCGACTGGAAATTTTATTTTGATATAGAGTTGAGATTTTTGCGGATTAATGTTAGGATTAGGCTAGCATAGAATTGGTTTGTGTTTGTGTTGGATTTAGTTATGGCCGAGAGCCTCAACGGCTTGGGTTGAGTCGAGCCGTGACTCGTGGCGAGTCACGGCCAAGTTTCATTACTTGTCGGTTTTGTCACTATTTATTTATTTTCGTTGAGTCGTGGATTATTAGTTAGTCGTTATTTAGTTTATTATTTTATTTTACTTATTAGATTGTCGAGTCGTATTATATTTAGGTTAGACGTTTAATTATCTAACTCTTCATTTGTTATCGATATGATGTTTCGGATTATAAATTGAAAATGGGAAATAATAACAATAACAAATGGAATAACGATTTGGACTTGGATAATTTTGTAATGATGTAACATTGTGGACAAGGATTAGACGTATTGGATTTACGGTATTGGTTGATTGGACTATTATGGACCCTTTGGTACATGAGACGGAAGGATACGTTAGACTCATAAGAGCTTAACCTATCTGGACCCGAACTATACAAAACGGTCGATAAAACTAAACAACTAATATATACGCGAATGATGTGTCCAAATATATAAAACTTGGCGATAATTGAATTATTCAAATGAGTCGTATGACTTGGGAACATCTTATAAATGGGCACTTCATGCCGAAATTTCGTAAAAAATTTTATAAACTTAAACCAATTATGATTTACTAAATGTCCTAAAGACTTTTCGAAACTTTTATGATTTAGCGGTTATAACATCTATTTTGGGAAAACGGGAAAAAGCCAAAGCTATCTATCGATGTTGTTTAATTGTTGTTTATTTTTCTTTTTTGATTTTATTCTTTCTTTCATGTTCTTTTCTTCTTCTCCTCTCGTCGTTCTTGAGTATTCGTTCGTATTCACCGACTTGTTATTCTTACCTTTCTTGTCTTCCACATGAGACTTAAACGTGTCTTTTCTTATAAACGCCATTGAAATTAAAACCTTTTTTACGAGTATTATTTATTAAATCATTTCAAGTATTATTTCTGATTTATGCCATTTAATTGATTAGGTTGTGCTGAGGTTCATTTGCTGTGCCGTACCAGCTGATTATTTATCTCGTATTCTCTTTGACTAAGGTGTGATCTATAGCCTCACTTTTAATACTTTTAAATGTTTATAAATCCCGTGGGGGAGATACATGCTACTTACTATTTTTTGACCACAATTGTTTACTTGTATGCTATTTCCTGATTGACGCTATGAATGCTAAGTACATTCCTTGCCAAAAGCAAGTCCCTCGATCATGAACCATTAACCACCTGCGGGTGAGCGCGGTTATAGTTTATAGGCCTATAGGATTTGACCATCCCGCCATGTTGACTAAGGTCGGTCAGCATGTGATGTACTATAATTGAGTTACTAGGTACCTGGCAAAATACCTACTTTGAGGGCAACTATTATGATTATGAAATTCCGCGGTTATTGTCGACTTATGCCCAAGTTACTAGTGCCGGTTAACGCATTGTGTGTCATGAGCTTAGCAATCCATAGAATTATGTGATGCTTTCTCGTTATTTGCCCTTGTTGCTTATATCTTCCAGATTAAAATCTTGTGCTCAACTATTATTTTACTAAACCTATGGATTTCACTCAACCTTTGTATTGACTTTTTAGCATGTTTATCTCATGTAATTGAAGTATGAAGTGTGCACGAGGAAGGGTTGGAGGTTCCGGATGGCTATCTATGGGATATGTTTTACTACTTCTATCTTATTTTCCGCTGCAAACTACTTTATTTTTCCGCTACAAACTATTTCATTTTCCGCTGCTAAATATGTTATGAGTCTTTGAACTCTAAGTGTTGAACTTTGTAAAACGAATGATATGTTTTATTGAAAATGTCTCGTTATGAGATCGTTTTCTGTGATTGTGACTGTCATACCCCTCGAGTAGTACAACAAACTCAGTCCCGCTTCCATATTTCGAGTTGGGGGTGTTACAGAATGGTATCAGAGACACCAATTATAGAGAACGAGATCATACTCGACTATTGTCACAACTCGTAATTTCAGGTCATTTTCCAAACCCCAATAATTTACTATTCATGAGTTACTATTCATCAAACACTATTCACCAATCACTATTCATCATTTCACTATCCATCGTTTTTAAAGCCAGTTTGAGACTTTGAGAAGTCGTCAAAAAATTTACTATTCACATGACACTATTCATTCCCGGAAGGAAATCACTATTCATGGGCATCATTCATCATGTCGTAAACTAGGTTTACGAGTATTCAAATGCGCGTAACCAGTTAGGTTTAGTTGCGTATTCATGCATCATCAGTAAAGACACATCATACGGACTAGAGTAGTCTGCATATCATCAGTAACATCATTTCCATATCAGTTCATGCATGTGTTTGTGTGATTTTCATTAACGTATGCTTAATTGTTTAATTAACGTTACCAGTCAGTCATTTCTACTAACAGTAAACCCAATACTCCCAACAATGATCCTAATACATTTTCAAGCTAATTATAGTAATATAGAGATTATATTATTACTTTACCCGGTGTTTTTAAACCAATCGTTACATTTTTCATTTGACGCTTATAACTCCGTCGTTTTACGAAATTTCAATCCGATTATCATTCTAACACCCGATTCTTTCAAGGAACATGATTTTACAATTTTTACAACTTCGTCGTATCTCATTTCACCTCGTCACGAGTTATTTCTAGTTAACTCGGTACCCGATTACACTCAATGTATACACAAATCAACTAAATACTTACACTAATGGGATACTTGGCAATATTACATCATATCCTTCTCATTTAGCCCATGTGTGCCGCCCCCCGCCCCCCCCCCCCCCCCCAAACCCCCAATTAGGCTAATGCTTCCAAATGCAATTAATGAATTACTTGGATTTAATTTCATAACCCACTAAGACAAACACATACACCATAATATTTAGCTAACAAGAAAGATCAAAACTCTCTCCATCCTCATCTCCATGTTTGGCCAAACCAAGAACCACACCCAAAATCCATAGATTTTTCAAGAACAAGTCGTAAACATACTCCATTTACATTCCTAGTTATGATTTTGTGATCAAACCTCAATGTTATTGCTCATTTCTTATCAAAACTCATCCAATCATCAAGTAAGTTCCAATAACATGTTTTGATCATTTTTATACTTTCATTTGATGTATATATTCATGTATTTTCAAGTTTTATTAGTCATCCATGCAAGATACTTATGTTTTACATACCACATTTGAACATAAACTCTTTAAATCACTAGATCTATAAGTTTCACTAATGATCTCATGAAATCCACAAAGGTTGGTGATGTTTAGGATTCCATGACACCCTAAGAAGGTGTATGGTAGGATTTGCGAACTTGTGGAGTTGATTTGAGGTTGTATGATCAAGTTTAGAACCAAGAAAGTGAGTTTTTAACAATCAAAAATAGCTACTGTCCAAAATCGTGTAAACTGGAAAACACAGTAATTTTTGGCATATTTTGGCCTTCATATTCAGAAAGTTCTTTCAAAAACGAAACCGTGGCCGCGAGAATCACTAAAAACCGACTTATAACGAATGAGATATGATCGTTCGAAGTTAGACGATGAAAACTAATTTTCTGAAAAAGTAGTTGCTGATCGCCGAGATTCAAAGGACAAAACGAGGCGTTAGACGTGATCTAGACGACCCGACCCATTGAGATTATGTTAGTTCATGTTTATACGAAGCCGTGGATGTAGAGAACGTAGAAAACGAGCTTGTAACGGCCGAGTTATTCACGTTTAAAGCCGACGAACTCTAATTTATTTTGACAGCCACTATTAGAAAGTGTTTTAAATATTAAAACTAGTGTTTTTGCGAAACATAACGTTGTTAGCCGATTTTCTAATTGATCGAGGCATTTATACATGGTTACAAGGTTTTCTAAAACGTCGAGTTTGATCAACGAACACTTAACGTGCAATATTTCGCGACTAGTTTCACGAAGTCAATTTGGCCATATTTTCACAAGCTAAGTAAAATATTAAATTGCGACGAAAACATTATATTTGCTAATAGAACACCAAACAAGGATCGTGGAGTACCGTTTCAACGTGTTTACGCGAAAAGTAGTTTATAACTTAACGAGACGTCAAAAGTGTATTTTTCGTCGATAAAAGTTATTTTCAAAACTAACAAGTGGTATCGTTAACATACGTATTTGCATGTGTTGCATTGTATCATTGCTTACATTGGATCACATCATTCATAATAGGTCGTGGTTAGAGACCGAGCCTTGTTTCATCATATCCATTGTGATCATTGTTGCTTTACCATATCAGGTGAGTTTTCATATCCCCGTTTTAAATTGTTTATTGATTTCTAAACTGTCGGAGGAGAATACATTGCACCATTTTCATATGCGGACCAAAGTATACAAACTCATTACATTGCTTAAGTTACATCATTGCCCAGATTAAAGTCCCCTTATATTATCATGAACCGTTAATTGTTAGTAAGCGAGAGTGAGTGGATAGATCTATTGAGGGTGACTCCTCCGTTCGGGTTGGTAGCACCAACTGGTCAAATGAACGCATTTCATTTCTGTCATATTAGAGTGATTGGCAAACACTCGGTTGGGGCATTTCATTCAATCTAGCTTCGGGGTCATGAGCTTAGAGCAAAAGTATCATTTTTATGTGGCATGGTTTTCTCATACACTTTATACTTGTGGTTTCCGTACAATATTTCATTTACATAAACCTATGATCTCACCAACATTTTTGTTGACCATTTTTAGCAATGTATTTTTAGGTAATTAAGGTATCGCATGTTGGCTTGCATATGGACATCATGGAGTCGCGGAGTCGACGCATCTCACTTTATATTTTATGCACTTATCCATCGTTTGAATTGTATGAACTTGTTTTTCTGAAAACTTGTTTCACCTTTTGGGACCTAGCTTTATAACTCTGAATGTTTTTAAATTATCAAATGATGTATTTTCTAAACGACACTTTAGGTCGTGCAATATAACTGTAACTTTGGTGCTATGACCAGTCGTGCCCCTGAATGACTTATTCCGCTGCAAGTCACAAAATTTGGGGGTGTGACAGATTGGTACCAGAGCAAAGGTTATAGCGAACTAGGTTATTCATTATATCCTAGACTATAGCTGCACCATCATAGCATCTCATCATTGTAGCATAAGTGCATATTCATTATATCACATGTAGTGATTGCGATTTCATACATATATCATTTGATCATAACCCGCATTGTGTAGATGTTTATTTACTTTTATTTCACATATGTTGTTTCAGTGATGTCTTCGAATTCACACCCTATTGTTATCTCGTCTGACTCTGAGTCAGCGGACGATACTTCCTCACTACCCTCTATCATATTAGAGTCTGTTACATCATCTCCGATACCCACTATCATTTTATCATCAGTGGAGCCTACTCCACAGTCTTCACCAGTTATGTCAGAGGCCGAGACAGAACCCTTTGAGGAGGGGGAAGTCGTGCCTACACCACCAGTTTCACCTGTGATCCGTCGTGGTCCCAGAGTTGTTCCAGTTATTCAGCCAGGAGAGTTTGTACCCTATGGTCGAGTTTACCGTACATATCCAGATGGGCCGCGTATGAAGCGCACTGTTGCTAAGCGGGTTCTTCGTCTCACTATCAGGTCACCAGCTGCATTTGTATCTCTACCACCACCATCATCACTTACTTCATCTCATCCACTCCGTCGCCGCTTGACAGTAAGGAGGAGTGTGACATTCAGTACACCACCATTATCACCTTTACCATCCTTATCATCATTGTCTCCACCTTTGCCATCCCTATCAGCACCACATATGCCATCAGCACCAGCTCACATCAGAGATCCTACTCCTACATCAGACCTACCGCTCAAGAAGCGGGCTAATCTTGATATCTCATCCCCAGATACTTCAGATGCTACAGAGACAGCACCACCCAGCAGATTCGAGGTTGGTGAGAGCTCGAGGGCTGCTGCTGATAGATTGACTACTGCTACTATATTTGACTCATGACTAGATCAGCTTCAGGCAGAGATTGATAGGGCATTATCTCATCTAGACGAGACTCCAGTGAGCCGTATTGATGCTATTGAGGAGAGGAGGTCGAGGGATTGATCCAGGGCAGGGTTGCCATTGATGTGTCACACCAGGGTTTAGAGGCTCATCAGTTGGAGAGTTCAGAGCACATCACACAGCTCAGGTAGGAGGTGCCGGGGCTAGTTGACAGAGCACAGAGGTTCCAGGATGAGCATCACGGCCTGGCCGGTGAGTTATCTTCAACTCAGGCTAGGTTGTCTGCATCAGAGACTAGGGAGACTGATCTTCAGCTTCGAGTTCAGCATCTAGAGGACATTGTTGTTGCGATGTCTAGGGATATTCAGAGGATTTTCCGCAGGTTAGATGGAGCACCCGGAGGAGGTGCCTAGTGTTAGACCTTTATCATGTAGCTTGTACATTATTATCCTAGTCCCGGGGTGTGGGACATAGTTAGTACTTGTTGTCTTTTGCTTGTAGTACAAACAAATATATCAAGTGTGACTCTACTATGCAGGATTTTCGTTGTGCTATTTTATGATATCGGTCTGCGTAACCGAAATTTTCATGTATTATATTCATGTGCGATGTGATTATACTTATGATGTTTCGTTGTGGTTTCATTGTATTTATACATGCTGTGGTTGTATTTATATGTATTGTGGATGTATATATATGTTGTGGTTGTGTATATTGTGTATAATGATCATTTCCATGGTGAGTTCTCATTGTTGTATTCTTTTGTGATTGTGAAGAAATATGCCACCCAAAAGAGCTACTCCTACTATGAAACCCGCCCAGATTAAGAGACTTGTTGCCGACAATATTGAGGCAGCATTGGTAACTGAAAGAGCTGCCGTAGCTGCAGCTGCTGCTGAAGCCGCTTCGCGGGCAGAAACCGCGGAAGCCGCAGGAACATATACTAATGGAACAAATAGCCGTAAATGTACGTACAAAGATTTCAAGACTGGTGATCCAGAAAAATTCAAGGTACTGAAGGAGCCACTGCCATGATCCGATGGTTTGAAAAGACAGAATCAGTATTCCTTCTATGCAACTGTTCGAAGGACAGCAAGGTTAAGTTTGCTACTAGTACACTCGTTGGGGAAGCTATGTCATGGTGGAATTCGTATGCAAAGCCCATGGGAATGGAGAATGCTCACAAGCTTACATGGGACGAATTCAAGAAGTTGCTGACAAAGAAGTTTTGCCCACGAACAGAAGTGAAAAAGATGGAAACAGAAGTTTTATGAACTAGTGACATCCGGTAATGATATTGAGGCATATATCAGGAGATTTCAGGAATTGGCAGCATTATGTCCGGCAATGGTTCCGGATACTGAGAAGCTATTGGAGAATTTCATTGGAGGATTACCTCACAACATCCGTGGTGATGTGATTTCTTTTGACCCGCAAACATTGGATGAGGCAATCAGAATGTCTCAGAAACTCATGGCTCAGATAGTGAAGAAAGGAACTGCTTCAGACAACAACAACACCAACAATAACCGTAAGTACAACAACCGTAACTCCAACAACAACTACCGAAACAACAACAACTATAACAGCAACCGAAACAATTCCAATAACAACAACAACAAGAGAAATCGGGACAACAACTAAAGTAGCAATGTTACTCAACCACCACCCAAGAGACAGGAAACTGAAAGGGCTTATGTTGCAGGTCAAACTGAGAAAAGAAGTTACAGTGGTACTTTACCCAAGTGCAACAAATGCCAAACCCATCATAATCCTGGAAATTGTCCGAATCCGTGTGGAAATAGTAAGAAAGTTGGTCATTCAACCAGGGATTGCAAAGCTCCGATTGTGGTTGATAATCAGAAACCCCCAGTAACATGCTTTGGATGTGGAGAAGTTGGACATTTCAAGAAGGAATGTCCGAAGGGAAAGAATCAGGGAAACAATAACCAAGGTGGAACAACTAGGGGAAGAGCTTATGTCCTTGGAGGAGAAGATGTCAGGGAGGACCCGAGTGTCGTTACGGGTACGTTCCTCATTAATAATCGTTATGCATCCATACTATTTGATTTAGGAGCCGATAGAAGTTTTGTCTCTACTGCATTTGCACCATTACTCAACATTGAACCAACCGCATTAGATACTCCCTATCACATTGAACTAGCTAACGATAGTTTAGTTGGCACCGACACGATCATTCGTGGTTGCACTCTTAATTTTCTCAATCACCCATTCAATATAGACCTCATGCCAGTAGAACTTGGAAGTTTCGACATTGTCATCGATATGGATTGGTTATCTCGACATCATGCCAGAATCACCTGTGATGAAAAAGTTGTTCATCTTCCTTATGATGGCGAAACATTGGTTGTTCGCGGAGAACGCAGTGGGACTAGACTCAGCATCATCTCGTGCATTAAAATAGAGAAATACATAAAGAAGGGTTGTTATGCATTCTTGGCTCATATTACAGAAAAGAAGTCGGAAGAGAAGCGACTTGAGGATGTACCAACAGTTAAAGATTTTCCAGAAGTTTTTCCAGAAGACTTGCCAGGACTGCCACCTACTCGCCAAGTCGAATTTCAAATTGAATTAGTACCGGGAGCCGCACCAATTGCGCGAGCGCCTTATCGACTTGCACCTTCAGAAATGCAAGAGTTGTCGAACCAATTGCAAGAGCTCTTGGATAAAGGATTCATTAGACCAAGTTCATCGCCTTGGGGAGCACCAGTTTTGTTTGTAAAAAAGAAAGATGGATCTTTCAGAATGTGCATTGATTATCGAGAGCTAAACAAATTAACGGTGAAGAATCGTTATCCACTTCCCAGGATCGACGATTTATTCGATCAGTTGCAAGGTTCCAGTTATTACTCCAAGATCGATTTGAGATCGGGTTACCATCAACTTAAGGTTCGGGAGGAGGATATCCCGAAGACAGCGTTTAGAACACGCTATGGTCATTATGAATTTCAGGTAATGTCGTTCGGATTAACCAACGCACCAGCTGTGTTCATGGATGTCATGAACAGGGTGTGCAAGCCATACCTAGACAAGTTTGTGATCGTATTCATTGATGATATCTTGATCTACTCAAGGAGCGAAGAAGAGCACCGAGAACACCTCAGAACAATCTTAGAACTGCTCAAGAAAGAGAAACTGTATGCCAAATTTTCAAAGTGTGATTTTTGGATCAGAAGAGTACAATTTCTTGGTTACGTCATTGATAGTCAGGGACTACAGGTTGATCCAGCAAAGATTGAGGCAGTTAAAGATTGGGCAACACCAAAAACTCCCATAGAAATTCGTCAATTGTTAGGACTTGCCGGATATTACAGAAGGTTCATTGAAGGTTTTTCCAAGATAGCTAAGCCACTGACCAAGTTGACACAAAAGAACTAGAAGTACGATTGGGGAGAAAAGCAAGAGACCGCTTTTCAGTTGTTGAAACAGAAACTCTGCAGCACGCCAATTTTGTCATTGCCAGAAGGGATTGAAAACTTCGTGGTATATTATGATGCTTCACACAAAGGACTTGGGGCAGTGTTAATGCAAAACGAGAAGGTGATAGCTTATGCATCTCGTCAACTTAACAAGGAACGCCCAACTTTTGTATCAACAAGTGGCGCCATCCGTGGGACCCTACACTAAGAATCTTACCAAGAACTAGAATGACGAAACACGGAAGTCACAAGAGTCCACATGGGAAGAAAGCGCATGATGACCCACTAGGGAAGAAGCATCAAACGGATGCGCCCCCTAAGCAGGCCCCTGGGACAACCAGCACGCCTAGAAGCTTAGGAGCGTACTCAGATCTGGTCTTTCCTACAGTGGAATCACTTACCGGGACTACCCCCGCTATTACAACAAGTACTAATGCGGTAGAACTGGAGCGCACTCCTCTTACCATGCCAGAGGTGAACTTCACTGAACCTCCCAATGCGCCCATCCGAAACAAGGATCCTGCCTTGGAAACAGACTCCATCGCGCTAGAAGGAGTCACTTCCGAATTGGCGCCAAGCGACTTTGTATCTCAAAATTACGAAGCCTTGGCTGCGCTCATGCGAGAGGAGGCAAAGAAGAGGTCAAGCCAAAGTCTGCACGCCAGACTCAACTTTGACCCTGAGCATGAGGTGTCCCCACCGCGCTACCGAAAGGAAAGGCGCGAGAAGGATAGCCGCAAACAACCAGTGTTTACCAGGATTGGAAGGAGGGTTATGGATGATGAAGCAGCCGATCTTCAACATCTGGAAGAGCCTGAAGAGGGGGAACGGCGCGCCAATGTCCACGCTAGGCTTGGCAGTCGCAGGATTCAGGATAGGCTTGGGCGGCGGTGTTCCCCAAGTGAAAGCCCTTCAAGCTCTGATTCTGATGATAGTCGGCGCAAGCGCCGCAGAGGAACAAGCTCAGATTCTGATATTAGTCGGCGCAAGCATCGCAAAAGGGTGCGTTCATCCTCAAGTGATTCCTCAGACAACGAGGACAAAGAAACTGGACACTGGAAATCAAGAGGAAAATATCGCGACCAGGAAGACGAAGACATGTCTCTTCCCTGGCGTCGCCAAAAGGTCGATGCGTTCACTAGGCGCATCAGCGATTTTTCGGAGAATAAGAAAAGGCGCATGCCTGCTAACGTCAAAACATATGATGGGACAGGTGATCCTGATGATCACCTAAAAATTTTCGAATCAGCAGCCACTATCGAAAATTGGCCACAACCTGTGTGGTGCCATATGTTCAACTCTACATTAGTAGGGAATGCGCGCAACTGGTTTAGCAAGCTTCCACGTAGAAGCATCGGTGGATTTGAGGAGTTGTGAAGGGCGTTTCGCTTAAACTTTACTCAAAGAAAGAAGTGCGCCAAAAACCCTGTTGAACTCGCTAGGGTTAAACAGCGACAAGGGGAATCCACAAGCGCTTTCATGGAACGCTTTAAGGACGAATGTATGCAATTCAAAGCGTGTCCAGAGATACTAAAAATATCGGGTTTTATGAATGCAATCAATAACCCAGATTTGATAAAAAAGTTAAACGATAAGGTTCCCCTAACTTTTGACGAACTCATGAAGCGCATGAGGTCTTTCGTCCAAGGAGAAGCAGCCGCCGCGGATAGCAAGAAAGGCTACTCGAACCATAGGCCACAAGAAGAGTCAAGGAGACAATCCAATGACCAGAGTGGCAATCGTAATAAGAGTTACCGCACCCAAGGCGGTGAAAGGGGAAACGACAAGTACACCCCATTAACAAAATCTCCAAAGGAGATATTCGCAACGGAGGGGGCGAACTTCCCGAAACCACCACCAATGCGCACCCCAGAGGATCGGCGCATAGGGAATGGTTATTGCGAATACCATGGACAGAAAGGTCACACAACCAACGAGTGCGTCCAACTGCGCCAATTGATTGACAAATTGGTAAAAGAAGGAAAGATGGACCACCTCGTAAAAAACATCAGAGAAGGGAAAGACAAACCAAAACCAGGGGCCAAGAAAGAGACATCAAAAGAAAAGGCAGATATCATCTACATGATACAGCCATGGCAGCGCGCGACAAGACAGAAAGTCAGTCAACGGTTTTCTAAAGGAAATGAAATTTCTTTCCCCTCCCTGACTGCGAACAACGCAGTAGTGGATCCACTTACCATTGAAATACATACGGGGGGTCACGACATCCGTCGCATGTATGTAGATGGAGGTGCATCCGCTGATATCATATATGAACACTGTTTCAAGAAGCTGCGACCTGAGATACAGAGTCAATTGATCCCAGCCACAACGTCGCTCACTGGCTTCACAGGGGAGAAGATATGGCCCATGGGGCAATTACGTCTATTTGTAGAAGTGGGTGACAAACCACACTCTACAGTCACCTGGATGAACTTCATGGTAATCAGATCCCCCTCTCCGTACAACGGCATTATCGGGAGACCTGGAATATCATCTATCCGCGCCGTGCCATCCACAGCGCACGGAATGCTCAAGTTCCCTGTGGAAGGAGGTATTGTCACTCTTTACAATACCACCATACCACCCAAAGAATGCAACGCAGTGACAAGTGACGTAGGCGATGTTCCAGAACAGCGCGCAACCAAAGTCCCAAACCTAAAGGTCGCCATTCACCCTGACTACCTGGATCAACAGGTATCTATTGGCGGGTCTCTATCTGACAAAGGCAAATCAGCTATATGCGCACTCCTGCAAAATAACTTAGATATTTTTGCATGGGAACCAAAGCATATGACAGGAGTGCCACGCTCCATCACGGAACACAAGCTGCAAATCCGACAAGGATATCCTCCAATACGAAAGAAAAAGCGCGGACAAGCCCCAGACCGCGCAAAAGCCATCCTGGAAGAAGTACATAAACTAGTAGACGCAGGCATCATGCGGGAAGTCTACTACCATGACTGGCTCTCTAACCCAGTAATGGTAAAGAAAAGCGATGGCAGTTGGAGAATGTGCGTAGACTTTACAGACCTCAACAAAGCATGTCCACAGGACTGCTACCCGCTACCGGAGATAGACTGGAAGATCGAATCTCTGTGTGGATATCCCTTCAAATGCTTCCTGGACGCATACAAGGGGTACCACCAAATTCAAATGGCGGAGGAAGATGAAGAAAAAACGGCCTTCCACACAAGTCAAGGGGTCTACTGCTATACAAAGATGCCCTTCGGCCTAAAGAACGCATGAGCAACATACCAACGATTGGTAGACACCGCGTTCGAGAAGCAAGTAGGCCGCAACTTGGAAGTATACGTCGATGATCTCGTCATCAAAAGCCATACGGAGGAAGAACTAGTGCGCGACATGGAGGAAACGTTCAAAACACTGAGGAGAATCAACATGAAATTGAACCCCAAGAAGTGTACATTTGGCGCTACAGAAGGCATGTTTCTCGGGTATCTGATAGAACCCGATGGGATCAAGCCTTGCCCAGAAAAGACCCAAGCAGTCATTGACCTTCCCTCACCGCGCACACTGAAGGAGGTTCAGTCACTAAACGGCAAGCTAGCCGGACTGAACCGATTCTTATCCAAATCAGCGGACAAGTCACTTCCCCTATTCAAAACACTCAAGAAGTGCACAAAAAATGGAGACTTCAGATGGACCGCGGAAGCAGAAGAAGCCTTCCAACAGCTCAAACAACACATAGCAGCGCTCCCAAAGCTTGTCGCGCCCCGACCAGGGGAAGAGCTGATCATGTACCTATCTGCGACTCAGGGAGCAGTCAGCGCAGTGCTACTGACAGACAGGAACTCCGTCCAGACACCCATCTATTTTGTTAGTAAGGCGCTCAAGAAGACAGAGATTAACTACACTGCAATGGAAAAGTTGGTCCTAGCCTTAGTGTTTGCAGCGAAAAGACTGCGCAGGTATTTCCAGGCGCACCCAATAGCTGTTATCACAGATCAACCCATCAAACAAGTTATCTCGAGACCCGACGCATCGGGACGCCTACAAAAATGGAGTGTGTTACTGGGTGAGCATAACATATCGTACAGACCGCGCACTGCAATCAAAGGGCAGATATTGGCCGACTTCATCATTGAGAAGCCAGATACTGACACTACACCTGCGATAAGCAAGGAGGAACTCCAAGAACCATGGATTCTATTCACTGATGGATCCTCATGCGTAGATGGATCAGGAGGTGGTCTTATTCTCACTAACCCAGAAGGAGACGAATTCACCTACGCACTGCGTTTTGAATTCACAGCCACGAACAACGAGGCAGAATACGAAGCACTCCTGGCTGGGCTACGCATCGCAATTCAAATGGGTGCACGCAACCTAGAAGCGAACGTCAATTCACGGCTAGTTGCTAACCACGTGTTAGGCGAGTATGTAGCAAAGGAGGAACACATGATCCAATACCTCGAAAAAACCAAATCTCTGATCCAGAACTTCGATAGGTTTACCATCAAGCAGGTTCCCAGGGGTGAAAACAGGAAAGCAGATGCGCTGAGCAAGATTGCATCCACCAGTTTTGCACATTTATCAAAACAAGTATTGGTGGAAACCTTAAAAAACAAGTCAATAGTAGAGATGGAAATATCCACGGTGATAGAAGAAGAAGGCCCTACGTGGATGACACCAATCATTGACTTCATTAGCAAGGGCATACTCCCCCAAGAACAGAAGGAAGCTCGAAGAATCCGGCGCACAGCGCAGCGATTCGAGCTTAGAGATGACGTCTTATATAGACGCTCATTTCTACAACCATGGCTTAGGTGCGTTGGACCTCTCCAGGCAGACTATGTACTTCGAGAAATCCATGCAGGCTCATGCAGCATGCACTCAGGACCACGGTCCATTGTAGCGCGCGCCCTAAGGTCTGGATACTATTGGCCAACTATGCACCGTGACGCGCGAGATTTGGTACGGAAGTGCAGTGATTGCCAAGTTCACAGGCCCATTCCACGCCGACCACAGCATGAACTAACGCCTATTACATCGCCATGGCCATTCCACAAATAGGGTATCGACATCGCTGGACCTTTCCCTATTGCCGCAGGTGGATTGAAATTCCTTATTGTAGCAATTGACTACTTTACTAAGTGGATCGAAGCAAAGGCAGTAGCGACCATAACAGGTAACCAGATAAAACGATTCGTGTGGGACAACATAGTATGTCGCTTTGGATTACCTGGTGAAATTATCTCGGATAACGGAAAACAATTCTGTGATAACCCGTTCAAAGATTGGTGCAAACAGCTGAACATCACGCAACACTTTGCATCGGTAACTCATCCACAAACCAATGGTCTGGTTGAACGCGCGAATAGAAGCCTAGGTGAAGGAATCAAAGCGCGCCTGGACAGACACAAAGGAAGATGGGTAGAAGAACTATCACATGTTCTCTGGGCGCACCGAACAACCATCATGGTTAGCAACGGGGATACTCCCTTCTCTTTGGTCTATGGGACAGAAGCTGTAATACCAGCTGAAATTGGAATGCCTACCATCCGTACTGCAGAAGTTAACGCGGCAACCAATGATGATGAGCGGCGCATAGACTTAGATCTATTGGAAGAGAGACGTGAACGCGCAGCAATACGCGAAGAGAAAGCCAAGTCAAGAATGAAAGGATACTATGATGCCAAAGTACGCAGCACTTCATTCAGACCAGGTGACTTCGTATACCGCGAAAACGACTAAAGCCGCGCAGAAGACACTGGTAAGCTAGGACCAAAGTGGGAAGGACCTTACGAGGTCATAGAAGCACTTGGCAATGGAGCGTACAAGCTACGCGACAAGGACGGACACGAGCTACAGAGAACGTGGAACGTCCGCAACCTTAAACGGTGCTATCTTTAAAGCAGGCTACGGCCCAACATGGACACACGCACTTTAGAAAGTGCCCCCAATAAAGATCCATGTAATTTTATCTTTTAAGTATTATCTAGATAAGTATTCTCTTTTAAAACTTGCAAGTATTAATAAAACGTTATGGTTTCTAGCTAATTCCATAACACATTTAACTCTATTGTTTGCATCTTTCATTATCGTATTTCAATATTGTTATAATTTTGCCTACATGGCGTGCATGCACACACTAAGACCCACGATGGCAGAAAGGATGAGTAAACCTAATAAACAACTCGTTGAGTAAGAGGGTTGCAAACCCATCAACTTTGGATCACGAATCCTTGTTAAACACCTTGCGCTCAAGACGTTGGCGCAAGTTCCTTATGCAACCCACGACGGATGCGCACTAGGGCACACTGTGCGCGTTTAACAACTCAGGAAATAAAGACTCTTGATTCCTTACAGTAAAATACGACAAGTAAACTTACAAAAATGCATAGACGACTATGACTCCCTTCTTTTCATTAAGTTGGAAAAATTCAATACACGACTACGGTCCTTACTTAAAGAAAATTCATACATAATAATGATTCTTCTTTTCTAAGTACGCTTAGACACTTAAAGATATCTTCACGCAAGGATATATAAGAACTACGAGTTCAAAAGCGTAAATATTTGGAAGTTGTAAAAACACCAAGTACAAAAGCAAAATTCCAATATATAGAAATACGTTTATACAAAAGACTTGTACAAAAAAGCTAAATGCTATATGTACGCCTTAGCTGGCTGGAGCCCCCACTCATAGCCGCTTCCTTCGCATCCTCGAGCCGCTTTAACAACCCTGCATCATCAAGGGAAACAGTGGCCACGGAAACAGGCACACCGTCAGATCTAGGCTGATGCGCAGCGCCTATGCCGCACAGAATGGCCTTCCCTTTCACGACTTTCTTTCTTGCGACTCTGGAAACATGAGCATTTAGAGACCTTTGCAAATAAATCTCTTTCTCAATACGGAAAGGATTCAGAATGTCACGAGGCTGAGCAAAAATAGGTACCTTCAACTGCGCTACGTCAGGCTTCAAGTAGAAGTCCAACTGCTGATCTGCATCGTCCTGCAGATGCCTGGGAAGAGTGAGCCCCGCCATGATCACGCTGATAGGCTGATCCTGATCACGCTCCAAGCGAGCGATATGCGGAAGCTCAATCTTTTTTAGCTCTTCCATGGCAGCAACAAGCTCAGCACGCGCATTCGCCTTGTACCCAGGCACCTCGGCAAGCGGCACGGTCAACAACTTGGCCTCAGCAAGCTTGTTTGCGGCCAAGGTCTCACCGTGCGCAATAGCGCACTCCACCACCTTTTCAAAGGACGTGGTGACCTCAGGATGCTCCAGCGTACACATGGCGGCCAGGCGAAGACCATGACTAATCAACCACCTACGAAATGACACAAGTGTTAATCATAAAGAGAGTTTACAATATATACAAGTTATAAAGAGATAAAGCAGCATGTACCTGCGCTCAGCCACGGACTAAACCATATGGGGGTATAGCTCCTCATCATATTCGATGCTGAGCTTGCGGAGCTTCTCCTCTTGCATCTTCAGCGCAAGCTCCACGCGGCTACGGAACTCCTCAATATTGGCAAAGTGCTTGCTCCTATTCTGTTGCAAGTACTTCAGCGTCCATAAAGAGTTACGCTTCTGACGATCCGCATCAGCACGCTCCTGCTCCAGCTCAGCCATCACCAAGAGCTTACCCTCCGCCAATCTTTGCGCAGACGCTTCTGCGCGCTCCAGTTTAGCCTTGGAGCTCAGCTGCTCAGCTTTAGAGCTTGCTAATTCAGCCTGCACAGATGCTAACTGCGCCTGCAGTCTGGAAACTTCCTCGGCCTGGCGCACCCTGGCTTGCACCACCAGCTCGGACTGGCGCACAGCAATGGAGGCCAGCTCCTCCATCGTAGAGTCAAATGAACATGACTCCCCTCCAATATCCCTTGGTGAAGGCACACCAAAGGGACTCACCTTGGGAGGTGCACTTCCATCTACGACGCCAACGTCCTCCACAGGCTGTTTACTACACAAAAGATCAAGAAGCAAGGTTAGCGCATGAACAACAGTCAAGCATACACAAAATCCTAAGGGATTGCTAAAAAATGCTTACATGGGGGGAGGAGACAAGGACACGTCCTTCTCAATCTCATTCATGGATGCGCTCCCACCAGACTTCTCAGCATCTACACTGAGGACACGAAGAATCAAAGTTAGAATAAAGTATAACTTGACAAAAGTTCATAACTAATAACTACGATACTTACCTCATTTGCAGTTCAGTAAAAGATGGGCTCTCCTCAGCCTCAGGTCGCGGCCTCTTGGAAGGCCCTTCACCATCAACACCATGAGCTCTCTTGCTCGTCAGTGGGGAGCGCTCCTCCATTTCACTGTCACTATCTTCTAAATGGATCAACGCTTCATTGGGGAAAGGCTGCGCAGTGTCAGGACCCTGCTGCACAGGAGGAGCCACCTCATGCAGCAGCTCAGCTACCACCACATCAGGGGAGCCCTCAGACTCTAGAATAACCATATCCACGACGCGCCCTGCCGTCGCCTCCAGAATGGTCCTCTCACCATCTCTCAGAGGACGTACCCCCACTGCCACAGAGCGCGGTGTCTCCAAGTTAACAACCGCAAAAAGATCCATCTCTGCGTATAAAACAGACAAAGAGAAGCAAGTTACATAAAGTATGGAAAACAAAGAAATGCTTACATTAATAACGACAGTAAGACGACAGATTGAGCACCCACCCGTGCCATCCGCATCCAAGAATGTGGGAACCTCTGTCTCATGCTCGAAGTAGTTGCGACTGATGCCCATATGCACCAGGAACGCTTCTGGATATGGCTTGATTGTAAGGAGGTTCTCATCAATGATCGCCGCATGATCCGCGTTATACCACGTCTCGGGGGCGCGCTCATCCTTAGGCAGATTGGCACGGGTGTAAAATGGAAAATTGGAAGGAAAGACGGCGGCGTCAACCCAAAAGAATTTCTCCCTCCAGTCCGCGAGTTTATCTACCTTCTTCACATAGCATTGTAACTTTCCTACGCGCTTAGAGAAGGTAACCCACCCATTTGACCACGTCGCGTGATAGAACGTGCGAAATAATTGGAGGGTCGGGTGAATCGCTAACAAGCGACAATTCACCTCAAAATTGGCAATCTTCCCAGCACCAATACAATGCAACTGGGAGATGTGGAGCTCGTAATAATTAAGTATATCACTTAATAGCACGGATATGGGGACGCGATGATTCGCCCACTCGAAAAAGCGCGTATATAACCCCACCTTCCCTACGGGGAAATTCGCGATGGTGTCATTGGGACCTGGTACCTCTGGGTGCAGACCCAAGGGGATAAAGTAATCCGAGGTGAACTGATTCAGTTCATCTTCGGTCATATTAGAAGTGAAATCATGAAGTTGCAACACCATTTTGTGTTTCAGAATGTGCGCACACGCTATTACCTTCGAATTATCGGTTTCTTGATAGCAGATTCGAAGTTGTAAAAATGGTGGAAATGTGATTTTTTAACTGTGGATATCACAGTGAATGGAGGCGGTAGTTTATATACTTTTCCCATCCACCACAGATGACTGACACGTGTATCCCACTAACTCAAATCGTGTGGCTGGGAGAAGTAACGGTACAGGACAAGTGGATAACCTCTCCACTTCCCGAGGTACCCGAATTGCACTTTTTTGGACTAGATACATCATACGTGCGTTTTTGGCGGTATATTTTTGAAATCTTCCCGCGTACGCGTAGGGAATAATTTAGACACGACTTTAGTCTAGCATCCGCAGGTTTTACCCTGCGCACACTAGACTGGGGGGACATGATGACGTATAGTCTACAACCGGGTCACGGACCCGATTAGTAAACAATACTAACACTTAAGCCCACTACGTGTGGGGCGCCATGGCGATAACTGGACTACAAGTTATGCGGTTTGGGCCAACAAGGCCCAAGCCCAAAGTTATTTCCGGATGGGATATTGAGTATCTCCTAAATAAAGGAGATATATACCAAATATCCGATATCGGTGAACACGCCGAAGAGTAGGGAACACGAAACCTACTAGGGTTTCATATGTATAAAAGGGCACCCAAGCCCTCGATAAAGGTACGATCTTCGCAAAACCCTAACTCTTCACTAAACCCTAAACTTCGATTACTTACTCTCACGCCGGAGGATAATCGGGGGAGACAATCCCTCGATAAGCCTAACGGTGTTTGCTCTTTTTCTTAGTGCGCAGGTTCCATCAAGCATTAAGATCTAATTGGCACGAGAAAAGGAGTCTTAACAAGGAACACCCAACTTTTGTATCAACAATCGTTAACGTACGTATTTGCATGTGTTGCATTGTATCATTGCGTACATTGGATCACATCATTCATAATAGGTCGTGGTTAGAGACCGAGCCTTGTTTCATCATATCCATTGTGATCATTGTTGCTTTATCATATCAGATGAGTTTTCATAGCCCCGTTTTAAATTGTTTATTGATTTCTAAACTCTCGGGGGAGAATACATTGCACCATTTTCATATGCGGACCAAAGTATACAAACTCATTACATTGCTTAAGTTACATCATTGCCCAGATTAAAGTCCCCTTATATTATCATGACCCGTTAATTGTTAGTAAGCGAGAGTGAGTGGATAGATCTATTGAGGGTGACTCCTCCGTTCGGGTTGGTAGCACCAACTGGTCAAACGAACGCATTTCATTTCTGTCATATTAGAGTGATTGGAAAACACTCGGTTGGGGCATTTCATTCAGTCTAGCTTCGGGGTCTTGAGCTTAGAGCTAATGTATCATTTTTATGTGGCATGGTTTTGTCATACACTTTATACTTGTGGTTTCCGTACAATATTTCATTTACATAAACCTATGATCTCACTAACATTTTTGTTGACCATTTTTAGCAATGTATTTTCAGGTAATTAAGGTATCGCATGTTGGCTTGCATATGGACATCATGGAGTCGCGGAGTCGACGCGTCTCACTTTATATTCTATGCACTTATCCATCGTTTGAATTGTATGAACTTGTTTTTCTGAAAACTTGTTTCACCTTTTGGGACCTAGCTTTATAACTCTGAATGTTTTTAAATAATCAAACGATGTATTTTCTAAACGACACTTTAGGTCGTTCAATATAACTGTAACTTTGGTGCTATGACCAGTCGTGCCCCTGAATGACTTATTCCGCTGCAAGTCACGAAATTTGGGGGTGTGACAACTATAAACATTTTTCGTGTGACTCAAAATGTTTTTCGATATCGATAGCCATCAGCCTTCCGTGCCACTTCACTTGTAAGTACTTTATTACTGTATGTTTGGATTTTCATTACTATTTCATTTTTATATGAAATCATTTTTGGCTAGAAATTTTTATGCTTGTCCCGATACTCCCTGTAGAGCATTATGACTTCGTCAGTTCCCCCCGGTCATTTACCAGATGCACCAGTTGATCACCCCATTGCACCACCGAGCCCAGAGATGGACCCACCCCCTGTTGATATGCCTCCTCATGATGATGAGGAGATGGATGTTGATGATGAGGAGATAAGTGACAAGGAGGAGATGAATGATGATGATGATGATGACGATGATGAGGATGACGAGGAGTAGATGGATGAGGATCAGGAGGTTCCTCCCATGCCGCCCTCCCCAGCAGTTTCTGATATTACATATGAGTCTGACACATTAGATGCTCTAGGTCATGCTGTATCTTCTGAGGTGGCACCTACTTTTGAGGTGGGCGAGTCTTTCGCCTCACCACGAGTTATTCCTACAGTGCTTCGAGCAGAGCTGAGCCGTTTCAGAGGCGATATCACTTGCTGTCAGGGTCGGTACGTGTCCATGTCCCGGCGTTTGGGTATACGACAGTCAGATATGTCAGAGTTGAAGAGGGAGATGAGGAGTGGCAGGAGGACGACGGAGGACTTGTATGTAGTATTGCGTGAGCAGACAGCGAGACTAGGATCTTCAGAGACAGATAGTGCAGAGATTAAGGAGCGGTTGGGGTCAATAGAGAGGAGGATGACTGAGGTGGAGAGGCTCATGGAGAGTATGGATCTTAGGTTTGTGTTTACTGAGATTCATAACCGTCACTACCAGCAGAGCGTTCAACAGTTGTGGGAGGAGCTTCACGCCATGCAGAGGCAGGCTTACTATGACAGGATGGCTTGTTATCGCTTTGATGAGAGCGTGGATGTTTTGGCTGCCTATGGAGGAGATCGACAGTAGAGTTAGGGAGCAATGCACATCCAGTTGTCACTTGCTTTGGGTGTGGAGAACGTAGACATTACAAGAGTCATTGCCCAAAAAATGCTGAACAAAGGACCGAAGGTGCTCGTGGCAGAGCATACGTGCTGGGAAATGGAAAGCAGTATCAGGACCCAAATATAGTTACCGGTACGTTTCTACTCAACAACCTTCATGTTAGAGTCTTATTCGATTCTGGTGCAAATATGAGCTTTGTATCTTCTAAGATTTCACCATTACTGAATCTCACCCCTACCACACTAGACACCAACTATAGTATTGAACTAGCTAATGGAAATCTAGTTAATACTTGCACCATAATCCGATACTATACTCTAAACCTTCTAGATCACCTGTTTAGCGTCGATCTTATGCCTATTGACCTCAGAAGTTTTGACGTAGTTGTAGGAATGGATTGGTTGTCCAAACATCGAGCTAGCATTATTTGCAGTGAACGGGTTGTTCATATCCCTCTTGATGACGAGACTTTGGTTGTCCGCGGAGACCATAGTGGAACCCTTTTGAGTATCATTTCCTGGATTAAGACTCTGAAGTACATCGAGAAAGGCTGCCATGCGTTTTTAGCACAAGTGACCAAGAAATAGTCTAGAGAGAAGCGACTCGAGGATGTCCCGATTGTGCGTGACTTCCCTGAGGTATTCCCTGAAGATCTACCTGGACTTCCACCGACTCGACAAGTGGAATTTCTAATTGACTTAGTCCCAGGAGCCGCACCCGTGGCCCGTGCACCGTATCGACTTGCTCCTACCGAAATGCAAGAACTGTCTAAGCAGTTGCAAGAGTTGTTGGATAAAGGGTTCATTCGACCTAGTTCATCACCGTGGGGAGCACCGGTGTTGTTCGTAAAGAAGAAAGATGGGTCATTCAGAATGTGCATTGACTATCGTGAATTGAACAAACTAACCGTGAAGAATCGCTATCGTTACCGAGGATTGATGATCTGTTTGACCAGCTGCAAGGATCAGATTACTACTCAAAGATAGATCTGAGGTCAGGATATCACCAACTTAGTGTCCGGGAAGTGGATATTCCCAAGACGGCATTCAGGACTCGCTATGGCCACTATGAATTCAAGGTAATGCCATTTGGTTTGACAAACGCACCGGCTGTATTCATGGACCTCATGAACCGAGTGTGTAAACCATACCTGGACAAGTTTGTCATAGTCTTCATCGACGACATCTTGATTTACTCCAAGAGTGAAGAAGAGCAGAAGCAGCATCTGACGGCAATTCTCAAGTTACTCAAGGAAGAAAAATTGTAGGCCAAATTCTATAAGTGTGAATTTTGGATTCGCAGAGTACAATTTCTTGGCCATGTGATTGACAACAAAGGGTTGCATGTCGATCCCGCGAAAATCGAAGCTATTGAAAATTGGCCAACGCCTTCTAATGCTACAGAGATCTGACAATTTTTGGGATTAGCCGGGTATTACTGGAGAATCATTAAGGGATTCTCCAAGAATGCTAAACCATTAACTGCATTGACTCAGAAGAATAAGAAGTATGAATGGGGAAACGATGAAGAAGAAGCATTCCAAATTCTGAAGCAAAAACTGTGTAGTGCACCGATTTTGGCGTTACCAGATGGAGTGAAAGATTTTGTGGTATATTGTGATGCATCATACCACGGGTTAGGAGCAATTTTGATGCAGAGAGGGAAGGTCATGGAATATGCTTCCCGACAACTTAAGACGCACGAAGAGAAGTATACCACGCATGATTTGGAGTTGGGAGCAGTGGTTTTTGCACTCAAGATATGGAGGCACTACCGGTACGGAATGAAGTGTGTCGTGTACACCGATCACAAGAGTCTTCAGCATATCTTAGATCATAAGGAGCTGAATATAAGGAAACGATGATGGTTAGAAATTCTAAGTGATTACGACTGTTAAATCAGATATCACCTGGGAAAGGCTAACGTTGTGGCTGATGCTTTTAGCCGTAAGGAAAGGTTGAAACCTCTACGAGTTCGAGCTTTAGTTATGACCATCAATTCGAATCTTCCCGCTCAAATTCTCCATGCTCAAGAAGAAGCAGTGAAACAAGAAGATCTCCAGAGTGAGAGTCTTTATGGAATGATACAGAAGAAGTTTGAGAAGCGTTCAGATGAAACATTGTGTTTTAAAGGAAGAAGCTGGGTGCCACGTTATGGAGGACTGTGAGACTTAATCATGCATGAGTCTCATAAGTCAAAGTATTCTATCCACCCAGGATCCGACAAAATGTATCATGATCCGAGATTCCCAAATGGAAATGGGAACGAATCATGATGGATTTCGTCAACAAACTCCCAAGGACTGCAACTGCTTTTGACGCTATATGGGTTATAGTCGATCAATTGACGAAATCAGCGCATTTTCTATCGATCAAGGAGAATTACAACCTGGATAAGTTGACAAGACTCTACATGAAAGAGATAGTATCGAGACATGGATCTCCCATATCTATCATCACCGACAGAGACAACAGGTTTACTTCAAATTTTTGGCAGTCGCTACAAGATGCCTTTTGCACGAACCTCAACATGAGCACTGCATATCACCCACAAACAGATGGCCAGAGTGAAAGAATGATTCAGACATTGGAGGATATGCTTCGAGCCTGCGTGATTGATTTTGGAAATGGGTAGCATACTCATTTGCCTTTGATCGAGTTTTCATACAACAACAGCTATCATGCAAGTATTAAGGCTGCACCATTCGAGGCATTGTATGGCTAGAAATGTCGATCACCTATTTGTTGGGCTGTGGTAGGAGAAGCTCAGCTCATTGGGCCGGATCTTGTTCGTGAGACCATAGAAAAGATTATGCAGATTAAAAACCGATTGAAGATCGCGCGAGACCGTCAGAAAAGTTACGCCGACGTGAGACGCAAACAGCTAGAGTTTTAGGTTGGAGACAAAGTTATGCTAAAAGTCTCACCGTGGAAAGGTTTGATACGGTTTGGCAAGCGCGGAATGCTGAACCCAAGGAACATCGGACCGTTCAAGTTTCTGAATAGGGTTGGTCCTGTAGCCTATTGACTGGAATTGCCTCCTGAATTCAGTAGAGTACACCCTGTATTCCATGTGTCCAATTTTAAGAAATGCTTGTCCGATGAGACAGTTGTGATTCCACCTGATGAGATTCAAGTTGATGAACAATTGAACTTTATTGAAGAGCCGGTAGAGATTATGGAGCGTGAGATCAAATGACTGAAGAAGAACCAAATTCCCCTTGTGAAAGTTTGTTGGAATTCCAAGAGAGGACCCGAATTCACCTAGGAATGCGAGGACCAGTTCAAACGCAAATACTCTCACCTCTACGAAACTGGAACTGATAAGTTGAACTGAAATCTCGGACGGATTTCCAATATGATGTATGTGCTGTAACACCCGATAATTTTTCAAATCCTTTCTAGCCAATTATTTTAAAAATTTTGCGTTACCTAAGAACTTAAACTTTTCTTGCGTTTGTTTGGGTTTGAGATACGAGAGATATTATGAGAAACGAGAATATTGTTCCTTTTTCTGAACCGGCACAACCCAGAAAGCCTGAAACGTATCGTAATTGCCAAATATATTGAATTCTTGAAAGTATCGCAAATTTATACTCGTTTTCATTGGAAAATTTATTTCGTGAAGAATGACGTAAGTTTCGTTGATTTTTGAATCCGTTTGGTATGTCGAATGGGTCCCGCAGTGATTATTGCAAAAGATTAGCCAAAATGGCAGGAATAGTCCCTCCGCCCTATAGCTTTATTTCACACCCCTCACTCTCATATTTACACTTTCAGTCCCCCCCCCCAAAAGTATAAATACCTCTAAAATTAATATTTAATTCATTATTCTCACACACTCTCTCTCACCTCACTCTCTCTTCTCTCTCTATCTTCGCCGGTGATCCCGCATCATCCGGCCACCACCACTGCCGGCCATATTCCGATAACCAAAAAATTTTCCAGCGAGTGTTTTTATTTGCCGAATCGTTAGATCGGCCATTGTACTTATTTCTGGAGTTTTTGAGCTCACGGCTCCCACCACAACCACCATCACGTGCCAACACTGCCACCACCACAGCCTCACCCCGTCCTTTCTTCTCAGTAAACCCTAATTTTTTTTTATTAAATCCGATAAAAATAATGTTTTTATTAATAAAAATGGTTGTAATAACTTGTATAAAACTCGTGTGGAGAAGCACCCCCTCTTCTCGGCGATGACTCGGTCAAGTCAGTCAACCACCGAGTCAACTCGGTTGACTCGGTGTGGATAGTGGTTTTCTTTGTTCTTATTTTCTCTTATTTTATTATTGTTGTTGTTTTGATTGAATGTGGAATTGATATGAGGTCCGTTTGGGTTTGTTGGTCTCGGCAGCCACACGGCATAGCCAAGCCATGACTCACGGCGAGTCACGGCAAAAATGAGGAGTAGTTAGGATTAGTTAATGTTGATGATGTTGCGTATTGGAATTTGTGTTGCGGTTTTTGATTGGTTATTGTCGACTGGAAATTTTATTTTGATATAGAGTTGAGATTTTTGCGGATTAATGTTAGGATTAGGCTAGTATAGAATTGGTTTGTGTTTGTGTTGGATTTAGTTGTGGCCGAGAGCCTCAACGGCTCGGGTTGAGTCGAGCCGTGACTCGTGGCGAGTCACGCCCAAGTTTCATTACTTGTCGGTTTTGTCGCTATTTATTTATTTTCGTTGAGTCATGGATTATTAGTTAGTCGTTATTTAGTTTATTATTTTATTTTACTTATTAGATTGTCGAGTCGTATTATATTTAGGTTAGACGTTTAATTATCTAACTCTTCATTTGTTATCGATATGATGTTTCGGATTATAAATTGAAAATGGGAAATAATAACAATAACAAATGGAATAACGATTTGGACTTGGATAATTTTGTAATGATGTAACATTGTGGACAAGGATTGGACGTATTGGATTTACGGTATTGGTTGAATGGACTATTATGGACCCTTTGGTACACGAGACGAAAGGATACGTTAGACACATAAGAGCTTAACCTATCTGGACCCGAACTATACAAAACGGTCGATAAAACTAAACAACTAATATATACGCGAATGATATGTCCAAATATATAAAACTTTGCGATAATTGAATTATTCAAATGAGTCGTATGACTTGGGAACGTCTTATAAACGGGCACTTAATGCCGAAATTTCGTAAAACATTTTATAAACTTAAACCAGTTATGATTTACTAAATGTCCTAAAGACTTTTCGAAACTCTTATGATTTAGCGGTTAAAATATCTATTTTGGGAAAACGGGAAAAAGCCGAAGCTATCTATCGATGTTGTTTAATTGTTGTTTATTTTTCTTTTATGATTTTATTCTTTCTTTCATGTTCTTTTCTTCTTCTCCTCTCGTCTTTCTTGAGTATTCGTTCGTATTTGCCGACTTGTTATTCTTACCTTTCTTGTGTTCCACACGAGACTTAAACGTGTCTTTTCTTTTAAACGCCATTGAAATTAAAACCTTTTATACGAGTATTATTTATTAAATCATTTCAAGTATTATTTTTGAGTTATGCCATTTAATTGATTAGGTTGTGCTAAGGTTCATTTGCTTTGTCGTACCATCTGATTGTTTATCTCGTATTCTCTGTGACTAAGGTGTGATCTATAGCCCCACTTTTAATACTTTTAAATGTTTATAAATCCCGTGGGGGAGATACATGCTACTTACTATTTTCTGAGCACAATTGTTTACTTGTATGCTATTTCCTTATTGACGCTATGAATGCTAAGTACATTCCTTGCCAAAATCAAGTCCCTCGATTATGACCCATTAATCACCTGTGGGTGAGCGCGGTTATAGTTTATAGGCCTATAGGATTTGACCATCCCGCCATGTTGACTAAGGTCGGTCAGCATGTGATGTACTATAATTGAGTTACTAGGTACATGGCAAAATACCTACTTTGAGGGAAACTATTATGATTATGAAAGTCCGTGGTTATTGTCGACTTACGCCCGAGTTACTGGTGCCTGTTAACGCATTGTGTGTCATGAGCTTAGCAATCCAGAGAATTATGTGACGCTTACTCGATATTTTCACTTGTTGCTTATATCTTCCAGATTAAAATCTTGTGCTCAACTATTATTTTACTAAACCTATGGATTTCACTCAACCTTTGTGTTGACTTTTTAGCATGTTTATCTGATGTAATTGAAGTATGAAGTGTGCACGAGGAAGGGCTGGAGGTTCCGGATGCCTATCTATGGGATATGTTTTACTACTTCTATCTTATTTTCGCTGCAAACTACTTTATTTTTCCGCTACAAACTATTTCATTTTCCGCTGCTAAATGTGTTATGAGTCTTTGAACTCTAAGTGTTGAACTTTGTAAAATGAATGATATGTTTTATTAAAAATGTCTCGTTATGAGATCGTTTTCTGTGATTGTGACTGTCATACCCCTCGAGTAGCACCCCAAACTCAGTCCCGCTTCCATATTTTGAGTTGGGGGTGTTACATAATCGAAGCAAAGATTATATCCGGTGGATGTGTTGATACTATATGCGCAATACCAAGAATGGTCTTAAGCCCTTCCGATAATAAGATGCCATTTAAATTTAATCGCAGACAATTCCCTGTCGCGTTGTGTTTTGCAATGACAATTAACAAAATTCAAGGTCAAACTTTAACACAAGTAGGTTTATTTCTACAAAGGCCAGTGTTCTCGTACGGACAACTATATGTAGCCGTGTCAAGGGTCAAAAATAGAAAGGGATTGAAGATTTTATGTTGTGATGAGGACCGAAAATGCACGAAATCAACAAAAAATGTTGTGTATAAAGAAGCTTTCTTTAGAATTTAAGGTTGTCAATCATGGGTTGTTAAAAACCAGTCAGTGGGAAACAAAAAACTTTCTGTGAATATTTCATGTCATACTAATTAAAACAGATAGCATGTCTCAACTATAGTTTCTTTACCAAAACAAAAGGGATGTATTGGCTGCTCATATATTCTATGCTGAACAACTACACAGAAATGATCAAGGTATGCAACTTTAAGTTTCATAAAATATATTAATATCATCGTATCTCCATGCCTTAAATCAATAAGGCAATAAGAAATTTAAAATCCAAAAATGCTTTTAAACATTGATTATCACAAAACAGAGCACACATTAATAATTCAAACAAAAATCATAAAACTAAACATACTATTAAACTTTTTTAACTAAGCCGGAAATAAGGCAAACAGAACCAGCAGTACTAATTTCAAGTTAGTACCATTCCTTTTAACTTAACACTTCTAAAGCTTTTAAGCAACGTAGCCAATGTCTAGCCATTAAGGCATTATACCCTCGAAAGTGCCACGTCACTAGGGAAGGTCCAGGGACAATACCCTCGGACATACACAAGTACCCCCGAAAATGTTAAAAATGTTAGGGATGAGCCGAGGCGTATCCGCCATAACGGCGAATGATTACCCCGAAGGTGTAAAAACACTAGGGATGAGCCCTCAGGTATATTTACCAACAGGCAATATAAACAAACAAGTCATAGATATGTACAGGAAGAAAACACCGAACGAAAGGAATAGTATTCATGCACAATGTCCGTACGGTCCTAAACGTCCCAATCAATCCGAACGACCAAATCACCACAGAACACAAAGTATACAAAGTAAAAAAAAGACAAAAATAAATACAAAGGCAATACAGCTGATAGCTAATAAAACAACTATTATAGATAAAAGCCAAAAAATGTACAAATAATACATAGTTCCATCGGTTACAAAATTACTATAGTCATCCAAGTGTTTCAAATGTTTACAAACTATTCTAACTGCCCCAGAGGCCCTACGATAAACCACCAAGTTGTTTCTAAAAACATCGTAGCTTCACATAGAATCCAGAGTAGTCTTTACCCGTAGTCAAAACGGAGACACCAAGACCCTAGAACGATTGGTTATTTCAGGGAGCAGAGACATTCTCTTCGATTAAGGGAACCCCAACACTAGTTCGAGCATCAACTTCCACGCCGACCGGCTCAGAGGTAGCGATAGTAGGCCCAGTGGAAGCATCGACCATAGCAGTCTCTTTGGGCTGGGGTGGAGCAGGATCCGGGAAGATGTCCATAATCTCGGCAAGAGTCTTGTAACAAGCATTACTAACCTTCTGCACATAAGGATACTCGGTTATGAAGAGCTGATCATACAAGGGTTGATACTTCGCTTTAGCCTCCATATCCAAATCTTCCACATCCGCTAAGACCTTTGCCACATCATCCACGGAGCATTCTAGGGTAACACCGTCTAAAAACCCAGCCATGGAGGATAGACTAAATGGAAGGGCCAGGGATTTCTTGTATTCATGACTGTTAACAAGACGACGAACCATTTCCGGAATAAACTCCTTGACCACTTTAAAACGATCCATCTCCGTGTGGCCCATCCTTACGGCCAGATCCTGTTTCTCCTTTCGGAGATCCTGGTTCTCCCTCTCCTCATCACTTAGTAAAAGTTTGGTTTTGTCCAATTCGGCCTCCAATAGCCTAATTTTCTCAGCCTGATCACTAGAAATCCTTCTCCACTCCTCTTTCTCCTTCTCCAACTTGGAGACACGGTCATTTAGACTTGATTCTTTAACCGCATAGCTGGAATGCTCAAGTCGTAGCCTTTTTAATTCTTCTGGCTCCCGTGCGGCGCAACCAGAATGCTCCTCTTTCAACTTCTCCATTTCATCTGCCATAGCACTAAAGCGTTGAAAGTTCTCTTGGGCACTGCAGTTACATTTTTGGTGAGCAAGGGTAAGACTGTTGTACTCTCGGAGAAGAGTCTCAAACTGGAATAGCATGTCCGATTGAGCTACAACATTCTTGCCTAGCAGCATCCAACCACGCTGGCAAGCGTCCACGTTGTCCAAGCTCTCCAAATATTGTTCCTCCCGGGAGGTAGGAAGGTGAACCATCATGTCGCGACACACTGAGGAGTTATTCAGACGAGCATCCTTTTTCACCGACCACTTCGGTACAAACAGCACTCCGAAAGTAGATTCATCCCCATAATTATCATCATCAGCAGTCTTCTCGTTACCAAGGCCAGAGGAGGCAACCAAAGGACTCCCTGAGAAATAGGTAACAAACAGCGTCACTCTCACAAGCAAAATACATACATAGACAAATAAACAATGAAACGGGAAGAAAGAAAAAATACACATTTAACTCACCAGCATCAGCAACCCCAAACTGATTACTTGCGCCTTCCTCACCTTCCGATTGTTTTCCAGATTTTTTCGGATGCAAAGAACGAATGGGGATGGGAGCAGGAATATGCTCCGAAGAGTCCAAATCTACTACAGGGATATCACTCACGGACTTTCCCTTTTTAGATGGGCGGGAGGCACCACCTTCCTCTCCGGCACGCTTGCCGAGACTTTTGACTTGCTTACTGCCTCCCGCACCTCCCTGCTTAGTCTTAAGAGCCAACCGAACAGCGGCTTGCTCCTGTTTCATTCGCTTCGCCTCCAACACTTTTTCACTCGCCACCTCGACTTTCTTCAGCTCATCGGTTTTTTTTGGGATATCAGTATTCGAACTGGCTGGCTCGGTCACATGCAACTGCTGAGGCTGATCCTCTCGGTATTGATCACCCTTGATCATAACTGCTCCCTTTCGAAACTTGGGTTTGATCAGATACTCAGACATCGTCAAAGCTGCAAACAAATAAGTCAAAAATACAAATTATTCAGAAGTAAACGCACATATATACATCGACACGCAAGAAAATTTTAAGCAAAGGATATACCCTTTCCCTTGGCATCTCTAAGCGCCGCCCAGTAACCAGGAGAGTCCCAATGAGAAGTCAGCCCGACGGTGTAAAGGAAACCCGGAGGAATTTGAATAAGATAGATCACATTCTCAGATAACCTCGCAGCATCTTCAACACTAAATTCTCCCTTCGGAAAAGGATGAGAGAAGTCGGAGTCATGATGTCTTCAAGGCATCGCAAAAGGGATGGCCCGTCTGTCTATCAAAAAGAAATTATGTTTCCAACCCTTCAAACAAGTCAAAATCTCGTTAAAACAAACCCTCCTATCTTTACCACCTCGCTTCTCGAAGGAAAACCAGTGGCCTTGTAGGTCCTATTTAACTCGAATACAACCACATAAATAAGCTAAACAACAGGTACTACTACTTATGTAAAAGCTACGAATAGAAAATAAGTAAATAAGCTAATAGAGAATAAGAGATGAAGAGAAGATTTGGATTATTTTCATTTGAACGATTCAAGGAAAGAGCTTACGCATACAATATGAAAACCAACAAGTAAAATGAGCACCTAAGCCTTCTATTTATAGGCACAAATTAGGGCGACATGTGCTAATGTGCTTCTAGAAGATATTTAGCTAAAATGGCCGGCCTATGGACTCCTAATGGACCGGACCTTAATTACAAACATAGAATCCTATTTTGAGCAACATTCTATCGTAAATGACTAAGACTTGATAAATTACAAAACGTGTTCCTAACAATCTCCCCCTAAGTCTTAGTAATCAACGTTGCTCGACGTCATCTTTGCTTCATTGGCTTCCGACGTCTTGATAATCTTGGTTCTTGACTTGAGATGTTATGGTGTTGTCTCGATCTGCCAATTTCCAACGTCTTCTCGTCTTTTCCACCATGCTCATATATCTTTGACTTTTGTTCATCAGCTGGTTCTCACATTTCAATCTTTGATTTCTTGAAAGGTTGTGGAGCTTGAACTTTAGACTTTACTTTAATATCTTTGAACTTTTGTTATTTCTGAGTCTTTTGAGAACATATCTTTAGTATGTGAGCATGATGGAATCTTGGTGGTTGAACTTTATGTCTTCAAGATCCTCAGCAGCAACAGCACGAACCAACCGGCACTTACAGGTTCTGACTTCGAGATCGTCAATAGCATAGTGTGAAGACTTTCTCTAATCCAAACCCAGGCCGTTCTGAACCGGATACCCCCGAAAGGGCTAACACGGACACACTGAAGTGCACCCACGATTCAGTGAGTCGCTGGAGATCACCCCACGACTGTAGACCATTTTGGAACAAACACTAAGCGTAACCCACAAGGAGTTACCGAAGTGACCTGCTGTCAGGGTTGTTTGATGTTATCCTGGCAGGATTTCCATTCTATCACTAAGAATCACAATTGTAAATTCTCTCAAGAATGTTCTCGGCAGATTGCTAAGATCTGCAAAGGACTCTTCTTAATTTTACAACTGTTGCCCATGATGTAAGACAACAGTGTAATACTAAGTGTTCCTAAGAGATCATTGATAAATCTCATGGCTCTAGACTCGATTAGTGCACATTTGTTTGGTCGTCGGAGGCATGGAGCAGAGTGCCTCCTTTTCAATATCAACACATCTCGTAGTGAGAAGTCGATAGATGATGAAGGGTTCTCCGTGTGAAATGAAACAAGTGTCTTTTGAGAGACACCTGAGTGGCTTAGAAGGTTTAGTGCAGTGCGTCACTGGGTCCATGACGTCTTTTATCTTCAATACCGGTGATGCTCAGTCAACCAGTAGATTGTGTATTGAACCTGGTGTCTGCCCTAAGGTTGAACAAATGGAGGGCTATTTCTTTTCACCCTTCTCTTTGCTTTTCTTTTTAATTCTTCAACCCCTTCTTTCTCCTTACATTTCATATCTCCTTTTTCAATCATACCTAGGACTTTCTAGTTCTAAACTATTGGTATTGTCCTTGGGTAGATCCCTCCGGTTCTGGCGGATCATAGGACGGTTATTCCTAACCTTAGTCACCTTATGACTCCATGACTATCCTATTGATGCCATAAACCAAACCTTTTGAAAAATCTCTCAAAGTGTTTATGATTATGAAAAACAGATTTTGTTAACACTTTGAGAGTTTTGTGATTTTCAGAAAGACTCACCCTTAACATGTGCTCATATATAGTTAAAGTGAATTTGCACATGTCGGGTAGAGTTGGCACTTTTTGAATTGATTGATTTTCAATGAACATGATCGTGAGACACACTTACATCACTAGTAAACTAGCTTGAAATTATTACCCGTCCAGATAACATTCAAGGAAAATCGCTCAAAATCGGTACATTCTACTCAGGCACGTCCTTTGCGAGACACGTTTACATCACCAGATGAACTGGCTTGAAATTATTACCCGTCCGGGACATGTCTTTTCGACTATTGACTTTTTCCTATCATCAATT
Source organism: Artemisia tridentata subsp. tridentata (assembly GCA_021014915.2). Taxonomy (NCBI): domain Eukaryota; kingdom Viridiplantae; phylum Streptophyta; class Magnoliopsida; order Asterales; family Asteraceae; genus Artemisia; species Artemisia tridentata. The sequence continues at coordinate 328,763,990 of CP139507.1, read as the reverse complement.
CGAGGGTCAATTCTGAGTCGAGCACTTATGAGATTCCAGCATTTGAGACACCATATTTTAATCAAGTTTTTATTCTCCCCCTAAAAAATAGCATACTTATGATGTTTTTGGTAAAATGTTTGATTAAAATATGCATTTTTGAGGTTTGTGGGAAGAATATCAAGAACGTTTTTTATGGTTTGGAACAAAGATTATGTTTTTCAAATACTCCCCCTTAATGAGGGAATATTTGTTCTTATGAGAAGAATTTCTGAAAAAAACATTAGAAAATTCTGGTTTTAATTCTACTCATAAGAAAGAAGCTTTCGCTCTTTTGATCAGGATTGAGGCACTGAAGCGTACCTCAGGGTCCTTTCTTTACAGGAACGGGTTATGCACTGTTATGTATACACAAGCCATAATATCACAGTCATATAGTAAGAATGATGAATAAAAATGATGAATTGTTAAATCAAGGTCTTACATTAACCTCCTTTACCAAACATTGTGAGCACCGGATCTGTTCTTTGGAATAGTCTGATTGGGAAAGATGAATGACCGCTAACATAACTCTCCAATCTCCTTATCTGATCTCTGCGGTAAAGTCTTCTCTCGATCTTCCATATGAACTGCTTCACTTGTCTCAACTGATTAGTATTCCATCTTTTTGACTTTCCTAATTCTTGATCCCGAACTCTAAGAACCAACCCGTCATGAACGTTCTTTTGTGTATCATCACAAAATTTATGGATCTCATGAAATGACATGAAGCGGTTGATATTCGTTGCACTTCTGTAGACGAAACCAAAGAGTGGGTGGCTTTTCATGGTGTATTGAGGATCATGGTTGTTTTCAAGATGTAAGACAGGCTCAACAAGATTCAACTTATTTTGGTAACTTTTCACTCGCAGCAGAAGATCCTCTACTCTTTCTTTTATGATCGTTCGTCTGATGAAATGGCAGATAGCCGTACTGAAAGCATATTAAAGTTCGGTAGTGAGATGTTGCAACCTTCCTTGTACTTTCATTAGGTACACGTCTTCAATATCATTCAACCTTAAATCCGGAAAGTCTGCTTCTGAGAATGAGTAGAGTTTATCGTCATGTCTTCGGAAGTTGATCTCAGTAAGGAAAGTGTAATCATACCTCTTTACTCCCCTGGCACTAACCACTGCCATGATCTTGAGGTCACTGTATACTTTATCACGGGAAGTCTCGGTAAGTTTACTCTTGTACCATGTCTTTCTTTTGTCAAACCAGTGATAAATGCCTAGTTCTGCTTCACGATCATAATTCACTTGGTGCTTGATGAAAAGGTGTTGGTGAAGAGCAGCTTCCTCTATGGCTGGTTGTGAATAATGTGCAGCTGGAGTGAAGGTGATTGAAGTTGCATACTTTTTTTTGCTTGACGCTCCATGCTTGAGAAGTTCTAGATCATTGTTGAAAAAGAATTGGAAAGGGATTTCTGATGTGTGATGTTTGCGTATCACGGGAAGTGGCTTTGTCGAGTCTGTTATATAAGGACGATTTTTGCTGTCTTTGTCATCAACCCTGATTATGTCTGGATTAGTCCAGTCAAAATCATTTGACATTGCTCGAGCAATGTTTTCAAGATGATACTCTAGTTCAGCAGCACTTTGGGATTTGTCTTTTAGAAGATTGAAAGCATCATTCTTAATTCGGCGAAGTTCCCATTTGGTCATCCTTTTGATTTTCAGTGTACTTTGGATTTGTTGAGTGACTGCAAACGAACTGTCCTCAATCTTAGATACTTTGTCCTTTTGGATTTGAGCACTAGCTAGTTGATCAAACCATTCATTTTCCTTGTATGTCATCATCATTATCAAGCCATGAGACTACATTGACTTGTTTGGAAGATTTTTTGCTGCTTGAAGACTTTGAATTTGGAGGTGACTTTGGTGGTGATTGTGGTTGATCATCTTGTGGTTGAAAGTCTACATTGTCTGTGGTGAAATGCTCAAATTGATGCTCATTAGCAGTTGGACCAGATTCCAGAGCCTTTGGCGGTTGAGAAGAAGTTGTAGTTCCGGTTGGCTCGTTGATGTGAATTCCATATCCGCTTCCAGTCTTGTGTCTTTTTGCTGTGTTGTCCTGGTCTTGGTCTTCGTCGTCATCCTCACGAGTACGTGTTCCCTGATCAACTGCTTCTTTGCATGATTTCACATTATCCTGAATGGCCGAAATGAGAGCCATTTCTATGTCTGTTATGGTGGGTTGTGCGAGGAGCTTGGTGAGAAGGGCCAGCTGAAGTTCATCAACAGAGTAATCATAGATGTGTTTCTGATGCGATGGTGATGCAGCTATGTCTTTAAGCTTTTCTTCGATATATTTGTTGATGTATTCTTTAAGGTTTTCCCCAACTTCAGGCAAAAATTACTTGACATAGCGCTTTGTATTGCCCCGAGTTGCCTTGAGCAAACGTTCATTGACATTGTCACTCAGAAACTCATCCATTAACTTCTTTGTTGTATTCAACTCATTAACTTGTCCGGACAGATCCTTGATCAAAGTTTTCATTTCATTCAGTTGGTTGCTTAGTTGTCGGTCTTTCTTTTCTCGGGCAAGTTTAGCTGCCTTCTTTATCTTCTTTGCAGCTGGAGAAATGACTTCGACCCTTGTGACACGAGCAATCTTTCTTACATTCTTTCCTGTTATTACCTTTTTGATTGTTTCTGCAATTGTTTCTTTGCCTTTTGATGGTGATTGGGATCTTGAAGATGATGCTGTGAGAGAAGGAATTGATGATTGTGAGTTGGGAGGTGTAGATTCCTTGGGAGGTGAGGATGGAGGTGTTGGATTTCTTGGAGGTGACTCAGGAGGTGTAGCGGGATTTGGAGATGAAACTATTGGTTGTGACTCTTGTTAAGGTTGATAGACCACGATAGAAAGATGAGGTGGAGTTTGAATGTAATTATCTGCCTCTTAATTTTTTTCCGCTTTCTTTCTTCTTCCTCTTTTCTTTTTAATTCTGCCTCATGCTCAGCTTCAAGTATTTTGGTAGCTTCTGTAGTTTTCACCCCAGTTATTTCCCATTCTTCTTCAGAATTGTTCCAATCGATATTATCATCATGATGTGGTTCCTCTTCCTTGTCACTGTTCAACATGAAGTCTGGTATTTCTTCATCTGTCCAGACCTTCTCTTTCTCCTTCTCTGACTGTTTTTGTTCTTCCAAGTCGGGTTGATTAGCCGAGCTTGGTGGTGGAGAAATAGCAGACTCAGCCCTCTCGGGTTGATTAACCGTATTGGGCTGAGCTGTGGTGGTAGCATCTTCAGACCCTCCGGGTTGATTAACCGGATCAGTATGGGTTGAAGGTACTTCTGGGACAGTTCCGGATCCTCCAGCTCCCTTTTTCTCTTCCATTTCCTTCATTAGTTTGACTCGTAGTTCAGCCCTTCTTTTCTCATCTTCTTTAGCTGACCTCATGCTAGCTTTCTTTGCATTAAGTATGTTAATTTCAGTTTGAAACTTAGCTGTTTCTTCATCCATATTCACTTCTTCTTCTGATTCTGACTCTTCAGATTCAGTTGGTTCATCACGAATCCCAATTTCTTCTTTTAAGTGTTCTGGGGTGTTTCTTTGAGGTACTTGAGGCACTCCCAGTTTTGCTGCCTTTTGAACGTGTTTTGGATGATCCTGTTCCTTCTGCAAGTTTGGTGATCCCAACCTGTTTCATTTCATAAGCTTTTTCATAGATTGCAAAAGCTGTAGTCTCCTTGACATCATCAGTTAATAAGACATCTGGTAATCTTGAACCTTGCTTTCTTGTACTGTCTTTGGGAAAATAAACCATTTTGACAAGCTTATCCATCCTGTACTGATGTACTTCCCTGTCTCCAGGACGTGAGGAGATATCCTTGTTTTCATCAAGCAGAAGACTTATAAGTAGCTTGGTGTATCTGACGAAAGAAATCTTGGTAGATGGTCTACGACCTTGGATTTGAAAGACAAGGTCATCCCAGATAAGTGTCGTGTAGTCAATGTTCACTAGATTCACCATTCCCCAGAATATTTGCAGATGTGACAGACGAGGATGCTCGTGACCACTATCCCTCCCTGAGACAGATCGAATTATGATGTAATAAATGGTCCTCCAGGGTTGTGATTTGCACTTAGCATTTACTCTGGAAATCTTGGTGAGTGGTGTGTTTGGTTGAACATCATAACCGATGTCAACAAGGAACTGAAGAACATCAGTTTCAGTAGGAGAATCCATATATCGGTTAGCTGGTTCAGGTGGGTCTAGGAGGCTTAGGGCTTGTCAGAGGTGTAATGGTGTGACTTTCAACTTCTTGTGACCTAAGGTGCATGTGAAGTACTTCTCATTATCTGAAATCATGATGGTACTCCACATTTGATGAATGTACAATTCAGGGATACTGTCTGAGTTTTCCAGTATGCTTCTGAACTTGTGTCTCTTCATAATCTCTATTGCAACTTTACAACTTGGTTCACTGCATGAGATCTTATTGAAGTCAACTCTTGCATTGTTGTCACCTAATTCAGCAATGTATCCATGCGGGAAAACTTCTTCTTTTGAGAGTATTGGTGGTGTTTGTTGTGATGAAGCAGCCATTTTTGAGATTTCTAAAACATCATTTGGACACAAATTTCGAGGATACATGAAAGTTAGCATTAGATAACCGTTAAGTTGCACATGTGATCCTTTTTAATTGTTTAACATGTTTTACAAGTTTTACACATGATGATTTCTATAGAAATGAGTATTTCTATTGAATTGAACAATTTCTATAGAATCTGTCAATTTCTACACAATTTTAGCAATTGCGATAAAAATGGACATTTGCGATAGAAATTGTCATTTGCGATAGAAATTGTCGTTTGCGATAGAAATGATCCTTTGCGATAAGATTGTGTGTTTGCGATAGAAATTGGCGTTTGCGATAGGAAATGTCGTTTGCGATAGAAATGTTGTTTGCTATAGCAATGTCGTTTGCGATAACAAACACATTTGCGATAGCAAATCCAATTTCGATAATTTCTTATACAAGAAATTTCGACACCACTGTAGACGTACTTTTTCCCAGATTTTTCGCAATTAATCTAAACTTGATTATATGTTTCAACAATTTATCGTAATCGAATCCTATGATGTTTCTAAGCAACCTAACCAATTTATAACACATTCTATCCACAAAATCTCAAGAATCATACTGAACATACATGCGTGTTCTTCATAAACCCTAAGAATTAATTAACATATTTGTGGTGTTTCTGGGTTCAATCCAATCATGCATTCAGTTAATTCAAGGCATAACATCAACACAACAACACTTTAATTACACTCAACAAATCACAATTGATTTTCCCCAATTCGTACCCTTAAACCTTAAAATGAAGAACAATCAAAGAACAAGTTTCTGGGTTTAATTGAGCATGCATACATCACTAATTAACACATTTTAAACATAATCGTACAATCAAATATGTCTTAAACACTCAGAATCGGTTTTCCCCAAATCTAGGCAAACCCTAGATAATAAACATGCAATTGTGATAATCCAATCGTTGGATTGCAAAATCATTCAAAACCGTTTTTCATAATCACATATTAAGCATTTAAACACTCACAGATTTGCACAAACTTGATCGGATTTACAGGTTGATCGTGGGCCGTAGATTGGGTAGTTGGGTGAAGTAAATGTGGTAGATGAAAAAATGACAGTGTAATAACTGCGGTTTTTAAACTTTTTGACTTTTACTTGACCCACTTAGTCAACTTTGCACTTTGCACACAATAAGTCCCTAAACCTTGAATGTTTTCACACATAGTCCAACTAACTAACCTTAAGTTTCCATTTTAGCATTTTGGGCACAAACTTATTAATCCTATAGTATCACCATCCTTTTGAAGCAACATTTTTCAGAAACCATGCAAGTACAAATTTTGAAAGATTTGAAAATTTATTGTCTCCCCCTCAACACTTGTTCCAAAATAATTAATGACATTTCAAAAAATTGAACAAAGTGTTGAATAAGGGTTTGTACTTGCCTTTTTTTTTTTTTTTTTTTTTTTTTTAAGAAGAAAAGAGAAAATCTTTTTGTCTTTTTCATAAAATATTTACATGGATAGTTTTGATGTTTGACTCCTTTAATTGTTTGTGAGAAAATTTTCCAAATCAGTTGGAGTCAAACATCTCATACCAATTCGGTGGACCAGTTCCACAAATCTTGCATGAGGCAAGGCTTTGGTGAACAGATCTGCCAGCTGGTGTTCAGTTCCCACAAAATATAATTCAACAGTACCCTTTTCCACATGCTCCTTGATGAAATGGTATCTGAGATCAATATGCTTTGACTTGGAATGTTGCACAGTGTTGCATGAAATGGCAATGGCACTCTTGGAATCACAGTACATAGGAATCTTGTTGAAGACGTATCCATAGTCCATCAGCTGAGATCGCATCCAAATGACTTGAGCGCATCATGCTGACATGGCGACGTATTCCGATTCTGTAGACGACAATGATGTGCAGTCTTGCTTCTTTGATTGCCAAGAGACGAGCTTGTCACCCAAAAACTGTACTCCCCCTGATGTACTTTTGCGTGTGTCTAAGCACCCTGCATGGTCAGCGTCTGAAAAAGCAACAAGTTTAAATCCAGAATCCTTTGGATACCAGATCCCCAAATTAATGGTTCCCTTTATGTATCTAAGGATTCTTTTAACGGTTGACAAATGCCGCTCAGTTGGTCTTGACTGATATCGGGAGCAAAGGTATGTGGCAAATACAACATCCGGTCTGCTAGCTGTGAGATACATGATCGACCCAATCATACTAAGATATTTGGTAGGATCAATGGGTGTCCCATGCATGTCAGCATCTAGCTTTAGGGATAAGGAAGACATAGGGGTGTTATAGGTGTCACAGCTGGTCATACCATGCTTTTTCAGGATTTCCTGAGCATACTTGAACTGACTAAGGAATATACCACGAGGTGATTGATGAACTTGCAGTCCTAAGAAGAACTTTAGTTCACCCATCATGGACATCTCAAAGTTATTTTTCATTAGTTTTGCGAAAGCATTTGAGTACTTTTTATGTGTTGATCCAAAAATGATATCATCTACATAAATTTGTACGATGAGAATGTCCTCTCATTTGATTGTCAAATTCTCCTGACACCTATTAGTATCCACCCCTAGAAAGTGTTGGCATTGAAAGTTTTCATTGTACAAATTTTCTGGCATTTTTTGATGAAACTCCTGGGTTTTCCTCCGTTTGAGAAGTAGAATTGATTCTGAACCGATCTCGGTTGACGAGCCATGATGCTATAGAAGTTGAGAGATTGAAGAAACTGATGAGATATGATTTCGTTTCACCTCAGTGTCCCCTTTAAATACCCTATTAATTTATAAAGAAGAAAGAGAAAATTTTGCGTCTGCATATCAACGATCGTAAACCTAACCGTAATCTCAACCGTAATCACTTTTCATTTCCGAGTATAAATGATTAAATTATTCTATCCTTGTGAACTCTGTATCAGACAACCTCATTTAATGTTTGAAGGACTGAAGAAGCAACCACAAGAACTCCTAAGATGGGAGATGACTAACTGAGAACAATTTCCGTAAAGTATTTCAGTTTTATTCGTAAAGATTAGTGATGTGAATTAGATATGAAGTTATCCCTGAAAGGATTCATGAAAACTGTTTTCGTACTCTTTGTGACCATTATGAGTCTTAAATAATGTCAATAGTATTGGCTAATAAGAATCATGTTTTCACGAGTATCTGGACAATTGTCATAGTATGACAGCATGTTTGTGCCCTGAGACAAGCGAGGAAACATGTAGACCATCTTCGTATTAAAAGGGAATGACCTTTGTTCTGGAAGAGTAGATGTGATTGGCGTTCAGAGATTGTAGCAGACACCACTACCAAGCATCCGATGACGACAGCAATCTGAGTTGGCAAATTCCGAACTATGCTAGCAGACTTGTCCAAGACTCGCAGTCTTGCTTCTCTATTCATTTTAGTTGTACTAAGATGAATTGGGAGCAGAAGCAGACTTGAGGATGGAAATTGAGATCATGATTTTGAATGGAAGAAAATTCTGAAGCGAACGTTTGGTTTGGAAGAATGAATTTTGTGATGGATGAAGCTATGGATGACGTAATTGATTTCCTCTTGACCTATTTAAATTTTGTTACCTGATGATAAAATCCTTTGAATGATTTAGGTTCTCTGTAGTAATTCCGCTCTGTGTTCATTCTGCGTATGTTGGACGATGGTTTTGTGATGTGAAATTTGACAAATGATGGATGATCTGATGTACCAAATTCTGATAAAAATTCTGGGACTTCCGTTAACTCTTTCGAGTGATTCGTTCTTCTCTTAGTTAGGGTAATTGATTTTGATGACCCCTGAGACCGTAGGAAGACTAGGTGGATTAGGATAAGTTTGTTCTGTTCACGACTTGAGATAAAGTATGACCATCATGAGGGCATATTTATATGATGCCAGTATTATGACGTCTGGCCAACGTGATAATACTTACATCATATAACGTGCACTTGTTGTGGGCATAGGATATTTCGAGAAGTGCCTTAGAGCTGTAGAAATTCTGATAACTGTTTGAGATTATCTGCCTTAGTGAGACTGTAAGTTCATTTCTGACTGTACGCGTAATCTGCTTTCACCGTTATGCGAATTAATACATCTGGATTCTAGTCACGCATTCTGCTGACCTCTGAACTTCTGATAATAATCTTAAGTTTTGTTATAAAACTTCTTCCAATTGATGTTATCGATAATCTATTTTCTGTACGCTCTAATCTGATTTGTCTAATCAAATTCTGTGGACGGCATATCCGTCAAAATCCTATGTATTTCCTTGTCTCTTCCGAGAGAATCTGATTACCATCTATTATGTTTGGTATATTATTCTTTCGATCTGGATTCAGTATGTTATGTCTGTTCTGAGGATCTGAAACAATCTTGGGATCTACAAGTTCGAGGCATGAGAAACAAATCTTTCATATTTCTGTTCACCGTCAGTTGTGTTTTTTTTCGTTTCGCCTCAATTCTCGTCTTAGTCGGTTATGTCTTTGTTTTGCTTTCTGCTCTCTTCTCTTTCTGCTTTCTGCAAATTTCGAGGACGAAATTTTTTTTGTTAGTGGGGAAGAAGTTGTAATACCTGAAATTCAGATAACATGTAAAATGACCAAAATGCCCTCACTACTTAAGAATTTTATTACAAGCTATTATAAGTACCAAATTAATCCGAATTATGTTAAATAAATTACATATAAGGTAAAATAAAATTAAGACAAGTCTTGTACTAATTTTTATATGTCCAAAATAATTATCTTGCACCTTACAAAAATTAAAAAAACCGAAAATACATTACTTTTATTAATTTCGGTATTTATATATATTAAAAATATATTTAAAAGTGTGGATAATTACTAGTAAATAAGGAAGAGATCAAAGTAAATTAAAATTCTGATCTTATTAGCAAACTTGGACCGAAAATTATGTAATCCCTCCCCCTAAGCCCGGATATTCACTTCCCATATATTTTTATATACCTTTTTCTTCCTTATTCACTTTGCCGAGAAAACACAATCACCAAATAAATCATCATTCATTCCATACGAATTTTCTGAGGTCCAAGAGCAATTTTCCTGAGTTCATTGTCGTGCTAGGAAGCCAAGAAAAATAGCCACTCGATTTATAGAGGCCTGAATCTTTTATTGTCGAATTTTGTTCACAAGTGAGGTAAAAATTCATTCTGATTCCTACGACCCTTGTAAAATTCGTTTTCTATTTTTCCTGAGTTCCTTACATCATATATGATCTGTGAAAATTGATTACAAGGTTTTTTGGTCGCGTTTGTGCTCGTGAGGAATTATTGGTTCTTGTTATCCATTCGAGAAGTGTAAATTCGTTCAGCCCTTTCTACGCGTCCCATATTGGGTTTGGTATTTTTCTCACATCTCTTACATCATATAAGGTCTAAATAAAATGTTAAAACCAAACCATGCATGCTATATGAATTATTTTCAAATTTAACCTTAAAAAACACAATAAAACTCTAAATAATTAATAATGAATTTTCTGGGTGTGAGGCTTAATTTTTATGAGCTCTATATGGTCCTTATAACCTGATAAAATATCCATTCGATTGTTAATGGTCTATAAAAGTCGTGGTGGATTTAAGTTTATTACCGGATTTATGCAAATATAGAAAAGAAATAAAATAAAATAAAACCCTAATGTGTTCAAGCTAGGGTTAGAGTTTGGGAAAATATTCTGGTCATTTAATGCATGTTTAAGGTTGTCATGATGATGGGGTAATGATTGGAATTTAATATTAGGGTTTGTAATAGTTTTGTTAATTAACGATTTGAAAAATAAAAGTATAGGGGTTGTTTTGTAATTTTTGAAACTTGTGGGGTATTTTTAGAATATTATTAATATCAGTACTAATGTGTAAAAAATATAACATAAGGGTGTTATGTGTAAATTTGGTATTTAAGAGATTTATTTTAGTTAATTAAATAACATATAATTCGATTTACAATTAAATAAAATAGAGGGACTAAAAATGTAATTTCTGGAAACTTTAAGTCATTTTGAGTAAATAATAATATTAAGAGTGTTTTGTGTAATTTTGAGTATGTATGGGGCTAATGTGTAATTATTTTGAAATTATGATTTAATTTATAAGTTTTGCAAACTTAAAGGACTAATTGTGTAAATTCTAAAATCTGAGGGGCTGAATAGTACTATATGAATATTCTGATGTGATTTCTGAATTTTGGTAAAATAATGTGCTTGTTTGGTAAATACGGATATTAGAGGGATTAAATCATGAATTATGTAAATATAAGGTTTGTTTTGTAAATATTGTAACTTGAGGGGTATAAGCTGTAAAATTATGAAACTAAAGGGATTATGATGTCATTCTGAATAAAATGTGTATTAAATCAGTAACTTGAAGTATTTTCATGTTATACCTCTGAATTTGTTGAAATTACAATTAACACCCTGAACTATGGAAATCTGTCATAATTAACCCTAAAGTTTTATAACTTGATAAAAGATACCTTAATACCATAATATTCTGTAATTAAGGACTTAACTAAATCTGTAATATCAATATCTGGTTAAATATGGAAATCTGTTAATTCTGGAAACCTGCTAAAAGTAGAAAGTTACTAAAAATGGAAAGATAAACTAAAAGTAATAATCTGAATTAGAATCCGTAGTAATTCCGTCTTCTACTTCTTTAGGTGTGAAGAAGGAGAAGTCCTGATTTCTGTTCTGTGTCTGTTTTGCTTATTCTGCTTTGCTAATAAGGTACAGATATTCTGCCCTTTTTCAGTAAGGGTTTTCATCCCCTTTTCTTTCAGTTTTTCATTTTCTTTATTAGGATTCCCGATACCACTTCTATGTTCCCTTCTGTTGTGAATCTTTGTTGTGATCTGTTTGTCTTGAACCTTTTGTTTGAACCTCTGCTATAATTCTTTTATTCTGAACCTTTTTGTGAACCTCTAATGTGTTTCTTTGTTCTGAGCCTTTCTTGAGCCTTTGGTTTTGATCTCTTGTTCTGGACCCTGATCTGTGAACCTTGTTTTGGACCTTAATCTGATATACTTGTTGTAAACTTTGATTTGATTTTTGATATAAGCCTTAATCTGTTAAATCCTTATCTGAACCTAATTGATTTTGAACCTTTATTTAACTACATATGAAACTGTTTAAGAAAAGCTATTTTAAAAAGAAGCGATACCACTTGTAATGGAAGTTACTAAAAGTTTTGGAAGACCATTTTTATGAAAACTATGTTGTAAGATCATTTCAATGAAAACCATTATTAAAGGATTTATTTAAATAAACTTGTGACAGGAACTTCTGAAATGGATTATTGCTATAAACTTGTAATTATTAACCTTTGATATACTCTTTTGGACTATTGGAAATAAACCTTTTAATCTGAACTTAAGCTTTGATATTAAACTTAATCTGATAAACTCTGATTTGAACCTTATTATCTTATTCTGAATTGTTGACATGACCCTTCTGCCATGAACCCTTAGATATGACTCTGTTTATTATATGACATCTGACCTTGACCACAGTCTGATATCCGAGCCAATCACTAGGCATGAGGGTTTCATGTCCATGTCATTGATGCACCTTTGACATGACTCTAGTGCAGGAGAGTGATGACCTGTCCCGTCCCTGTTATATTTGTAGGAGAAGAATCTGGCCTCCTGGGGCGTATGGATGCATCCTAGATCTGATATGTATCTGTTTATCTATTATATATTTCTGGTGACTGATGGTGTGTGCGATACACGTCTTTCACATATATCTGGGAGCTGATCACTCCGATTTGATACATGAGGTCACCCCTCATATTATCTGGTTACTTGAGAGGTATCCCCTCTAGATTACTTATATGATTACACTGTTATGATATTATCTGTTATCTGGGCTCGTGATAGATTTCTGTTTTCCTTATTCTTAAACCTTATTTATTTCTTATTCTTATTTCGTTTCATTTATTCCATTTCTTATTCCTATTCTTTCATTTGATTTTGTTTCTGTATGATCTGTATTTTCTGATTTCCTTTGTACTGGTATCTGTTATCGTTTCTGTTATCTATATATCTGTTCACTGAGCTTTTAAAGCTCAGCCGCATTTCTTTTCCTGCGGCAGGTTTTAGTAGGAAGCTGGGAATGAGTGAGAGTGTACCTCTGGACTTAGAAGGCTTGGTGGCTATTCTGGATTAGAATTGGATAGAAGATATTATGTTTTAGAATTAGTTTTGAAAGCTTTCATTGTAACCTTGTAGATTCAGTATTTCATTTGTAATCCTTTGAGATTTTTGTATTACTGTAGATGTATGCTCTGTTTTGATCTGATATGAATCCATTATTGTGATACCTTTACCCTTTTCGGGTTGGGGTGTTACAGCAAATGAGATATCTTAAAGTTTCATATGAAAATGTTTATGAAAATGTTTATGATGCACCTTTGACATGACTCTAGTGCAGGAGAGTGATGACCTGTCCCGTCCCTGTTATATTTGTAGGAGAAGAATCTGGCCTCCTGGGGCGTATGGATGCATCCTAGATCTGATATGTATCTGTTTATCTGTTATATATTTCTGGTGACTGATGGTGTGTGCGATACACGTCTTTCACATATATCTGGGAGCTGATCACTCCGATTTGATACATGAGGTCACCCCTCATATTATCTGGTTACTTGAGAGGTATCCCCTCTAGATTGCTTACATGTTTACACTGTTATGATATTATCTGTTATCTGGGCTCGTGATAGATTTCTGTTTTCCTTATTCTTAAACCTTATTTATTTCTTATTCTTATTTCGTTTCATTTATTCCATTTCTTATTCCTATTCTTTCATTTGATTTTGTTTCTGTATGATCTGTATTTTCTGATTTCCTTTGTACTGGTATCTGTTATCATTTCTGTTATCTATATATCTGTTCACTGAGCTTTTAAAGCTCAGCCGCATTTCTTTTCCTGCGGCAGGTTTTAGTAGGAAGCTGGGAATGAGTGAGAGTGTACCTCTGGACTTAGAAGGCTTGGTGGCTATTCTGGATTAGAATTGGATAGAAGATATTATGTTTTAGAATTAGTTTTGAAACCTTTCATTGTAACCTTGTAGATTCAGTATTTCATTTGTAATCCTTTGAGATTTTTGTATTACTGTAGATGTATGCTCTGTTTTGATCTGATATGAATCCATTATTGTGATACCTTTACCCTTTTCGGGTTGGGGTGTTACAGCAAATGAGATATCTTAAAGTTTCATATGAAAATGTTTATGAAAATGTTTATGATGCACCTTTGACATGACTCTAGGGCAGAGAGTGATGACCTGTCCCGTCCATGTTATATTTGTAGGAGAAGAATCTGGCCTCCTGGGATATGGATGCATCCTAGATCTGATATGTATCTGTTTATCTATTATATATTTCTGGTGATGATGGTGTGTGCGATACACGTCTTTCACATATATCTGGGAGCTGATCACTCCGATTTGATACATGAGGTCACCCCTCATATTATCTGGTTACTTGAGAGGTATCCCCTCTAGATTGCTTACATGTTTACACTGTTATGATATTATCTGTTATCTGGGCTCGTGATAGATTTCTGTTTTCCTTATTCTTAAACCTTATTTATTTCTTATTCTTATTTCGTTTCATTTATTCCATTTCTTATTCCTATTCTTTCATTTGATTTTGTTTCTGTATGATCTGTATTTTCTGATTTCCTTTGTACTGGTATCTGTTATCGTTTCTGTTATCTATATATCTGTTCACTGAGCTTTTAAAGCTCAGCCGCATTTCTTTTCCTGCGGCAGGTTTTAGTAGGAAGCTGGGAATGAGTGAGAGTGTACCTCTGGACTTAGAAGGCTTGGTGGCTATTCTGGATTAGAATTGGATAGAAGATATTATGTTTTAGAATTAGTTTTGAAAGCTTTCATTGTAACCTTGTAGATTCAGTATTTCATTTGTAATCCTTTGAGATTTTTGTATTACTGTAGATGTATGCTCTGTTTTGATCTGATATGAATCCATTATTGTGATACCTTTACCCTTTTCGGGTTGGGGTGTTACAGCAAATGAGATATCTTAAAGTTTCATATGAAAATGTTTATGTTAGGTTTCATGCGAGCACGTTTATCGAGGATATGATCTACGTCACATAAAATAATAGTTATGATCAGATAATAAAAAAAATTACACGTAGAAAATGATAAGTATTTCAGTAAGATAGTTTATTTTAATGTAGGATTTTCACAGTGGTTACAGTCTCTCCCCGTTGAGGGAATCTTGTCCCGAGATTCAGTCTATGTTGGTTGAGAGTTTGGGATAAGTGAAGTATAGAGAGAGTTAGGCTTAGATTTCTAACTTATTCAGATAGGGGATATGAGAATAGGAAATCGTACAACGATTTAATTTATGATGGGAGGTTGATATGCCTAAAATGCCTCAAGTTTAAAAATAATATTATATATAATATTATCTTATTCTTATGTCCTATAAATCCAATAATATCGTCTCGCTATTTTTCCTTGGTCATATCTTTAACCTAAAAAGGGTTACCTAGAAATTTTCATTTGATACCTAAGGGAACGCAGTTTGGTCAGTTTTATTCCTACCAGATGAACTAAATTTGAATGTTTTGCCACCTAATAAATCTAAAGGTTGTGAATAGTACTACCCAACGGTCAGATTCTTAACGATCATGAGCAGTGAATTTTAACGGTCAGGAATAGTGTTCTAACAGCTAGTTTTTCTTCCATAAATACCTCATTTTCAATCCTCATTCTTT
Organism: Artemisia tridentata subsp. tridentata; assembly: GCA_021014915.2. Taxonomy (NCBI): domain Eukaryota; kingdom Viridiplantae; phylum Streptophyta; class Magnoliopsida; order Asterales; family Asteraceae; genus Artemisia; species Artemisia tridentata. The sequence goes on along the minus strand of CP139507.1, from coordinate 328,748,645 downwards.
CATTACTAAATCCTTTCATAAAAACCTCAAAATGCCGCACCTCATTACATTCCTAGCAATCGTCTATGTGGTTCTTGCGGTTACTTATTTGGCATACGTACCTAACGAGGATTACGCATTCTTAGTTTGCGTCCTAGCGGTCCTTATGCCTATTGTGGTTCTTACTATCGGGGTAGACAAGATATGGGGGTAAGGGTTGTTTTTCTATGTAATCCTCAATAAAACTTATTTATTCTTATGCCTAATATCTAGTCTCGTGGTATCTATTGCGTAGAATAGTCAAGGTAATTCATCCCGTCGTGGCTCTAGCTATTGTGTTGTTGATAGCGATCCTCGTTTTCATGGCGGGACAACCTATTGAAGATTATATTCCTTATCTTGTAATCATTGTAACCCTAGTACTTCCGTTCCTAATTATTTCCCTATGTATGAACTTCCGAGGTTTCTAATAAAATTTGTACTATTTGGGTTTGCCATAAATCTCAGAGTTTTTCTATCCATAATTTTGTCGAATTCCTATTTTAGAGATAATGAGTAGCAGATGTAGACTTCTATTGTATTAAATCAAAAGTGATAGTTTATAAACAATTTGGTTTGTTTCGATATTTTGCTTTTGAATAAAAATTGTTATTAGAAAATCTGAAAAGATAACTGTCCAATTTACTACATGATTCTTCCTAAATTATACATAGTTGATCAGGCTATGTATAATTGAGGACCAAATAATGTGATGTTTGGCTCAGTTACTGTGGTATTTATGTTTTTCAAAAAGTTTTAGATGGTGTACAACGCGTTATTTTTGAAAAATAACTTCATAATTTATTTTTCAAATGAATAAGAAAATTTTAGTCTACACTACAGTGATAGGTTAGGGTTTTTCCTAGGGTACTAATGGGATATCCTCGAAATAAATCTTAGGGTTCGTCTAGGGTTCCTACAGGGTAATGATAGTCTATGGTTCCGTCAGAAATAATAATATTTACCAAATTTCCTGATGGTATACTAATGGTTTGCTAGGTACTAACTATAAATAGGGTAAGGAGGAATAGAGTAGATAATGGAGCTAAAATGCAGATTGTGATTATTACGGAAATATTACAAGATAAGGTTTCATACGGTAGAAAGATAGTTTATTACACTTAGGTCACATCCATCGTAACTAAGGTAAAGATTTGAAAGGAAATATAACTTAAGGAGTTCTAGACCTCAATTTATTTATCTATTACAGGGATTTATCTTCTGTTTAAACTTAAGGGTCATCCTAGGACATGGTTGGCATTCCTTAATGAGTTCCTATTCTTTGGCACTAGTCTTGTCCTTCCAATTTGGGTTAAAGTTTGGGCACTGATTCTTGTAGTGTCTACTTCCACCACATCCGTGGCATACTACGGCCGATGATGGTTCCTTTTTATTCATGGCTTTGTAGTCCCTTGTCTGGTGACCTATTTTCTGGCATTTTCCATACTTGACAAAACAATATCCATGGTGATGCAACTTGCATTTTTGACATGGAGGTAACTTTCCAAGATAACCATTATTGTTAGCAAGTGTGGTGATGCAGCCTTTATTAGTTTCTAGTTTAAATCCTAGTTGGTGATGGTAGCAGGTGGGGGTGAAGGTTTTTCTATTATTGCGTTTTCGCTTTTGGTTATTTTTCTTAAATATAACACTATGCTTAATTCCTAGGGCACGCTTAATGTTAGGTTTAATTGTTCTGTCTGGGCCTTTATGGTGAGCTGGCCTACATCTCGTGAAACTTTCAGGGATATGCTTACAAGACACAGCCGCCTTCTTTTCTCCTGTGGCCATATTATTACTACTCAAGTGAGCTATTGTAGTCACTTCGAGGACTGCTGCAATGAGGTTGATCACTAACTTTTGGATATCTTCAGGAGTCATTAGTGGAATATTGGTATTTTTCATGCTGACTTCCTTCTATCAATATCACAAAAACATGAATTTTAAAATTCCCGTAATGACCACGTTAGAATAATTACATATTAATACTAACAAGTGGTCATAATGCGAAGTTATATCCAATTTGAGAATCAATAAATTACGATGTGTCTGTTTAATATCGTAAATATATGATTAACTCTTGGTATAAAATTGCTAAGGAATAACAATTCATTTTTCTTAACCGAAGTTCAGCAACTTTCTCTTCATTCATCAAGTTTTCTTCCGAAATTTTGTCTTAGAAGGTTCTATGGTTATGGCCTAGTTATGGAATTATAATAATCCTAGGTAAAGTCATGGTATGTCTGAGCTTAATCTTTGAAAATTACATGATATTAACAACTTGATTGATTGTTTTTACACAAAACAATTAATACAAGGTCTTTTATTAATGTTCCATGTGGTAGGTTAAGGATTTTTATGTCTCTAGTATGAATGGTTGAGTTCCTTGTTGTCAATAGTGGTCCTAGCTTCTATCGCTTAATATGTTATTAGTTGGTCTGTTGTCTATGTTCGGAGGTAGGGAAGGGAAATGTTGTATAGAGTGGGAAAATTATTTGTCTAATATGGAGGGTAATAAATGGTGAGATTTTTGGTATAAGGTCATGAGTAGTCATTACATGTATGCACAGCATCATAGTAAGACATAATAGGATGAATTTGTTCACAACAAAAAATATATAACAAAGTAGATTGTTATAGATTTATAAGTTGATTACAACTCTGAAAGCTTCAGGCTTATTTAGAAAATACAGGAAATACTAACAATATACTATTTAGTTTAGTAGACACAACATCGATACATGTGAATTTAAGATCAGTTATGCTCTTGACGTAAATGCTTAACTTCAGTCTCGAGTTTCAGTTGTGCAATTTCCATTTCTAAGAAGCGTTCCTGAAGTTCCTGGTACATCCTTATTTGATTATCTAATATGGATTCTAAGGCGAAAATCCTCTGATCATGGTTTCTTGCCGTTTCTCTGGCCATCCACATGGTTCTTGCAATGTCCTCCACTCTATCATGCAATTGACCATGTTCTCTTCTCGAACAGCGGATCCTGGAATCTAAGCTTCTAAATTTATGGTTATAAGTATTCTTCATCTTGTCGACCTTTACTCCTAAATCAAACACTGCTCATCTCTCAGCATCGGCCCTTCTAAACAGAGTGTCGATATTACGGTCGTACCATTCAAAACGTAATGGTTGTAATCCTTCCAACTGTTTAGTATGAGCGTTGAGAGTATTGGCTTGTTGATAAAGAAGGGTCCACATTGATTCATTAGGGTTTAAACTAAAGTCAGGGGAATTAGATGAAGATATATCATCTGGGTTGTCGGGTAACGGGGATTTTGGAATGTCAGGTAATGGAGAGTTTAGATCTTCATCTTTCTGAATAGTTTCTTGGTGTATATTTTGTCCAACCTCAAATGCTGTTGGACAACCAATCAACTTTTCATGAGATTCAGTTACTTCCTTAAGTGGGGACGAGTGGGTAGGTGAGAGTGGTTTTGGGGTAGTTTCATTAACATTAGGGGTTTCGGGAGACATGTTACTGTAATAATTTGCAAATAATAATTATAAGAAATTATTATAAGAAATTAATAACATTAGGGAAAGAAAATAAGAGTAAATATCAAGAGAGCGAAGTTTAGTATAAAATGATCCTAATAGGTAAGGCACTATGTACGGCATCATCTTGATGTCCGAGCCTGGACATGGGAGGGATAGATTGGATAGGGGTAATTAGGATTCTGTAACCACTCTATAGTTATAAATATTTCATTATGCAGCTTAAACGATTAACAATAAATTACGTACAAATGACGTTTCAGTAGCGTCGTGGCACGGAGGACTTTGGTTAAGTTTTTGTGGAAAACGGTTATAGTCCAATGTTTGAAAACATTTGGTTCTCTATAACCATGAGCTCTGATACCACTCTGTAACACCCCCGTTTTTTATATACGCAGCATAATATAAGTTTAGGGTGTTACTTCAAGGTTCACAGTCATGATAATAGAAAACGACTCGAAAGAGACGTTTTAAATAAATTGTTATCATTCATTTATTTAAATCAGGGTTTACATATAGAGGTCCTAGCGGGAGGTTTCGAAATACGTGATAAAAGATACATTATTCGTTTGAATGATAACAAAATGGATACTCTTTTATAAGTAAGTCCACCGCCACTCCGTGCCAAGTTCAATCTTTTAATTACCTGAGATAAATCATGCTAAAAGTCAACACAAAGGTTGAGTGAATCCATAGCGTTTAAAGTTATAATAAGTTTTGAACACAAGCTAAATAAAAGAAATCAGTTATATCACAATTCGGAATATTGCACTAAACCTCATGACACGCAATGCGTTGACAGTTTCCAGTCTCACTAACATAATAAAAATGGTAGTGGTTTGCCCCCAAGATTAGATATCAAATATAATGCATCTGTCTAACCGGCTACCACACAGATATCCATCCGATTAGTACAAATGGGTCGTTAGGCCAATAGATCTATTCACATATTCGCGCTCACCCAGCAGGTGACTAATGGTGCATGATACGAGGGACTTTTAAATAATAAATATAAATAGGGAACAGTTAACTTAGTGCAATAACAATCAGGAAAATACTTGTGTTCGGTTTGGTAGCATGTATCTCCCCACAAGTTTAGAAAACATATAAAGAAAAGTGGGACTATGAACTCACCTTGATAGTCTGGATGGAAAACAACGTTAAACAGAGTTGATAAACGTCTCCGGCACGCAACCTGATTTGTTATGTCACGTTTCAGTAATCGTTTTCAAATATATATAAGTTTTATTATTTGTTTCGTAACATTTTTGGTTGTTGATTAAATGTTAATTTTGAGACAACATGAAGTCTCTTCAAAAGTTATAATATTTCACTCATTTCTTATTTTTATGTTTTCATTTCGTTTGTTCGTTAAATATATCTCTCGTTCGTTAGTTATCGGAATAAACGTATTACGTTTATTTATTTCTATTAATCGAATATATATTAATAATAACAATATTAATATTTATGAAAGGTTATGCTTTTACCCCAAAAGTTTCATATATTGACAGTTTATACCCCTGGACTTTCAGAAAATGACAACTTTTAACCTTGAACTTTTATAAAATTATAATTTTTACCCCTGAACTTTGGTCAAATGACAGTTTCTACCTTATAGTTTCAAAAATGACACTTTCTACCCCTGAGTTGCAAGTCGACAGAAATTAAAGTCCGAGTTATAAATTTAATTAATGCTTTGGCAGAACACACCCTTGAGACTCCCAAGTCGTTTCACCTGACATCCTTATTTATTCAAAACGCGTTTTAAAAATTCGGGAAAAGACACGACTTGTTATGATCTTTTTATAAAAATTTTAATAAGTTCATCAACAACTTATATATAGCTTATGAGTTTATATTTTAAGCTTTTTAGTCTCAAAAAATTTAAAAGGGTGCGTTTAAATATGTGGCGATAAGCAGTTTTTGGACATGAATAAAAACGAGGCGAGGGTGTGATTTTTCATTATTCTTTTTCCTACGTGAAGCTAGCTAGGTGGTCTTGTTACTGGCCAAATTTCATAATTTTTAAAGATCATTTGGATGTCGAAATAAATTCCAAAACTTAGTCGAGTAGAACAAGAATTGGTCAAAACTGGGAAAGTAGTTTTTAGTTCTAGCGATAGGCAGTTTTTGAGACTCGATATCTTTGTAACCGTTAAATCTTTTTCGGAAATTCTTTTTCCTATGGTTAGCTAGCTGGGTGATCTTTAAAGTGGCCAAGTTTCAGAATTTATTGAGAATTTTTAGGGGTCGAAACAAAGGCTCAAAGTTGGGTTGCTGGAACACTATTTTATCAGAAACTGAAAAGAATTAAAAATTCTTGTTTTTGTCTAGCGATAGGGTAATCTTTGGGTTCGAATAACTTTTTAGCCATTCAACCTTTCTACATTGTTCTTCTTTCTAAAAATAGACAGCTAGGTGATCTTCAACTAGGCAAAAATTCAGATTTTATAAAGATTATTTGGTGGTCGAATCAAAGGCTTAAAGTTGGGTCATGAGGACTGTTTTAGCGATAGTAACATAAAAGAAAAAGTGTTCGGATTTTTGGGTTTTAAAGGTTATAACTGGTTTTTGTTACACATTAACATAATCATAAGTATACTTAGACTATCTCTAATATGCTTTGTGATTTCTTGATTCGAAAAATAGTAATATGAACTAGGGTGCGTTTGGCTGTGTTCGACACAAAAAGAAAAGAAAATAGATTTTTGTTTTTGACCCAAGCTTCTTTTTAGAGACTACTTATTATCATTTTTAAGCATATTTAAAGATTATAAATGGAATGAAAAGAGACTAGGGGTACTTACTTGGCTTTTATTCGATTTAAAGTTATATTTGTGGGGCGTGTTGGATTCGAAATGGAGCACAAGGGACTTTCCTTCCTGCTATGCTTTCTCAAAACTTTCTTTTAGGTTATAGTGGGTTGTTCTGATCGGTAGTGAGTGAGTGTGGGTTGTGTCTTGTGGAATTCGAATGAGATGATATTAAAATGGGATGTTTGGTTTGTTTATTTATAGAAAGGATATGGCTAGGGTTTTCTAAAGGGTTGATGTCACCTTGTATCATATGAGGGGAACAAGAAGGTGTGTCAAAATTCTATTGGCTCCATGTGTATGGAGGAGGGGGAAAGTCGTGTATCATTTGGAAGGGTGGTGATGTGTTGCTTTAAAAACCATACAAGTTAACTATTTGGAGAGGACATGGTGATGTGGAGGAGGGGCATATGGTGTAGGCTATAATTAGGAATGGGAAATAGATTAGTTTAGTTGGGTAATTGTTGGATTCGAACCAAGGAAGGAAACATGGATCGAATGAAGCTTTTATGAGTGGTACTATGGGCTAGAAAATATTGTACCTAGGGTTTTAATGTAGTAACTTGTTAGGTTTAAGGTTAAGGATTTGAGATTTGTTGAGTAGAAAAATATTTAGGGTTTTGAAAAATATATATGGATCGAATTTTATGGAGATGGGAAAAGAGAATGGTTTGTGCTTATGAGAGTTGTACCATGTGCTTATTAGAGTTGTACTAAGGTTTAGAAAACAGGAAAAATATATTTTTAAGGTTTTCTTAAGTTATATTAATTATATGTCACTTTTATTAGGTTTAAATGTATATAAATAAGATTTTTGGTTTTTATGCATTAGGTACTTGTACACCGGTTTTAAAGACTTGCACTAATATTTAATAAGTTTAGGAAAATATATTTTTAAGGCCTATGTATGAAAGACTTGTAATTTGTGCTTTTAAATAATATAATTAGGGTTTTAATAAGGTTTTTATTAATATATTGTTATATGCATAAAAGACTTGTACCTTGGCTTTAAATGACTTGTACATTAATATTTTGTAAAAATCTCATATAAATAAATTAGGGTTTGTAAATTTAGAACATAAAATCATAATTTAATGAAATTAGGGTTTTATCGGAAGTTAAAACGGAATTAGGGTTTGTGGGCTTTAGATGCTTGTATCTTAGTTGAATGAGTTATACTTTGGTATTTTTAGGGTTTTGTTACTTACATTTGTTGTTATAATAGTTTAGAGTTTTATAGAAATTCTATTTGATAATGAACGTTTAGTTTATACGTATGTTAACAATTTAACGTAAAATGGAAAATGAGATATCTTAAAGTTTCATATGAAAATGTTTATACAGATTAAACATTAAGTACGTTGAGGTTAGGTTGCATGCGAGCACGTTTATCGAGGATATGATCTACGTCACATAAGATAATAGTTATGATCAGATAATAATAAAAAATTACACGTAGAAAAGGATAAGTATTTCAGTAAGATAGTTTATTTTAATGTATGATTTTCATAGTGGTTACACGATAGCGTAAAACAACAGACATGAAACGACCTAAAAATCACAAACACGATAACGATACACGGCCGTATCCACCTTGATGTTTGCTACTCCAACAGTAATCAGGCCTGAGGATACCTACTAACATACCGGCGTCTATTGACGACAGCACCATGTCCTTGCCGAAGCATCGCTCGCAGTGTCTGTCACAACCCGTAATTTCAGGCCATTTTTCCGAACCTCGAAAAATTACTATTCCCGAGTTACTATTCACTATTCACCGATCACTATTCACTTTTCACTATTCATCGTTTTCGAGGTCAATTTCGTATTTTGAGAAACTTTCAGAAATTTTACTATTCATGTGACACTATTCATTCCTGGATAAAATTTCCGTTCATCATCAGCATTCATTAATTCGTAAACCTAGTTTACGAGTGTTCAAAAATTCACGTAACCGGTTTGGTTTAGCTGTGAATTCATGCATTTCAGTTAAGGACACATCACGTAGACTAGAGGAGTCTGCATATCATCATTATCATATTCAGTACATTAGTTCATGCACGGGTATGCATTATTACAGTTTACGTATGTTTAATTATTTATATAATTAACGTTACCACTCAGTAATTTTTACTTACATTATACCCAATACTCCTGACAATGATCCTGGTATATTTTCATACTAAATTTAATAATATAAAGGTTATATTATTATTTTACCCGGTGTTCTCAATCAATTTCTATATTTTTGGTTAGGAGCTTATAACTCCGTCAGTTTACGAAATTTTAACCCGAAAATTATTCTGACAACCGATTCTTGTCAGGAATATATTTTTACCATTTATACAACTTCGTCGTATTTTACGTCACTTCGTGGATATTTATTTCAAGACAACCCGGTACCCGATAACACCCGAAGTGTACACCTAATCAACTAACTCTACCATATCTTCAAAATATCTATCATTTTCACCATTTTTTCAACAAGTAGTACGCCCCATCCCATCACTTTATCTCCAAAATTCCTTCCTCATTTAATGAAGTTAGTAACATGTCTCATGAATTAATTTACATAACATTATAAACATAACATTTTACAAGTTACCAAAGATCAAACCACTCCTTTTTGGCTACTCATTTCCACGGCTCAAGCAAAACCAAAGGAAGAAACCATAATTTTTCAAAGCTCAAGTGATCTACAAGTCCTCTTTAGTGTTCTTGTTAAGGTTTTGAAGTAAAAACCTCAAGATTTGCATCCAAATCTCTTCAATCTCAACCTACATTGTAAGTAACTTTAAGAATAAATATTTTTCATGTTTTCCTTTTATTTGATCTATATGATCATGTATTTTCATGTGGCTTTTGTTAAAAATGCAAGTTACATAAGTTAATGATACCATTTCTTTTGAAAACTATCTCTAATCACTAGATCTATAGGTTTTACTATGATCCTCATGAATCACACTATATTTGGTGATGTTTAGGACCCCATGACCCTTTGAGAAGGTGTATGGTAGATCAAGAGTACTTGTGGAGTTGTGTGGAAGTAGTTTGATTAAGTTTTGGACTAGGAAAAATGTGTTTCAAAACTATATATATACCTACTGCCACGAATTGGAGTTTCTGGAAAACTCAGAATTCTGTGAACTATTTTGGTCTTAATATTTAGAAAATACACTCAAAAACGAGAACGTGGGCGCTTGAATCACTAAAATCGGACTTATAACGAAGAAGTTATGAATTATTTAAGTTACGCGACGAAAACTATATTTTTCAGAAAAATAGGTGCTGTTGGCCGAACTTTCAGGAATAAAATGAGTCATTAGCCGTGATCTAGATGAGCCGAGACATTGAAAATATGTTAGTTTATGTTTGTACTAACGCGTGGACATAAAGAACGTAGAAAATGAGCTTATAACGACCGAGATATACACGTTTAAAGCACGATGATTCACTTATTGTTTTGACAGCCCACGCTTTGGAAAATAACTAAGTATAAAAACTAGTATTTTTGCAAGTTGCCGAGTTGAGAGTCGATTATCTATGTGATCGCGACGCATATGACCGAAAGTATATTAACACGACATTTAGATAATGTTACAAGGATTTCAAAAACGTCGAGTTTGATCACTAACATTTAATGTGCACAATTTCGCGACTAGTTTTACACGGCCGGTTTGACATATTTTCACAAGTTGTAAAAAGTGTTATTTTGCGACGAAATTAATATATTTGACTATATTACACCGAATATAGATCATGGAGTACCGTTTTAACATATTTACACGAAAAGTAGTATACGACTTAACGAGATGTTAAAAACGTATTTTTCGACAATAAATGATATTTTCAAAAGAAACAAGTGGTATCGTTAACATACGTATTTGCATGTGTAGCATCATTTCATTTGCTTACATTAGATCATATCCTCATATTAGGTCGTGGTTAGAGACCGAGCCTCATTTCAGCTTATTCATTATTATCATTGTAGCTATCTGTTAGACCCGTTTCCCGGAATACAAATAGGCCCCACCCTAGATGAAGTTGACCCAAGCCTAAGTATGTTTGACTAAGGATATGTGGTTGAATCTTTTAGGTGGATGTCTGATGAGGCCTAGATGCGGCGCATCAATAAAGTTACATGCGGCGTATGGTAAAATGGGAAGTAGGACTGACTTGTTTTGGTCCATGCGCCGTATTGGAGAAGGAGATACGGCGTATATAAGATGCGGCGCATCTAAAATATAGATGCGGCGCATCGACCTTAGATAAGCAGAAATGACAGAAATGCCCTCTCAGCTAGTTTATATATGTTAGGTTCTAGATATCTTCACACAATTCTTGTGTGTTTCTGTGGTGCCGAGATAGAGAGAAGAGAGGGAAGATGATGGAGCAATTGGTGATGAGATGATGAGGGTTTAGTGGTGATAATTCAAGGGTTAAGCCTATAGCTTGTTTCCTACATAAGGTATGATGTTTATGATGCTTAATTAGAGTTTAATTGATGAATTATGAAACTAGGGTTTGTAAACCCTAGCTTGGGATTAAAGGGTAAATGGTGTTTTAAGATAATTAAGAGTTAATGATGATTATGTAAGGATTTTATAATGGGTTTAAGTTAGTAAATGATGGGATTTATTATCATATAATCAATAGATGATTATATGATGATTAGAGGTGCTTAGAGGTTAGTTATGGTTTTATTAACCATGATTATAGCTAATGATTATGTATTATATGTTATATATGATTATGTGTTTTAGGATGATTATGATGATGATGATGGCTAGAAGATGTTGTTGGTGGGATTTGTGTTAGTAGCTTAGCTTGGATTGAAGGTAAGTAACTCTCTTCAAAACATGTGTTATGTATGTATTATCATATATGTGTTATGATTGTGTAAGAATAGGAGATTTGGATTGGGGATGGTTATGAGTTGGACATTAGGTGGCTAGAGACCTTGATTGAAAGTAAGATAGCTTGATGGACTTGGAATAGCTAAGGTATGTGGTTTATTATAGTTGTGATGAATGGATGCATTTGTATTATGAAGTTGGGAGTGATGTAGGAGGTATGAAGTAGTTTAGTGGCTTTTATGTGATTATGATGCTTATGTGAAAGTATATGTATGATATATGTTTTATGATGGGTTACTTACTAAGCGTAAGCTTACCCCTTTAGTTGTTAACGTTTTGTAGGTTCATGTGTGGCGGAACGAAAGACTATGTGTGGTAGCTTAAGGATTTGGAAGCGGTTGGAAGATAGTGAGCATTAGGAGCTAGGTAGAACGCCGAGCTCGAGTCAAGGTTGTGCCCCGAGAGTCTTCTTTATGAGTCGTTCATTGTGTGTCAAAGTCGGGTAATGATTTGGGAGTCTAACGAGTTGTCAAATGTGTTTTAAGCGTTTTTAGTGAACGTTTAAGGGGCGTTTGGATTTAAGTGTATTCGTACTCATGTTGGAGTCAAACGGGTCAATGGCCGTGTATTATGGTTTGTTGTGGTTTTGAATGTAAAATGAGTGTTTTGGCATAAGTTATAATGTTGTGTTGATGTTAAAGTGGATTGTGTGGTGTGTTGAGTACATCCAGGTTTTCCTGCTGATGTTCTGTCTTAATTGGTCGATGCGGCGTATCTAGTATATTAGATACGACGCATCAGAAGTTAAGGTGATGCGGCGTATCTAGTATATTAGATGCGACGTATCAGAAGTTTAAGGTGATGCGGCGCATCATTTTAGGTTGATGCGGCGCATTGTCTCTCAGTTGTAATACGGCGTATCCTTCAAAAAGGATACGGCGTATCATTGGTCTGAAGGGTCGTTTGGTTGTGTTATACAATTGATTATGAAATGTTTTGAGAGGTGTTAGAGTATATGTTCTTATAAGTATTTAAAAGGGTTAAATGTGATATATTTTGGATATGTAAATGAAGAAATTGTATGAGTCCGGTAAAGTCAAGCGTTTCCGCGTCAAAAGTTTTAAATTTCAGTCTAAGCGGGTACGGGGTGTTACAACTTGGTATCAGAGCTTCGGTTTAAGTGAATTAGGTTTTCTTTAGGATTGCCTAGACTTAAACCACTCTTAGAAGCGTTGGACATAAGTGTTGGTTGCGCGAAATTTAATTGCTAAGTGATTAGATGGATTACGTTTAATGCTAGTTGAGCCTATTGATGGTAGGTGATGTATGCTTATAATAGTGTTGTTGTGTTTAAGTTACAAGTCCATGGGGACTTGAGTTACTTAGATGATTAGTTAGTCGTGCACCTTGGTTGGTGACGGGGATCGTATTTCGATATGTGAATTGTATGATAGAACTATAGTGATGAATTGTGAGTAGCAATGCTAACTGGTATTAGAGACGGGCTAGTAAGTAAGTTAAATGGTTATGATGCCTTAGTTATAAGGTTGACTATTTGTTGCGAATAGCTAGAATATTGATACTTAGGCATAGATTGATTATGCGTTATGATATATGATGCCATAGACTTCATGTTTTGATTATGTTATAAATGTTCTAACACTTGCCAGATAAGTGTTAAGGGTTATGATATGATTGCTTATATGATGTTAAGTGTTGTCGTTTATGCGATATTAAGTCTATGGTAAGTCATTATAGGTCTAAGTTTTATGTGGTGTGCTTGAGAGCACGATGGCTTAGAAGTGTATGAGTTATGATGCATTAGAATGCATATTATGTGTTGACCTAGTTGTGGTCGATAAAAATTTAAAAAGAACACATCGATATGTGAAATAAGTTAAGAAGCAGGGTAGGTGCTTGGGAAACGTAATATAAAGTAAGAAATGAATAACGAAGTATGATTAGTAGTCTAATGATTGGAAATACATGATTGAATATATGCTTGGAGCATGAGTTTTTATATGCAAAACCAAATGAGAAAGTAAATGTGTATGAATAAGATGTGGTGAGGTCATGTATCATATAAAACATGATAACTAAAACATATTAATACCAAATGGGTAGAAATGATGAATGAGATATAGATTCCGCTAGAAGTCAAAAGTAACTTGAAGAGTGCTAGAAAGAATTGTAAAACATGAATATAATCATGTCAATATATCTGTATTGAAATGTGTATGATGAGACTTATGTGAGTGCGATAGAATAAACCTATGTAAGGTTTATATGCGTAAAAGTTGAATAGACTAAATGAAGTAATGATAAAGGTTGAGAATATGGTCAACACGGGGTTGACGGGCAATAGTAAAAGTGCGTTGTAAGAACACATAGAATGTGTAAACTATAATGGACAAATATTATATAGAACTTGCCTAAAATAAAGATGACACGTAGTGAGTTGTTGACAAACATAAGAATGAGTTTATAGTTGGGTTGTAGATGTGTAAGTAAGTGGATCAACGTAAGGGTAAACAACACAAGATTGTGTATGATAAAAGAATAGCCATAGCAAGACAAGAAGAGAGATGCTAACTGGTATTAGGGATGGAATCAATAAGTAACTTAAAGTGTTAACGCATAAATAATGAATTGTGATGACGAGAAGTGTACTCAATCATAATGTGTATTGATAAGATGAAATTGACACGCAAATTGTTAGAGGTTGTTGACATAAGAAAAACAAATAAGATTTAGTAACAATGCTTTAAGTATGGACCGTGATGATATTGGGTGTACTAACGTATAGTGTGAAGAGATAAGACGAAACTAACGAGTTAATATTAAGATGTTTGATAACTTGAGGGTTAAAGAATGAGGATAGAAAAAGATGGCATGAATTGTGACCCACATAGGGTCTCATTAAATTTAGTGATTAAGGACTAAAGTTAAATTGGTATAGAGACGGGGTAACAGTAAGGTAAAGTACTTGAGAGTTAAGTGTGAAGGTGAAGTTGCGATTAAACGGGGATATATATATAACGGACGGAAATTAAATGAAAAAGTTTGAGTGTCAGAAATTAAATGCGATAAGCTAAGAATGTACATGGTATACTTAACATGACGTAAAATTGGTATGATTGAAGTAAGATGTGTGGGTAAGATAATGACAAGATAAAAAGAATACGTTTAAACACTAATGATCAAATAGGACGAGTCAAGTGTGCAAGCAATACCATAATAATACATTGTGCGGTAACATAATGAACTTACGTAAATAGAATGCGTGAAAAGAAAAGGGAACGCTAATGAAGGTTTTAACGTTATTAATCTATGAAGGGCATATATGTAAATGGCAAGAAAGAATAATATCGCTTAAATACATAAATAAATTAAGAAAGGAGATGAGGTATGAGAATGAGAATGCAACGAGCTAAGAATGTAAGAAAGAATGAAATAGAGCGAAATTTCTTAAGTACTAATAGCCATAATGAGATGGGCGTGTATGAGGATAAGGTATTGCCATGACATAATTATGTTACGGCTAAGGCGATTAGCTGTAATCATTAATAAATAATGGGCGTGTTATAATTGACGATCTATATAAGGTCTACATGTAAAGGAAGCGAGTGAGACTAAAAGAAAAGAGATAAGATACGGAAATAAAAAGGTGATAGATTAAAAACGTAAGAAAGAATGAGAGGGGTATGTGTGAGATAAAGACGTTGTCTTGAAATTATCATATTACGGCGTTGTAATCACCAAAATGAATGCATGAGTTTCGGTTGGTAAAATGTGAGAAGTCTAGACGTAAATGAGTCGAGTGGACTAAAATGTAATGTAAGAATGTGAACATGATTAACGAAGGCTAAGGATGCAAGAGGTAAAGTAAAGATGTTAAAATAACTAAAGCGGATTAAGAATGTAAGGAGTGTGTATGAGATAAAGGCGTTGTTCTAAAATTTTCATATTACTGCTAAGGCGATTAGCGGTAATTACTATAATAATCGAATGTAATAATGTGTGTGTGGTGCTTATGACTTGGATCCGTTGTTAAGGTGATAAGGTGTGAATGTAATGATCCTTCGGAATGAATGATAAATGTGGTATCCCTCGGGATGACCAAGTAAAGGAATGTTAAGGAATCCTTCGGGATGAATGTTAAAGATCCTTCGGGATGAAAGTGTTGCCTTCACCGGCAAGGGGTTGCCTACGTCCATGGCATATAAAAGTATCCCCATGATGAATGTGATAATGTGAAGGATCCAAGTCTAAGAAGAGTAAAAATAAGGTAATAAAAACAATGAGAAAATAATAAAAGTTAAATTTGGAAATAGGAGTAGTAGTGTTATGTCGGGAGTGCATAACCATGAGTTTATATTTCTTGATTTACATCGATTGGGACGCCTTTCCATGTAAATGAGGAATTATAAACGAGTGGGCTATGTGTTGCTGACACGGCACAAGTAGGGTTAGAGAAGTAGAAAGCGGGAGTTTAGAGTTAGTTAGGAATTGTAAGGATTAAGATAGGAGGGTTAGAATTAGACCATGGCTTTTAGAAGAGACTTAGAAGGACCTTGATGGGATGGAGAAATTGTAATTGTGGCATAATGTGCCTTGCAGTGTGGTACGAAATATGATGAACGAAAGTAACGAAATGTGAACGTATTAGTACGAGTTTCTTAAGTATCGGGTAGTCAAGAATGAGGGTAGAGGATAAAGCGAGAGAAATGATGATGTGCGATAATAGGGCGGATTAGAATGATGATTAGCAATAATAAGTAAGCCTGGTATTATGTAAAATCTAAGCGAGAGTTGTGTGGTATAAAAGTAAGCGGGGGTAATGTGGATTAAGGCATGTGATGCGTTATAGTATGCACAAAGTTGCGAGGTCACTTAAGTCGCTGCACTAAATAACTAAGAGTTAAGGGGCTAAGAATGAGAGGTGTTATGAGACTAAGTGTGGTTAGAAATAGAACGACAGATTTCGGGGACGAAATCTAAATAAGGGGGGTAGAATTGTTAGACCCGTTTCCCGGAATACAAATAGGCCCCACCCTAGATGAAGTTGACCCGAGCCTAAGTATGTTTGACTAAGGATATGTGGTTGAATCTTTTAGGTGGACGTCTGATGAGGCCTAGATGCGGCGCATCAAGAAAGTTACATGCGGCGTATGGTAAAATGGGAAGTAGGACTGACTTGTTTTGGTCCATGCGCCGTATTGGAGAAGGAGATACGGCGTATATAAGATGCGGCGCATCTAAAATATAGATGCGGCGCATCGACCTTAAATAAGCAGAAATGACAGAAATGCCCTCTCAGCTAGTTTATATATGTTAGGTTCTAGATATCTCCACACAATTCTTGTGTGTTTCTGTGGTGCCGAGATAGAGAGAAGAGAGGGAAGATGATGGAGCAATTGGTGATGAGATGATGAGGGTTTAGTGGTGATAATTCAAGGGTTAAGCCTATAGCTTGTTTCCTACATAAGGTATGATGTTTATGATGCTTAATTAGAGTTTAATTGATGAATTATGAAACTAGGGTTTGTAAACCCTAGCTTGGGATTAAAGGGTAAATGGTGTTTTAAGATAATTAAGAGTTAATGATGATTATGTAAGGATTTTATAATGGGTTTAAGTTAGTAAATGATGGGATTTATTATCATATAATCAATAGATGATTATATGATGATTAGAGGTGCTTAGAGGTTAGTTATGGTTTTATTAACCATGATTATAGCTAATGATTATGTATTATATGTTATATATGATTATGTGTTTTAGGATGATTATGATGATGATGATGGCTAGAAGATGTTGTTGGTGGGATTTGTGTTAGTAGCTTAGCTTGGATTGAAGGTAAGTAACTCTCTTCAAAACATGTGTTATGTATGTATTATCATATATGTGTTATGATTGTGTAAGAATAGGAGATTTGGATTGGGGATGGTTATGAGTTGGACATTAGGTGGCTAGAGACCTTGATTGAAAGTAAGATAGCTTGATGGACTTGGAATAGCTAAGGTATGTGGTTTATTATAGTTGTGATGAATGGATGCATTTGTATTATGAAGTTGGGAGTGATGTAGGAGGTATGAAGTAGTTTAGTGGCTTTTATGTGATTATGATGCTTATGTGAAAGTATATGTATGATATATGTTTTATGATGGGTTACTTACTAAGCGTAAGCTTACCCCTTTAGTTGTTAACGTTTTGTAGGTTCATGTGTGGCGGAACGAAAGACTATGTGTGGTAGCTTAAGGATTTGGAAGCGGTTGGAAGATAGTGAGCATTAGGAGCTAGGTAGAACGCCGAGCTCGAGTCAAGGTTGTGCCCCCAAGAGTCTTCTTTATGAGTCGTTCATTGTGTGTCAAAGTCGGGTAATGATTTGGGAGTCTAACGAGTTGTCAAATGTGTTTTAAGCGTTTTTAGTGAACGTTTAAGGGGCGTTTGGATTTAAGTGTATTCGTACTCATGTTGGAGTCAAACGGGTCAATGGCCGTGTATTATGGTTTGTTGTGGTTTTGAATGTAAAATGAGTGTTTTGGCATAAGTTATAATGTTGTGTTGATGTTAAAGTGGATTGTGTGGTGTGTTGAGTACATGCAGGTTTTCCTGCTGATGTTCTGTCTTAATTGGTCAATGCGGCGTATCTAGTATATTAGATACGACGCATCAGAAGTTAAGGTGATGCGGCGTATCTAGTATATTAGATGCGACGTATCAGAAGTTTAAGGTGATGCGGCGCATCATTTTAGGTTGATGCGGAGCATTGTCTCTCAGTTGTAATACGGCGTATCCTTCAAAAAGGATACGGCGTATCATTGGTCTGAAGGGTCGTTTGGTTGTGTTATACAATTGATTTTGAAATGTTTTGAGAGGTGTTAGAGTATATGTTCTTATAAGTATTTAAAAGGGTTAAATGTGATATATTTTGGATATGTAAATGAAGAAATTGTATGAGTCCGGTAAAGTCAAGCGTTTCCGCGTCAAAAGTTTTAAATTTCAGTCTAAGCGGGTACGGGGTGTTACACTATCGCACCAGGTGAGTTTCATAGCCCCTCCTTTTATATGTTTTATAATCGTTTTGGGGGAGAATACATGCTCAATTATTTTCAGATACTTTCATAAGCACTATAATCTTTGAAGGATTATCGTGAGTTTCATTTCCCCTACTTTACTTGTTTTGTAACCATTTTTGGGGGAGAATGTATTATACCATTTTTATGCGGACCAAAGTATACAAACTCAGTTACATTGCTTAAGTTACAATCATTGCCAATTTAAAGTCCCCATTTATTTATCATGGACCGTTAATTACTGGGTAAGCGAGAGTGAGTGAATAGATCTATTGAGGGTGACGCCTCCGTTCGTAGTTGGTAGCGCCAACTAGTCATACGAACGCATTTCATTTTTATCATATCCAAATTCAGAGTGTTCGGCAAACACTCTGAGGGGGCATTCATAATCAGTCAAGCTTCGGGGTCATGAGCTTAAGAGATATTGTAACATTTTTATGTGACATTTTTGTCATACACCTTTATACTTATGGTTTCCGTACAAGCATTTCATTTACATAAACCAAATCAGATGTGGCAATGGGTTGTGAACACACAGGTTGCAAGTCTTGTTATGGGCGGGACTTGGAACTGGGTGGATTTACAATGCCTTTGCTGGGAAATTTTCATTCAAAGGCTTTACATTTTTCATAAACTCTATGAACTCACCAACCTCGTGTTGACACTTTTAGCATGTATTTTCAGGTATAAGCAATGGCACGCTACAGGAGGCTTTTGGCAGGGCATGGCATGGTCATAGAAGACTCTGATAAACATTTGGGACCGTTTTACTTATTTTAAAAGGGCCTATTTCCGCACTACTTTTAACAATGTAAATTCAACATTTTAGTTAAACAATTTTATTCTAAATGGTTGAGATGAAAAACCGTTCTTTGCACTTGTGTTGTGATACCAATTGAGTTACACCCCAGCGACATGTATGCTTCCTCTGGACCCGATTTTGGGGGTGTGACAGATTGGTATCAGAGCCTAGGCTATAGAGAACTGGGTGATTTTAAAACCTAGACTATAGCTACATTTACAAAAACTCCACCCTATGACCGCCGCGTGCCTGCCTGCCAAGCTGATGCCTCATTTGTGGTTTGTTTCTGACATATTTAATAAGATTTGTGTCTTATTATCAAATCATTTATACCCACTTATTATAGTTGATTACTATAGATGTATTTTATATAGGCATGCACACATATCATACATGTCTTAGTGTTACGCCTTTCCTTGCATAGTTTCATCATTCGATCTCGAGTTTGGTCACTTGCCTTAGTCTTTCAGAACGTCCTTTAAATGTGAAGGACATGGTATTAGTATAACTGAGCTGAGTATTTCAAAATTCATTGAACCTCGGTGGAATATAGACTGGTCATCTATATTCGACCCGGGACAGTGGGACATAGCCTGACCACCTATGTCCGACTCAGAGATGAATTTTTCGATACTGAGAATAGTTATAATAAAATTTTGTCCGGGTAGCATTCCTACTCGATTCCTAAAGGTTTCATTCCTGTATGTACACAATCGTTGCGAGAGCATTCACACTTACATCATCTCATGAACCGTCGTCTAGAAGCACGCCAGCTAACCATAACCCAACCTCAAGCCGTTGAGAGTCAGATCATTGAGAATGACAATCATTTCACTTTTACCATCACGAATCCTCGAGGCTCAAGTTGAGGCACTCAAGGAATAAAACCAACAGAAGGAGAAACCCTATGGTATGCCAGAGAATGTAAATGGTTTAATATAGAGGCCAGACAGAGTATCGTGCTTCAAGGATAGAAACTGGATACCTCTCTATGGTGGAATACGAGAGTTGATCATGCACGAGTCGCACAAGTCGATGTACTCCATTCACCCAAGTTCTGATAAGATGTATCAGGATCTTAAGAAACTATATTGGTGGCTAAATATGAAAGCAGAAATAGCTAAGTATGTTAGCAAATGCCTTGCTGGCACTAAAGTAAACGCCGAGTACAACAAACCATCAGGATTACTTCAACAACCAGAAATTTCTCCATGGAAATGAGAATGTATTACAATGGATTTTGTCACTAAACTTCCCAAGACGTCAGACGATTTCGATGCTATTCGGGTAATCGTCGATCGCCTCACAAAATCAGTCCATTTCATTCCAATTAGAGAGACTTATACTATGGACCAGCTTACATGACTTTATGTCAAGGAAATAGTATCAAGCACGGTGCACCAATTTCTATCATTTCCAACCGAGATAGTCACTTTACTTCAAACTTCGGGCAATCATTACAAGATTCATCTGGAAGCAAGTTGGACATGAGCAATGCCTATCATCCTCAGACCGATGGTCAGAGCGAGAGAACGATTCAAATATTGGAAGATATACTCAGAGCAGGTGTGATTGATTTTGGAAATGGTTGGGGCTAACCATTTGCCATTGATCGAGTTCTCTTATAACAACAACTATCACACGAGCATAAAAGCAGCACCATTCGAGGCACTCTATGGTAGAAGGTGTCGGTCCCCTGTTCGTTGGACCAAAGTTGGTCAAGCACAACTCACTGGTCCAGACATGGTTCGCGAAACCACAGAAAAGATAATTCAGATTTGAGAAAGACTTAACACAGCCAGAAGCCGACCGAAAAGTTACGTCGATGTTTGACGCAAACCATTAGAATTTCAGGTTGGAGGCAAAGTTCTGACAATCCCTTTAAGATATCCTTACCCAATCAGATATACGCACGACCTACCATCCTCGAACCAACAAACATTAAGGAAACTAACCAAGCGCTATAGGACGTGCTCAACACCATAGAATCAACTTTGAATTGTTTGGAGTAAACCTTTGACATTGACAGATTTTACCTTCAACAATAGCCATCACACAAATACAAAGATTACACCCTTTAAGACACCCTATGGTGGAAGTACCAATTATCTATTGGCAGATCAAAATTCAGAAAGTCCAATTCACTAGCCTAGAACTCAGTTGTGAAACAACAAAGGAAATCGTACAAGCCAAGAATCAGTTACAAACAACAAGAGAACAATAGAAAAGTTAGGTCAGTTCAGGATGCAAAATCATTGGGATTAGGTATTCCTAAGCAGCAAATCATTAGAATTCTAGTTGTAGAACGAGTTATGTTGAAAATCATGCATTGGAAAGGCATGATACAATTTTGGGAACATGGGATAGTGAACCCTATGTACATTGGACCATTTGAGACTTTAACTAGAATCAGCCGACTGACATACAGACTTGAGCTTCTGTTAGAGCTCAGCAGCATACCCAACACCTATCATGTTTCAAACCGTAAGAAATGTCCTTCAGACAAATTGCTCGTAATTCCATTGGCAGAAATTCAGCTCGGCGATAAGCTCAATTTCGTGGAGGAGACAACAGAAATCATATGCCGCGAGGTCAAACAATGAAGCAGAATCAAATTCCTATCGTTAAGGTACGCTGGAATTCTCGCAGAGGTCCTGAGTTTACTTAGGAGCGGGAAGACCAGATGCGACTTCAACACCCACATTTCTTCACCGAATCCACTTCAGAGACCAACACAAACTGAATTCAGGGACTGAATTCCTTTAACGGGTGGAGAATGTCACAACCCGTAATTTCAGGCCATTTTTCCGAACCTCGAAAAATTACTATTCCCGAGTTACTATTCACCAATCACTATTCACTTTTCACTATTCATCGTTTTCGAGGTCAATTTCGTATTTTGAGAAACTTTCAGAAATTTTACTATTCATGTGACACTATTCATTCCCGGATAAAATTTTCGTTCATCATCAGCATTCATTAATTCGTAAACCTAGTTTACGAGTGTTCAAAAATTCACGTAACCGGTTTGGTTTAGCTGTAAATTCATGCATTTCAGTTAAGGACACATCACGTAGACTAGAGGAGTCTGCATATCATCATTATCATATTCAGTACATTAGTTCATGCACGGGTATGCATTATTACAGTTTACGTATGTTTAATTATTTATATAATTAACGTTACCACTCAGTAATTTTTACTTACATTATACCCAATACTCATGACAATGATCCTGGTATATTTTCATACTAAATTTAATAATATAAAGGTTATATTATTATTTTACCCGGTGTTCTCAATCAATTTCTATATTTTTGGTTAGGAGCTTATAACTCCGTCAGTTTACGAAATTTTAACCCGAAAATTATTCTGACAACCGATTCTTGTCAGGAATATATTTTTACCATTTATACAACTTCGTCGTATTTTACGTCACTTCGTAGATATTTATTTCAAGACAACCCTGTACCCGATAACACCCGAAGTGTACACCTAATCAAAGTTATACAAGCCCCCCCTTTTTTTGTTATCCAAGCCCCCCCCCCTTTTTTTTTTATTTTTTTTTTATTTTTATAATTTTATTTATATCAAAAAACTATAAACCTGAAAATACGGAACAGAAAATATAAAGTTTAATATGTCAAACGCCAAAAACTATCAGAAATACGGAACAGAAACTGACAGAAAACTGTGTAATACTGCAAAATAAAAGAAAGATGCCCTTTGTCCCCTATGATTTGACATCATAGGGGGGCTTGTATAGTATAACCCCTTCAAAATATCTATCATTTTCACCATTTTTTCAACAAGTAGTACGCCCCATCCCATCACTTTATCTCCAAAATTCCTTCCTCATTTAATGAAGTTAGTAACATGTCTCATGAATTAATTTACATACCATTATAAACATAACATTTTACAAGTTACCAAAGATCAAACCACTCCTTTTTGGCTACTCATTTCCACGGCTCAAGCAAAACCAAAGGAAGAAACCATAATTTTTCAAAGCTCAAGTGATCTACAAGTCCTCTTTAGTGTTCATGTTAAGGTTTTGAAGTAAAAACCTCAAGATTTGCATCCAAATCTCTTCAATCTCAACCTACATTGTAAGTAACTTTAAGAACAATTATTTTTCATGTTTTCCTTTCATTTGATCTATATGATCATGTATTTTCATGTGGCTTTTGTTAAAAATGCAAGTTACATAAGTTAATGATACCATTTCTTTTTAAAACTATCTCTAATCACTAGATCTATAGGTTTTACTATGATCCTCATGAATCACACTATATTTAGTGATGTTTAGGACCCCATGACCCTTTGAGAAGGTGTATGGTAGATCAAGAGTACTTGTGGAGTTGTGTGGAAGTAGTTTGATTAAGTTTTGGACTAGGAAAAATGTGTTTCAAAACTATATATATAGAAAATACACTCAAAAACGAGAACGTGGGCGCTTGAATCACTAAAATCCGACTTATAACGAAGAAGTTATGAATTATTTAAGTTACGCGACGAAAACTATATTTTTCAGAAAAATAGGTGCTGTTGGCCGAACTTTCAGGAGTAAAATGAGTCGTTAGCCGTGATCTAGATGAGCCGAGACATTGAAAATATGTTAGTTTATGTTTATACGAACGCGTGGACATAAAGAACGTAGAAAACGAGCTTATAACGACCGAGATATACACGTTTAAAGCACGATGATTCACTTATTGTTTTGACAGCCCACGTTTTGGAAAATAACTAAGTATAAAAACTAGTATTTTTGCAAGTTGCCGAGTTGAGAGTCGATTATCTATGTGATCGCGACGCATATGACCGAAAGTATATTAACACGACATTTAGATAATGTTACAAGGATTTCAAAAACGTCGAGTTTGATCACTAACATTTAATGTGCACAATTTCGCGACTAGTTTTACACGGCCGGTTTGACATATTTTCACAAGTTGTAAAAAGTGTTATTTTGCGACGAAATTAATATATTTGACTATATTACACCGAATATGGATCATGGAGTACCGTTTTAACATATTTACACGAAAAGTAGTATACGACTTAACGAGATGTTAAAAACGTATTTTTCGACAATAAATGATATTTTCAAAAGAAACAAGTGGTATCGTTAACATACGTATTTGCATGTGTAGCATCATTTCATTTGCTTACATTAGATCATATCCTCATATTAGGTCGCGGTTAGAGACCGAGCCTCATTTCAGCTTATTCATTATTATCATTGTAGCTATCGCACCAGGTGAGTTTCATAGACCCTCCTTTTATATGTTTTATAATTGTTTTGGGGGAGAATACATGCTCAAATATTTTCAGATACTTTCATAAGCACTATAATCTTTGAAGGATTATCGTGAGTTTCATTTCCCCTACTTTACTTGTTTTGTAACCATTTTTGGGGGAGAATGTATTATACCATTTTTATGCGGACCAAAGTATACAAACTCAGTTACATTGCTTAAGTTACCATCATTGCCAATTTAAAGTCCCCATTTATTTATCATGGACCGTTAATTACGGGGTAAGCAAGAGTGAGTGAATAGATCTATTGAGGGTGACGCCTCCGTTCGTAGTTGGTAGCGCCAACTAGTCATACGAACGCATTTCATTTTTATCATATCCAAATTCAGAGTGTTCGGCAAACACTCTGAGGGGGCATTCATAATCAGTCAAGCTTCGGGGTCATGAGCTTAAGAGATATTGTAACATTTTTATGTGACATTTTTGTCATACACCTTTATACTTATGGTTTCCGTACAAGCATTTCATTTACATAAACCAAATCAGATGTGGCAATGGGTTGTGAACACACAGGTTGCAAGTCTTGTTATGGGCGGGACTTGAAACTGGGTGGATTTACAATGCCTTTGCTGGGAAATTTTCATTCAAAGGCTTTACATTTTTCATAAACTCTATGAACTCACCAACCTCGTGTTGACACTTTTAGCATGTATTTTCAGGTATAAGCAATGGCACGCTACAGGAGGCTTTTAGCAGGGCATGGCATGGTCATAGAAGACTCTGATAAACATTTGGGACCGTTTTACTTATTTTAAAAGGGCCTATTTCCGCACTACTTTTAACAATGTAAATTCAACATTTTAGTTAAACAATTTTATTCTGAATGGTTGAGATGAAAAACCGTTCTTTGCACTTGTGTTGTGATACCAATTGAGTTACACCCCAGCGACATGTATGCTTCCGCTGGACCCGATTTTGGGGGTGTGACAGTGTCTCAACCTTCTCCCGTTCATATGCCTGAATCTCTCTCAGATAAGTTATAGCATCCGCTGCAGCAGACCGGTTTGCAAAATAGTGAAGATCGCGGATAACATCGTCTCTGTAACGTAGCCGTTCACTTATCTGCATACATTTGCCACGCAGGAATGACTCCCACTCCCTCTCCTCGTCAACTTCTCTTTGAAAGCACAAACGCATCATATCTTTCAGGGAAGTTGAGTCTGCACCGAACGACAGCTCCGAAAGAGTTGGAAAACCGACCATTGGTTAGATAAAAAAAAGTTTTACTGAATCGGCTTAAATAGGCAAACCTATGAACTCCATGACAAAACTTTAACCTAAATAAGAATATGATAAAGTCACAATAAAAGGCATCTAAGACTATCAAACAATGACATAATAAAGAAACTGTCAGCAGCCCTGAAAAGGAAAAAAAAGAAGGCAGTGTATGAAAAATGTAAGCATCTAACTAATCTAAGCAGCAAGAATGATGACATGTATATGAAAAAAGCAACTGATAGCCCTTTAGATCACTGTTACTAAGACTGCCTTGATGCACCATTAAATAAACAATGACCATGACTGTAAACAATAACAATGAAAAAAAAAATTCATGATACAGAACAGGTTGCAGCTATAAGCTGACAACGTCTCACTCACCAAGATTGCCTTCATCCAACATAGCTGAAACAATGACAATGGCAAAAAAAAATTCAGAATAAAGACCTACTTGCAAAACACTGACTTTTTAAATCATTATCCATCTACTTGCAATTAAAAATTCAGATACCAACAATAGGTGAATGGAACACCACAGAGACAGTCACAATACCTAAACAAGTTAATAAAAGAGAACTAATTGCACTCAAAAATTGAATGACCAACACCCTCTCCACAAACATGAATGAATACGTAGACAGTCCATTCAACAACACATCTTATACAATATAAATACTACAAACAAACTACTTCAATTGAAAATACAACAGCATTGCCATATCGATAACGAGCCCAACAGATAATTAAAACAATAACAAAAAGAACAACCACTTATATTTAAAACTTCCCATTATCAGTGAACAACGATGATTACATATAATACCATCGTAAAAAAGTGGGAACCCAGCTATTACAGACAGGTAGAAACTACTCCTAGCAAACCCATATGACATACGTTTAACTTACTAAAACGCAAACACTACCAAATTCTAACACCAACACATCACTTACAGACACACAAACTGAAACCCCCTTTCATAAGCGCCAAATATTCACATATCAAGAGACATCATCATTCTAACATTTGCAAGTCCACGGCGCTCACTGGCACGTATCATTACATTGAGATACTCAATTTCAGCGATATCGTCTTCGTCAGCCTGCCTAAATACATAAATCGTTTTATTGAACGCATCACTTTTCCCAAACCGTTCAAATTCCTCTACAATTCTGCACCTGTTACCATTCGATTAGTAATGATACTAATCATCCTTTTATAATACCAAACAGCATACATACTCGCCTCCCTTTCTTGCATAACAAGATAATCCAACATCTTTTCAACGCAACTAGAACTTGCATCCCTAGAAAGCCGAGCACACGCAGGAAAACGATTCGCCATGGTCCAAGGGCGGTTTTAGGTCGGCTATCAAAAGAACAGAAATAAAAATATACAGAAAGCAAAAAAAGGGTAAAGTATAGCATGACAACAGACAAAAGACACCCCTAAACATGATCGATGTTACTTAAGTAACCCAAACGTTTCACATTGAAATTAAAAAAATTCTTGGCATAAAAAAAATAATAATAAATAATAAATTAAATAAATAAATAAATAAACAAATAAAATCCATGTTAGATTTATCAGAAAAGAGTAGTTAAATTTGCGTTAATAGTGTATTTATTCACTTATTCGTTCTCAGTACGGTAAAGTACAAGAAAAGGATATATACAAATACGTAAAAATGATTGCCATCTTCTTTTACTATGCAATTTGTTCTGTTAGGTTGTAAAAGAAATAACAAACATCGCGTATATCACATAATACAATATACTAATTATTACAAAAAGTTATGTATAAGTAGTTTTCAGAAAAATGTTTACTCTATGATAAATTTTTACAAACGCTAAGTTTCCTGCAAGAATACCATTTGCCAGCAACGATTCTACAAACGCATTTAAAAATCCACGAAACAACCCCGCCGCAACGCGGCGAGTTCCTACTACTCATTCCTATTAAGTTAGCAATTATTATATTTTATATATTATTATTTTATTATTTTATTTTATATATACTAAAAGGCAGGAATGAAAATAGTACCCCCGCACTGTAGCAACAACAGTGCTCTCTACAGTTGTAAAAAAAAAGGTCCCTGAGGTTATGGATCAGTTGCGAAGTTAGTCCTTAACGGCTGTTACTTAACAGTCGTAACTTAACTTTGCAAGTGGCCAATAACCTCAGGGACGGTTTCCGTACAAATGTTTAACGAGAATTTACAAAAAAAATGTCCTTAGCGTTATCAAGTTACGAGAATAGTCCCTCAGGTTATATGTAAGTTTCAAAGTTAGTCCCTAAGGACTAACTTTGCAACAGCCCAATAATTTTAGGGGCTTTCTTCGTAAATAAACTCGTACTATTTTCAAAAATAATTTACGAAAATAGTACTTGAGGTTATCAATCTTTTGCATATTTGCTCCTTAATGAATAACTTACTATACGGAAATAGTCTTTGGGTAATTATTTCGTTTCAAATTTAGATTTAGCACGGCATTCCCGCAGTAACGCGCGGGTTCACTCACTCGTTGCTACTAAACAAACCCTGTCTTGTAGCATATTACTATATGTAAATGAGTTAATACAAAACGCTAAAATAATAAGAATGAAAATAAGAAACTCAACACGATTTTAGCAATCACAACACCATAAGCATTTCATTTCCATTATTTAATCAAACCAACTTATAAAAAGAACATCATCAAATATTACATTACTTAATTGGGTCCTGTGAAAGAAATCAATTGCCTAAATTTTTCCAAAGGCTTGTCCCAAACAACAGCCTGATACTTCTTCACGAAAATGCCATCTGCTGCCTTAATCGTTAGATTGTACTTTACTCCTGCCAACACTTGACTCTTTCCATTGACAACGTTTTCGAACTTTAGAGCCGCATTCTCCTCCTTGTTGTGCTCATCCACAGCAAACTTTCCTATTTCAATGACCAAAGGGTCACTCGGGTTAACAGGCTTCCAAGCACCAACAAGCACTCCACCTAACGCTACGTAGGAATTACAAAAAATAAATGAAAGGGAGAAAATGAGGATTGGGACAAAGAGTTTTTGCATTTTGGAAGGATGGTTTATGTGAAATGAGAAAAGGTGTTGTGAAAGAGATGGAGATTAATATGTGATTACTTGTGTTATATACAGGGGAAAAATAAAAGAGAGGATGTCATGTGAAATATTTGAGGCAATAAAGGCAATCAATATATATTAAATGAAAAGATTGTTTATAGCTTTATTAGACAAATTATCAATGCATGTTCAATAAAAACAAGACAAATTATCAATGCAATGTTTGTTACTTATTTTACGTGATTTATTAGGCAAAAAGATAAGGATCATCTCATGTTCATTTGAATACGATAGGTAATGTTGTGTTTATTATGATTGTACATTGTCATTATTGCGTAACATTTATTTTATTTTAATTCAAATGTACAAATATAACAAACACAACATTACCTCTCATGTTCATGAGAGGATTCTTATCCTAGGCATAATTAGTTATACTCGCAGGGCATCCGTGCATTCCGGCGGCAGGTATCTTGTAATCAAATTTTTCGGTGAGCAATATTTTTCGATCACATGATTTTTGTGATAATGATTTAATGCATTTCAAGAATTTGAAAGAATAACTTTATCACACACTATTTCATATTAAAATGTAAAATACATGTGCATCACGATGCAATGACGATACCAAAATGGTAGTCAGTAGTATTACGAGGTTGTAATGATTGGCGGTGAAAGGTGCTTGCTAATCAGTAAATATTGTGTAATATTCGGCACAATATTATATAATGTTTAAAAATAGAGAATCATCAAGTTTACACGTTTTCATACTTTATAAATCATCTGAAAATCTTCATACTTTGACATGTATGATTTTTTCAATCGAGTTTATTAACAAAATAATTAGGATTTCACTAAACTTGTATTAAATACATACATAGATGATAAATGTTTTTTTGAATGTGCAATTTTCAAAAAATTTAAACTATCACCAAACAAAAATTTGATATTAAACTTACATTAATGAATGCTTTAAATAATTACGTCTAAAGGATAAATCATTTAATAAATGCACTAATCATTTGTACATGTTGCATATTAATTAGTATTTCTTAAAAAAATAAGTCATTTAATGGAGGAAAATGGCTTCCGACATTATATGTAGTATAGATATAGATACTCTCGTGCACGCACGGTGCTTTGGCATAATCTTACTTAATGTGTTTTTATATAAGTTACCAAATATCTAAACTAGATCTTAGACCCATCCGATAAAAGGATAGTTTCGTTAATTTGTTTACTAAAAAGGAAGATCATGTATAGAATTATCATAGAAACGATTATTTAATAAACAACATGTTTTTTTCATATCAATATAAAGCATCAAACACAAAATAAATAACATTATATGATTTAAATATGAGTACAAAGTGACATAAAACACTATATGAATATTCATATTTAGTAAGGGTGTAAATTAAAGTTTTTTTTTAAAAACTATTGTTCTACATAGTTTTACATAAATAATATAGTTTTAGATAAATAATGAACGTTGTAAGTATGTAAAAGATTCTATATATATTTATATTAATCGTGATTAAAATAAGATCATGGTGAATATAATTTTGCATATTAAAAATATGAATTAGTATGTGTTTGGCACATGTTTGCGTCGATTGTAATTATATTTTAAATATAAATTGCATAGTAAGTTTAAGTTAAAATGTGTGAAATAAAAATTTTATGAACTATTTTAAGAATGTCAACACAAAATATTCTTCAAATGATGTCTACAATCAATGTATCAATTATATCCATTTTTATACAAACATACCATCCTCTCCGGCGGGATCAAACGCCATCAACACCTTTTTTCCATCATAATTTCAATGTCATTTACTCACCTTAATAATCACCTTCCTATCCCAAGATTCCCTTTAATCCATTAATTGTATTTTTTGAATCCTTTATCCTTTTGGTGATCCGAATGGAATACCATAGGTGGGACACTATAGTTGGGACGTCATAGGTGGTACATCCTTGTGGTGGGACACCAGAGGCGGGACAACAAAAGTGGGACACCATAGGTAGGACATTTAATCACCTATTATCAATTAATCCTTTTTTTACCAATTATATTAATTCCATCAATCCTAATCGTGATGGCTTTTCGAAGATCAAAAGAAGATGATGTGAATCGGATATCCACATCGATCTTTATTACTAACTTTCCAGATTCATTCAAGGCTAAGGATCTGTTTCAAACATGTAAACAATATGGTCATGTTGTCGATTCGTTTATTCCTGTGAAGAGGACGAGAGAGGGTAAGCGTTTTGGTTTTTTCCGTTTTATTAACGTGTTTAATGTGGATCGTTTGGTGAATAATTTATGTACCATTTGGGTGGGTCGAATTAAGTTACACGCAAATTTGGCGAGATTTCAAAGGGCGCCTTTGAAAGAGAGACAGATTCCTGCTAAGAGTATTGGTGTGGAACCTAGGGGTGCTGTTAAGTCTTCCCGATTGAACAATGGTACTAAAGAAAGTGGTAAGTCGTTTGTTAATGTAGTCAAGGCTAGTAACACGGTGGGTGTTATGGATTCTCCTGCGATTGTCCTAGATGATGAGTGTGTGTGTAGTAAAGATTTGTCTAATTCATTGATGGGGAGGGTTAAAGAATTAGTCTCTATCACGAATCTTAAGACAGTGTTGCTTAATGAAGGTTTTGGGGACTTGACGGTCAAATACTTAGGAGAATTATGGGTTCTTTTTGAATTCTCTTCTACTAAGTTAAAGGAGGCATTTTGGGATAGTGTGGGGGTGAATTCGTGGTTCTCGGAGATTAGGCAAGCGTCTTTGGATATTAATCCCGACGGGCGTATTGTGTGGGTTGAGGTGGAAGGTGTTCCATTCAAACTGTGGTCTATGAATTCTTTTAGAAGAATTGCCAGTAAGTGGGGGGACCTGATCGACGTTGATGACATTGAGGAAAACTGTTTCCATTCGAAACGCTTATGTCTGTTCACGAAATGTCACACTAATATTTTTGAAACATTTAAGATTATTTTTCATGGGAAAGTTTACTGGATTAGGGCCAAGGAAGTTCCTGGATGGGTTCCTGAGTTACTGGAAGAACCTGATGAGGTGGAGCAATCTATCGATGGGTCTATGGAAGGAGATAACAATAACAATGACGAGAATAATGGGAGCGACAAGAGTGATGCGACTGAAATACCTGAATCTGTTTTTGATGAACCAAGTGGGTAGAAGGAGAATAAATCTGACGATCCTTTTGATTTATATCCGTTATTGAATAAGAATAAGAAAGGTATGACGGACAAGGTGAAAGAGGTGAATTCTAGTCTGTTATATCCACCGGGTTTTACACCTAATAAGGAGACGAATGACAATTGTGGTATGGGGGAAAATTATGTTAACTGCAACGCGGAGGAGGAGATTAATTTGGGTGGTGGTGGTTTTGATAATGCTAAATCAAAGGAAAATGGTGAATCGTATGGAGAGTCGATGAATTCCGGACGTTTTAAAAGATCTGAGGCACCGCGTACGGGTGGTTCTTTCTTAGGTCTTATGGAGGAAGTGGTAAAGGTAGGGAAAACTATGGGTTATAATATGGAGGGTGTGGTACACAATTTATCGGAGATCATTGAATCACATGGAGAGTCGATGGTGCATCGATGAATTTTTTGTCCATAAATATTCAAGGCCTTGCCCAAAAGGCCAAAAAAGATTGGGTGAGGGAGATGTGTGTCAATAATAAGGTTAATTTTTTGGCGATTCAGGAAACTAAGATGGAGAAGATTGATATGTTTAGTGTTCGTAGATGTTGGGGTAATTTGGCCTTTGATTTCCTTCATAGTGATTCAGTAGGCAATTCGGGTGGTATTCTATGTGTGTGGGATACGAATGCATTTCGTAAAATAAATCATACTATATCTGATTATTTTGTTATTACTAGAGGTGTTTGGATAAAGAATGGTACTGATCTTCTTATTATTGCGGTGTATGCCCCGCATGACTCGAGAGATAAACGTATGCTATGGGACTACTTGGTACACGTTGTTAATCAGTGGTATGGAGAGGTGGTGATCATGGGCGATTTTAATGAGGTTCGATATAAATCTGATAGGTTTGGGTCGAATTTTAACGTACATGGTGCGGATGACTTTAATGCTTTTATTTCTAATGCGGGTTTGGAGGAGATTCCGCTTGGTGGTAGTGATTTTACTTGGTGTCATAGATCTGCGACTAAAATGAGTAAATTGGATAGATTCTTTGTTTCGAATAATTTGTTTAGGACGTGTCCTCATATCAGCGCTATAACTTTGGATAGATATTTATCCGATCACAGACCTATTTTGTTACGTGAGAAGGATTTTGATTTTGGTCCAATTCCGTTTCGATTCTTTCACCATTGGTTTGAGATAGATGGTTTCAGGTCGTTTGTTTCAGATATGTGGAACTGTGCGCCAGTAGACTCGCTGAATGGGATGCGCAATTTGGCGGGAAAGTTGAAATTCCTCAAAATAAATATTCGTAAATGGGTTAATGATAAAAGATGTGAAAGGAAGGTTCTATCCGAGAAGCTGAAGGAGGATCTTCGCCTGGTTGATGAGATCATTGACCAGGGGGCAGGGACAGAATCGATTGTGCAAAAACGGGGAGAGGTGCTGAATAATTTACATAATATTGATCAAATGCATGCTATGGATTTGGCTCAAAAGGCTAAAATTAAGTGGTCCATTGAAGGCGATGAGAACTCGAGTTTTTTTCACGGGATGCTCAATAAAAAGCGTAATCAAATGAGTATTCGGGGAATTATGGTTGATGGAGTTTGGAAAGAGCAGCCTATGGATGTAAAGCGGGAATGTTTACTTCATTTTCAAACCAGATTCGGGAAACCGGTGGAGCGGAGAGCTACTATTGAGATGTGTTATCCGAGAACTCTTTCGAGTGAGCAATGTAATGATATTGAACGGATGGTGTCTAAAGAGGAGATAAAGGCGGCTGTGTGGGATTGTGGGACGGATAAATCCCCAGGGCCGGATGGGTTTACGTTTGGATTTTATCACCAAGTCTGGCCGATTATTGAGGAAGATGTGTATACGGCTGTTTCTCATTTCTTCAATTATTGTGATATTCCCAACGGTTGCAACTCTTCCTTTATCACTTTAATTCCGAAGCTGCCGGATGCTAAGTTGGTTGATGAAGCGAAAAGTGTACCGCTTTTAAGGGGTCATTTAAGCCTTAAATCGTATTTATTTGATCAAATATTGCCCTAAATCGTTCCTTTTGTCATTTTAGGTACTTTTGAGGAGAAATCTGGAAAAGGAGGCATTTTGGACGTTTTTGGAGCATTAAAGTGAAGAAAACGGCAAAGTCTCAAAAATCGGCTAAATGTTACTCTTGACGGCGTCAAGATTTACTCTAGACGGCGTCATGCTTTGGCAAGAAAAGTTGGACGTGAAATTTACTCATGATAAGCCAGTGAAAATAGCATGTGAATTCTGACGGCGTCACGCTTTAACTTGATCAAGGGCGTCACGGCTTAAATCATAAGGGGACGGCGTCACGTTCACGAGCTGACGGCGTCAAGCCTTGATAAGCCAGAATGGATTTTGGAAGAGCTAAAGAGGGACGGCGTCAAGAAGGTCATCCGGGAACCCTAAAAGCGGCGAGGTGACGGCGTCACACTCCATAAGGTGACGCCGTCAGATCCAAAAATCTATATATAGTTTTCTAATTTTTTGTCATTAGAGAGAGCTTAGTGTGTGGAATTTTGGGAGAAAACCCTAAGACGATTTTAGCTACTTTTTCAGGGCTTTTTGCCTTGATATCTTCCATGTTTCATTGAAAGATAAGTTATCAATTAATCATTCAATATGTCTATGTGTTGTTTGATTCTATCTTATTCTTGTCTTTTGTTTAACATGTTAGGCTAAATTTATCTTGTGTTTGCTTAGATCTAATGAAACTTAGCTATTGATTATTGGTTGTTAGTGTGTTGTTAGTTGTATTGGATGATTGTTTATCTATGTTAGGCTTAAGAAAACTGGCTAACTTCCTATTCGGTAACTTGCTTGAACGTCTTAAGAAACATGAACCAAACGCGTACTAAAGGTTTTTATGGTTGTATTTAATGCACAAGTGAATTCTAGTGATCCCATGTTAGGAGCTTCCTAGCCGGCTCGACATAGGAGTGAAGTAGGAGCTTGTAGAGTTGGGGAAGTAAGTACGCCACCCCACGAATGGTATTAAGGAATACACCCGTCATCCACGCGACTAATACACACTAATTAACCGGTAAAAGATAGTTAGGGAGTAAGGAAATCTAAGTAAACACATTTCTCTCCACATAAGTTTCTCACCACATTTTATTTTCAGTTATTTAATTTATTTGCATTCGTAGTAAATTGGGTTAGTTGACTAGCAACTAATTCCGCCCACTCCTTCAAACCCGAGATTTTACTTGCTTTCATAAAATTATAAAAACATAAAAAAAAAGAATCTTCCTCAACCCTTAGACCTAATTAGAGTAGCCTTTCACACCTAACGAACACTATTCCCTGTGGAGAACGATCAATCCCCCGTACTTACCACTACACTATACTACATCGGTCAGGTACACTGCCTGGTGGGGTTGTAAGCCTCTTGAGATCCCTCGGGAGGTAAAACCTGTTGTAAGGTCGCAAAACCACGCAATCAAGTTTTTGGCGCCGCTGCCGGGGAATAGTTATTGTTTAGGTTGAATTTTTATTTCTATTAGGTCTACTCACTAGATTCCTTTCTAGTGAGATTTTTTATTTTATTTTTTTTTTAGGTTTTCTTTAGTCTATCTATTTTTCTTTGTGTGTTTGTTCGTAAATTCCATTGACTCTTCCGTTCACCATTATGGAGTACGCGAATCCACCATACCACCAACCACAAAGGCCATTCTACCCTATTGACATCTCGAATTTCAAACAATATCGAGATGAACCCATATATGATGCATGGACTCGTTTTAGAAATTTACTCCGAAAATTCCCTCATCATAGTTTCGCTTTAGCATCCCTAACCCGAACCTTTTACTATCGTGTTGGCCAATATGACCAAATGCGCATTGAGGATTTTGCCAATGGGGACTTTAGGGAATTAAGTGCTGAAGAAGCATGGGATGCCATAGAAGATTGTGCCCAATATTATTATAGGGTAGACAACCCAACAAACGTTAGTACAAGTCAATTGAATATAAATTTCCTGGATCATGAAACAAGTTTGTTTGGGGATGAATACATTAGTGTTGAGATACCTAAGTGGTTGTCATGTAATGCCATAGTACAAAACGAACACATAGGTGACCTTGATGTGATGGAGGATTTAGCCGAACATGATCACATTAATCAAAAAGACCTAGGTTTTATGATTGATGACGTCGAATCTCAAGAAACACATGATGAATCTTTTAGGCAGTTTGAATATAGCAGTCAGAATATTGAGGATGATCCGTATGATTTGGACATAGAAGTTGAGATGCCTAGAGAAGCACTTGAGATACTTGGGAAAATGTTAGGGTTAGATCCTACTAAAACACATGATGAGGATATAGGTGATCTTGACATAAGGAATGATGAGGTAAGTAACATAAGCCCACCAAGTACCCCACAAGTCCTACCATCACTTGAGGCACACACACCGCCCGTGACTTACCCGGAAGAAGTAGAGGAGACTTTAGGAATCCCAATAGAGGTAGAGCCCTTGGACCAAACACAACTAGAAGAAATAGGTTTGAATGCTTTTAGTGATCACAACCTTTCTTTTAGTCCTATGGAAGTTCCTAGTTTTGATGAACCGGAGCCTCAACCAAAACCGTTACCTAATCTTCCATCCTTTGATGTGAATTTAGGAATTAAATTAGGTCCTGATCCACCCATCAAAACATATAGTCCGGGTAGTCTTAAGTTTAAGGTAGTAGACATTAAGCCTTGTAGTGAGGAAGCTAATATAGGAGTGAACCATGACCTTACATACTTACATCACCCATTCATGATAGATCACAAGAAACACTATGGGTTTAAACCGGGTTTATTAGGTCAAGATGGATTCCCAACTAGGAGTCTCTCGAAGTTGATAGAAGATGATCCCTTTTTAGGAGGAAACTCAAAATCACCCATTGACCAAAGTGAACTAGGCAAGGTTATAATGAAAGGAGCACACCCCTTTGAGCATATAATTCATCCACCACTCTTTCCTCACGTGGCATACTCCTACCGAGCTGGTGTGTATCGCTACTTTCACCCACACTTAATCCTAAGTGTAGGGAAAACCTCCCCTATTTCCGTTAAATAAGGGTAGAGTCAGGCTCGTGACTCGAACAAAAACAAGCGCTCTTGGGAGGCAGCCCAAGCTTTATTTGCTTTATTTGTTTGATTGTTTGTTTATTTAATTTTATTTGTTTCCGTATGTGTGTTTAATTTTTATTATTATTGATTCATGTTAAAAACTAATTTGTGAAAATGCTTTATTTTGTTTTTAACTTCGTCTTAACTACATATAAAGGTATTTTGCAAAAGATAAGTGTAAGGGAAATCTAAATCGGTTTATTAGAACACAAATTAACATGAATCGTAATAATAATAAATTAGCATACATATTCGTGTTTGTTTGAGTCAAATGCTTGTATCGAGTCATAATGATGTTTTGCAGGATTTCCAGGAAGTAAGGTAAAGGTTTTTCCAGAAATTTTCCGGAAACTTAAAATGAAAATTTTTGTCAGGTCATTTCTGACGGCGTCAGATTTAATTTCCAGAAATTTTTGAAAGTTTTGTTTTCATAAAAAGTTTTATTAAAATCTCCAACTTATAATCTCCAGGAATCTGCAAAATTATCATTCCACAAGCATTATATCCTTATATATAGATTTTATCCCGCCGATGTTATGCAGGTTTTCGTGTTTGTTTTCTCAGGTTTAACAGGTTATTTTGGACAAGGAGATGTTTTTGGAATCAAGCTTATGGCGATGCATTAGTCATGGAGCTTCAACATTCTCTTTGGAGGAAGATCTAACCGTGTAATTTCATTATCCACCGAGCGAATCAGGGGAGTATTTGATTTCATTCTTTTACTTTTTGCTTTTACATCTTATTATTTGAACATTGGGGACAATGTTCATCTTAAGTGTAAGGGGAGGGTAAAAGTACGATTTTAGAGAATACAATTGCGCTTGATTTTTGTTTGTTTAATAGTAGATGTGTAATAAAACTGAGAGGAATACTTGTTAAGGTAATTTTAGTGCCAAATTTAAAATTTTTTACAACATATAGGAGTGAAACTTTGATCTTAATGAGCGTCTCACGGATAGGAGTTATATGACTAGCACAAAAACCGTACCACTAAAAAATTTTCCACCCCCAAATATGTGAGGTTCGCCCCTAGAATTGGTAGGAAAAGCATTTATGCTATGATGTGTGTACCGGTAGCACTTAGATTCTAGAACTTGCGTTAGGACCATTCCGAGGCCACAAGTGAGACTACATTCGTGTAGTTAGATTTACTACATGATAAGAGGCATTAGGATTAACCCATTGTTTTACACCTGTGTTTTTGTTATAATTACTTTGGCTACATTGGTCAAGTAATTCCCCCACACCCTTTGCGTTGTACTCATTTTTAGTACACGATACCCCTAGTACACCCCTCAGAGCCTATCTTTTCGTTTCGACCTTTAAGCATCTTACTTAAGGGAAGAATTTGTTACGCCCCACTAAAATGTACACCCAAATCGCCTTAGCCTACCTTGTATGCACTCATCTTTAGTGCATTATTGTTACAACATTTGTTTAAACCCAAGTTAATTATCTAATTGATTACATGGTTGCTAAGTCGAGTCATATCCTTGTACATATTGTTTTGGGACGATTGGGGCTCATGGGTAAAGTACTAGTGTAATGGAGTAATGGGGAAGAACATCATTTATTACCCCCATATGTGCTAAATATTTTAAAAGTACTCCAAGTTTTTCGATTATCTTAATTCGAGTCATTAGAATAGTTATTTGTAAAGTTATGTAAAAATTCAAGTGTAAGGGGAATGCAACGCCCCTATGATGTATTATTTTGGATGGTAGGGCAAAAGTGTATGCAAAAAAAAAAAAAAAAAAAAAAAAAAAAAAAAAAAAATCAAGAAAAATACAAAAAAATGAGAAAAAGAAAAGTAGAAAAAACATACGGACTACCATCCCGTTTTATTTTATGTTTGTTTTATATTTTTGTTATTTTGTTATTTCGTTTCTAGCTTAAGATCGAGTCTAGTCTTGGCTTAGCAACATTGTATAGTACATGTAATTGATCAAGATTTTTAACTCGCCACCAGTAAAATATCCTTTATCCAACAAAACCGTGTTTTCCTTTTCCCTACACCTAAAGTTATAACCCATTTAAAAGCCCTCTTTGATAGTTTATCTTAGGTGCTTACGCCTAGTGGAGGAGGTTTTCGATCCTTTCCCAAGCCTATGGTAATCTATTTGCTATGACAGGTAGTGAGAGATATTATCCGTTTTCATTTATGAGATTTATTTTGATGACACTTGAGAGATGTGAGTATCTAAACACTACTTGTGAGGTGCTAGTTTATAATCTCCGTGCTTATTATGATTGAAGTGGAACGATTATTTGTTGTAATTACTTTTATGTTAGCATTAAATGACCCCTAGCTTGTATTTTAATTAGAATAAAATCGCATTTGCTTGAGGACAAGCAAATCTCAAGTGTAAGGGTATTTGATGAAGCGAAAAGTGTACCGCTTTTAAGGGGTCATTTAAGCCTTAAATCGTATTTATTTGATCAAATATTGCCCTAAATCGTTCCTTTTGTCATTTTAGGTACTTTTGAGGAGAAATCTGGAAAAGGAGGCATTTTGGACGTTTTTGGAGCATTAAAGTGAAGAAAACGGCAAAGTCTCAAAAATCGGCTAAATGTTACTCTTGACGGCGTCAAGATTTACTCTAGACGGCGTCATGCTTTGGCAAGAAAAGTTGGACGTGAAATTTACTCATGATAAGCCAGTGAAAATAGCATGTGAATTCTGACGGCGTCACGCTTTAACTTGATCAAGGGCGTCACGGCTTAAATCATAAGGGGACGGCGTCACGTTCACGAGCTGACGGCGTCAAGCCTTGATAAGCCAGAATGGATTTTGGAAGAGCTAAAGAGGGACGGCGTCAAGAAGGTCATCCGGGAACCCTAAAAGCGGCGAGGTGACGGCGTCACACTCCATAAGGTGACGCCGTCAGATCCAAAAATCTATATATAGTTTTCTAATTTTTTGTCATTAGAGAGAGCTTAGTGTGTGGAATTTTGGGAGAAAACCCTAAGACGATTTTAGCTACTTTTTCAGGGCTTTTTGCCTTGAGATCTTCCATGTTTCATTGAAAGATAAGTTATCAATTAATCATTCAATATGTCTATGTGTTGTTTGATTCTATCTTATTCTTGTCTTTTGTTTAACATGTTAGGCTAAATTTATCTTGTGTTTGCTTAGATCTAATGAAACTTAGCTATTGATTATTGGTTGTTAGTGTGTTGTTAGTTGTATTGGATGATTGTTTATCTATGTTAGGCTTAAGAAAACTGGCTAACTTCCTATTCGGTAACTTGCTTGAACGTCTTAAGAAACATGAACCAAACGCGTACTAAAGGTTTTTATGGTTGTATTTAATGCACAAGCGAATTCTAGTGATCCCATGTTAGGAGCTTCCTAGCCGGCTCGACATAGGAGTGAAGTAGGAGCTTGTAGAGTTGGGGAAGTAAGTACGCCACCCCACGAATGGTATTAAGGAATACACCCGTCATCCACGCGACTAATACACACTAATTAACCGGTAAAAGATAGTTAGGGAGTAAGGAAATCTAAGTAAACACATTTCTCTACACATAAGTTTCTCACCACATTTTATTTTCAGTTATTTAATTTATTTGCATTCGTAGTAAATTGGGTTAGTTGACTAGCAACTAATTCCGCCCACTCCTTCAAACCCGAGATTTTACTTGCTTTCATAAAATTATAAAAACATAAAAAAAAAAAAGAATCTTCCTCAACCCTTAGACCTAATTAGAGTAGCCTTTCACACCTAACGAACACTATTCCCTGTGGAGAACGATCAATCCCCCGTACTTACCACTACACTATACTACATCGGTCAGGTACACTGCCTGGTGGGGTTGTAAGCCTCTTGAGATCCCTCGGGAGGTAAAACCTGTTGTAAGGTCGCAAAACCACGCAATCATTGGTTAAGGACTTTAGACCGATCAGCCATATTGGGAGTTCTTATAAGATCATTGCGAAAATTTTAGCAAACCGCCTTGTTGCAGTTTTGGGTGACATTGTGGATGAGGTTCAATTGGCGTTTATTGCTTGGAGACAGATTCTGGATGGCCCATTTATTCTCAACGAGGTTTTACAATGGTGTACTAAGAAGAAGAAGAAATCTTTAATTTTTAAAGTGGACTTTGAGAAAGCATACGACTCGGTCAGATGGGATTTTTTAGATGATGTTTTAAAGAAGTTTGGCTTTGGTAATAAATGGTGTAATTGGATTCAGTGTTGTCTTAAATCGTCTAGGGGTTCCATTTTGGTCAATGGAAGCCCTACAGAGGAGTTCCAATTTTTTAAAGGTTTGAAGCAAGGTGACCCGTTATCTCCATTCCTGTTTATCCTAATAATGGAGAGTTTACATCTTTCTTTTCAGCGGGTTATCGATGCTGGGCTCTTTAAGGGTATTCAATTGAATAAGGAGATATGTTTATCCCATTTGTTCTATGCGGATGATGCAGTTTTCGTTGGACAATGGAGTGATGGAAATATTAATATTTTGATGCATGTGCTGGATTGTTTTCATTATGTTTCAGGTCTTAAGATCAATATGAGCAAAAGTAAGATCATGGGGCTGTATGTGGATGACACGATTGTGCACCAAGCGGCATCTAAGCTGGGATGCCTAGTGCTTAATTGTCCTTTTCTTTATCTTGGTACTAAAGTTGGAGGAGCTATGTCGCGTGTTCAAGAATGGAAGGTGGTAGTTGATAAAGTTAAAAGTCGACTTTCTAAGTGGAAGTTGAAAACTTTATCTATCGGAGGCCGTCTAACGTTGTTGAAGTCCGTATTAGGGTCTATACCTATATTTCATATGTCAATTTTCAGGGTCCCGTCGAATGTTCTCCAGGTTTTGGAATCTATACGTGGACAGTTTTTTAATGGTCATGATGTGGGTAGCAATAAGGCTACGTGGGTGAAGTGGAATAGTGTTCTAATAGATAAAAATCATGGAGGCCTTGGAGTGTCTAGTTTATATGCGTTAAATAGAGGTTTGATGCTGAAGTGGGTATGGAAATTTTTAACTCAGAAAGAGTCTCTATGGACGAAGGTTATTACTGCTATTCATGGAGTTAACGGTAATCTATTTTCGGAGTGTAAGATGGGAGGTCGCTCTTGTTGGCTTTCCATTGTGAATGAAATTCGGGTGTTGCAGTTAAAAGGGGTGGATATTTTTGAGTTTTTGAAACTTAGATTGGGTAATGGGGACATGATCAAGTTTTGGAGTGATAACTGGTATGAGGGTGGTATCCTTAAAAACATTTTGCCTCGTCTGTATGCGCTGGAGACTGAGAAGGAAGTAACTGTAAGCTCAAAGCTGAATGATTTGAATCT
Source organism: Artemisia tridentata subsp. tridentata (assembly GCA_021014915.2). Lineage (NCBI taxonomy): Eukaryota > Viridiplantae > Streptophyta > Magnoliopsida > Asterales > Asteraceae > Artemisia > Artemisia tridentata. The sequence continues at coordinate 328,706,317 of CP139507.1, read as the reverse complement.
GGAGTGCTCTTTTCGTCGTACTGTTAGGGGGGGGGGGGATTGAGGAGGAGCAGCTCAATATTTTGTCGGAGATTGTAAGGTCTATTAATCTTGTTCCGATGTATGACAGGTGGGTGTGGAGCTTGGAGAACTCGGGTGAATTTACGGTGGCATCTACTCGAAAGTTAATTGACGAGGTTCGTCTCCCAAAAATCATTGATACGACTAGGTGGGTGAAGTGCGTTCCTATTAAATTTAATATTCTTGCTTAGAAGATCAGGAGTGATGCCCTTCCTACTCGGATTAACATCTCTCGAAGAGGTATTGATATTCAATCCATTTCTTGCCCCATATGTGATCATGGTGCTGAGACTTCGGATCATTTGTTTTTTAAATGTAATATGGTTCGAGAGATAGGCAGAAAGATTGCCCGATGGTGGAACATTATCTTTGAAGAGGTGAACTCCTATGATAAATGGAAAAGGTGGATTGTGTCTTGTCACATGGATTCTAAGCTCAAACATATGTTCGAGGGTATTTGGTACTCGTTATGGTGGTATGTGTGGAGTTATCGTAATAAGCTTCTTTTTGATGATAAGATTCCTATAAAGGCGGTTATTTTTGACAATGTTATCTCTAGTTCTTTTTACTGGTGTAAGTCTAGATGTAAAGCCTCGTTTGTTTGGAACGATTGGCTCAAAAATCCTTATCTTATTTCTTTGTAATCTAGCTCCTTTTTAATATAATCTGCCGTTCAAAAAAAAATGTATCAATTATATCCATATTGGCTACCATGTCATGCATTTTTGTCACATCACATCTAACGTTATCATTTGAAACCTTGTATTATATAGGTTTAGGTTTTAATTATTTACAAATAATTTTTTGTCTGATTTTAATAATACAATCGGTTAAAAATATAAAATTTTATCTTGTAAATATCTATTTTGGCATAGTAAATCATGTCCGAATGTATAAACGGAGTTGTTAAATAAGATTTTTCTATACATTATGTAAAATCTTTTACACTTCATAGCTATAATAGTCGTGCTAACGCGGGTTTTTACATAATGTTTTCTTTATGTGTTAATATCAATTAACATTTTGTATAGATTTTTGTTGGCATAGGATTTGACTTTGTTTAACTTACATGAATTTGAGATTTATATTGTTTACATTTAACTATTGATACCACGTTTTAGAGATTATGCGTGTTTAAGAGCACGTAATGACCCTTAAAAAATGCTTTTTAGATATCCTTATTTAAACTTTAAAGCGTAGTTACATGCATCACTGCTATATGCGCAATATCGTATACATGTTTTCATCTCACAATAACCCTTGGTAATAACCCTTGGTGTTGTGCCTTCATATCAATATTTATATTCTTATTAATAATAATTTTAGCCATATTTAATTGTTAAACTCGTGTACGGACATGTTAAACTTATAAACAATGTCACAAGCTTGATCGAGAACTTGATATCAAAATAGAGCTTCCTAATTCACAAGTAAAAGTCAAAAATAAAACCAATTTTGGTCAACAATGAATCAAATTCATTTTTATAAAAATAAATAAAAGCAAAATTACGCATGCACATGAGAGCTATTTTTAATATTTTTATACTTTTGGACTAAGTGTAAAATAACGTTACAAACTTTTATTAGTTGATACTTGATAGAATGTACAAACAAATCTATGACTTTTAGATTAAAAATGGACTAATCTTAAATCATTTTTTTTTTTTTTTTTTTGGAATCTAGTGTACAATTCTCAATTTCTATAAATTTTTAGTAAGTCTTAGTAAATTTATAAATTTAACAAACATCACATATATGTACTTAAAGAAACTAATAAAAAAAACTCTCATTATCATAATTACTAAAATACTTTTTTTTTTTTAAAGCAAATATATTATAAAAAAGCAAACCACAAAAACAACATACAAAAAGACAACTCTAAGTAAGAAAGAGAATTAAAGAATACAAGCAAACACCAACGCTAAAAAAAATAACTAAACACCAAACCTAGCTAATCTTTGAAATATGGTATTCAACTCAATTTATTCAATAGCATAATAACTACAATATATAAAGATTACATAACTTGAAGTACAAGCTAGAAACCCTAATGGGCGAAGCCCTTATTTGATATTGCAAATAGGGGCATTAATGGGGATCACATTAGTAGGAATATAAGTTGATACGTCTCAGCGGAGACCGAAGAACCGCCAGGTTGTCGAGGACACGTCTATTGATGCTGAGACTGATGCTAACCACACCACATAATGGTGGGACAGCGGGCTACCAAGACGGACGCGGTTCTCTCGTCGTGAAAGAAGTCCTTCTTACTGGAGAATTAAGAGGTGGGAAGTGAGTAGGTCAAGCGAATGGTCAAATAGCAGCTGTGAAGAAAGAGTAATAGGGTTATCGGGTCGGGTTTGGGGCTTATCGGGCCGGATCTATCGGGTTTTGAAAAAAAAAACATAACCCACAACCCGACCCGATAAGCTATCGGGTTTATCGGGTTCGGGTCTATCGAGTTGCGGGTTGTCGGGTTGGGTCTATCGGGTTATCGGGTTAAATGCTAGTTTTTTCCTACAACTTTTTTCATTTATTAAAATACTACTAAATAATATATTAATTTAAAAAAAAAAAAAAAAAAAAAAAAAAAAAAAAAACAGGACATTAGTATCCTTTAGCCTGATACTAGGTATAATACCCGTGTACGCACGGGGTTTTGACAAAAAAAATTATTCTGTATTAATACTGGATATCGTGAATTTAAAATTAATTGCATATAATTATATCATGCATAATTCATTATTTTTTTGGCTGTAAATTTTGAAAAAAATGCAAGTACAGAAGAACTATACTGAACATGATTGAGACATACATATATTGAATTTGTATCGAAGCATAATAAAATCATTGCAAAACAAAGCGAAAAAAGACAACTTAAACATGAGAATAGCTAATCCAAAAAATTCTAAATCTACTGATCTTGATGACTTCCCAAGCAATAAATCATCCATTGATTCTTTTTGCACCAAAAGAACTCTTCGAGATACTTGAAAAGACCCATGCTTTTGAACTCACTGAGGCTACACATGTTATAAAATAATTCAGATGCACATTTCAAAAATTATTTTGAAATATATAGACAAGTAATAAATAAATACCGTTTCGCTAAGAACTATTCGTATGTTTATTTAAAAAACAGTTGAGATATCTCTGACTACACGGGATGCTTCAAATTTTTTGTCGAAGTATCCAATTTCTTAACGTAGAACAACTTTTTAATATTTTAAGGCATATCTATAATGCTTGCCTCTTCGCAGTGTGTCCCCAACAAAATATATTGATCAGATGAAATTTATAAGAAAAAGATGATTAGTGGGTCGTTTGAGTTTACTTATTTGAAATTGCTTATCTGCATTAAAAAATAAGCCGGTAATAACGTGTTTTTCAGGTTCTTATTTTTAGGCCTCTTTTTAGCCCCCTCTATCACTACTCATTTTAGAGGGAAAATGATAATTAGGCCTAAAAAGAGGTGTGATCTTCTAATTCACCTCTGATGTAACCAATCAGAGCATAACACCTATTTTTAGGCCTATTTTTAGCCCCTCTATCACTACTCGTTAAGTTAGTCACTAATGACCACATGAATAACTGTTTTAGTCGGCCAAGTTCACTCGACCAAATGATCAAAGGCTCAACACGTGTCTCAGCCTACAATTAGTGAGAGCTCAACTCTATTAAGAGTGCGTATCTCTACGGATTTGGGCCCGGGGACTTTCCTGGGGTTTTGACCCACCTAAAAAGTGAGTAAATAGCCCATTCATGTCGTCCATTAACCTCGGTAAAACTTAAGAATTATCATGCACTTTTATACAGTAGATTTGTATTTTTTGACCGATGTGGGAAGATTTCTTTGGGTAGCGGTTTTAAACTTTTAACAACATAAAAGAAGCGTTCATGTAGATTCAAAGCAATTTCATGGTTCAGGATTTTCTTTATAAAAGTTAAAAGCACACAAAAATGGTACTACTTGTGATTCTCCTTTGATTGTTGGATCTTCCTAGTTCCTAGGGTCAATGCGAGAGCCTCTTGTTTAAGAATCTATTTAGGGCTGTTTAGGCCGAAGCTAAAGGTTTGAGGTCGTTGTAATTTCTGACATTTCGATAATTGTAACTTATATCTATTTACAATTTTAAGATATCAAAATTAGTAAAGCACTAAAAGAGTAGCTTTTCATATGTTCAGCTGAACACTCACTAGGGGTATGTTTGGCAACAATAGCTGTTGCTGGTGCTGGTGCTGGTGCTGGTGCTGGTGCTGGTGCTGGTGCTGGTGCTGATGCTGTGCTGGTGCTGGTACAGTTGCTGTTATGTTGTTGTCTGTTGTGATGCTGAAAAATATTAAAATTAAGATTTTTTTTTTTATTTTTTTTGTAGTGATGTTTAGGCAAACTAGCTGAAATTGTAAATTGAAAGTGTAAAATGACATAATTGAAATTATTTTGTAAAAAAAAAAAAAAAAAAAAAATGTAACCCCATAATCTTTCATTGTTGGTTCAAAGAGCTTTTATTTTTGGAGATTATTTTTACTATAATCTTTCATAAGTTGTTCAGCCAAACAATGCTACTTTTTAGACAAAAGATTATTTTGTGAAAAAAAATAAAATAAAAAAATTGTAGCCCTCATAATCTGCGTCACGAAACACAGCATAGGTATGTTGAATTCATGTCTCAGGAGTCAGGATAACTTCACTAATACACAAATTAAGTTGCAAAAATTCCACAAGTTATCAAGTACTTCAATTTTGTATCTTGCACACGTAACGATATTGATAATATACGAACTAAAATTTACAAATATGTTTTGCTCACAAATCATTCACTCAGTGTAAAAGCACAAAAAAACAGCACTATGAAGCTTGAACCATAGATCGATCCTTCAGTAAAGCCTCAGCAGCCTTCCTACCCGAAACCAAGGCCCCATCAAACGTCGCACTCGTCCTATAGTCCCCACACACGTACAACCCAACTTCAACCCGCGGATCCTTTCTTAGATTCGTGGGAGGGCATTGGTTTGGTTGAGCAAATTTTACCCGATAAGTCCTTAAATACTTCCATGATCCTGCCACATCCTTCCCGAACCAACTACTAAGCTCATCAACCACTCTAATCCTCAACTCCTCATCCGACTCGCCATCATACAATCCAATAAGCGAAACCGACACAAGAACTTTGTCAGGTGGCCCATAACTTGGGGCCACATTAGTAGCAAAAAACATATTATTCACAATTCCACGACCCGACCCGTTTATAAACAAAACCGGGTCACGTACAAGAACTTTACTCCTGTCGGCGGAGAAGTACAAACAAACAGTGCTCCGAACGGGTTGTCTGATCTCGTCAGGAAATTCAAATTCAAATGACTTTCCCGCCAAAAGTTTAACCGCTTCGGGTTCTTCAACCGCAACTATCACTCCATATTCAGCTCTCAACACCTCACCATTATTCAATCTCACATTGTACAACTCAACTTCAGACTCCGGTTTCTCTATAGATACTACTCGTGTATTTAAAACAATTGAACTCGTAGGCAAATTCGCAGCCAACTGTTCAGGAATTGCTGCAATCCCTTTAGCAGGAAGAGTATTATCTCCTAAAGCTAAACACTTAAACACAAAATCAAACAACCTCGAAGTCGTTTGAAGCTCATTATCAAAAAAAATCCCGCCAAAAAAAGGTCTAAAAAACCTGTCCACCATAGCATCCGAAAACCCGATCCCTTTAAGCAGCTCAATAGTACTCATCTCATCACCAGACAATATCTGATCATCAGATTGAGTCAAGACTCTAATCCTAGTCAATGCAATAAGCAACTTATCAAAAATGGTTCCTATGGGATTTGCTAACGACTGGATCGCATCAAAAAAGTGTCGTAAAGGGTCTGCGACATTGTAAAACTGGCCATTGTAGTAAACTTTGGCGCCAGAGTAGAATCTTTGGAGGCTAAGGGTGTCATAATTCAGTATTTTTCGGGCTTCCGGGTACCCGGTTATGAAAATTTGGAAGCCGCGGTCTAGAAGGAAGCCGTCGAGGGTATCGGTGCGAACACGGCCCCCGACGGCGTCCGAGGAGTCTATAAGGAGAAATGGGATGTTGTTTGAGTGGAGATGGGTGGCAGCTGCTAGGCCGGATAAGCCAGCGCCAATTATAATGGCGCCGGTTTTGTTTTTGGGAAGTTGGGAGGTGATTTTGGGTGGTGGTTTGTGGTTGTGGTTACGGTGGTTGATGTGGTTGTGAAAGATGTGGCGGGGAGTGAAAGATGAGATGAAAGAGTGAGTGGTGGTGATTGTCATGGTTTAAGTTGGTATGTTTTTTCATTATCCATTCTTCTTTTTACTCATTTATTTGGTTTTTTATGTTACAAACAAGGGACGTTACAAGTCTTGGGCTGGGCTGTTACAAGTCTTGGCTTTTGACTAAAACGTCGCACAAGTAAGGCTAAGTGGGACGGAAAACATCGGTCGAATCCTTGGGTGACCCATATTGAAATCGGTCATGCCCACTGTGGGGAGTTGGTCAAATGTCAGTTGAGCAAAAAAAAAAAAAAAAAAAAAAAAAAAAAAAAAAAAAAAAAAACCTATCAGTCTAAATATTGACCGATTATTACAAACACATTTTTTTTTTTTTTTTTTAACTTGGTCATGTCTAATCACCGGAAAGAGAAAGCTGATGTGACAGGTGATGACCCGGGTCACCACTGTGCCCAGCCTAATAGCTGAGCTTTTAAGCCTTATGTGTATGCATGTAGAAGGCACTTTATTTTGCTTATCCACAAATCCATGCATACCAAATGACAAATCCTCAACATCCATCTAGTTTGATCTAATGGTGGGGATTAACCTAAGATTTAATATGTCAACCTAAGTCCATTTTTTTTTTTGCCTTTTTTGTCTTTCTTATTTATTCACAATTTTTTTGTTTTTTTGTTTTTTTTTAATTCACGTTTTTTTTCTTCGCTTTCATACGTTTTCGTCTATTTTCACATGTTTTCGTCCGTTTTCATACGTTTTCATCTGTTTTCGTCCGTTTTCATCCGTTTTCTTACGTTTTCGCCCATTTTCGTCCGTTTTCATACGTTTCCGTCCGTTTTCTTAAGTTTTCGCTCGTTTTCATACGTTTCCGTCCGTTTTCATCCATATTCTTTCGTTTTCATCCATTTTGCATACGTTTTCATCTGTTTTCTTACGTCTTTGCCCGTTTTCATAAGTTTTCGCCCGTTTTCGCCAAAGACAAAAAAAAAAAAAAATTGTGAATAAATAAGAAAGACAAAAAGACAAAAAAAAAAAAAAAAGAAAAAAAAGAAAAAGGACTTAGGTTGACATATTAAATCTTAGGTTAATCTCTACCATTAGATCAAACTAGATGAATGGTGGGGATTTGTCTCTTGGTAAACACCAAAATAAGAGTAAGGAAAAGAAAATTTCTCATGTATTGATTTAATATTTAATAGCAAAAGTTAAACAATTGTTTTTATTATAAGTAAGTGTTAGAATTTGAAATTTTAAGTCTTTTATTATTAGAAAGTGTCGAATGCATTATAAAGTAGTAGATAACTAGAGCTGACAATTTCTGACACGGACTTGTTAACACGACACGACACGACCTGTTCTTAACAGGTTTCGTGTCAGGTCTTAACAGGTTTCGTGTCTTAACAGGTCCGGACCTTTTAAGACACGAATAAAATTAACAGGGTTCGTGTCTTAACAGGTCCGGACGTGTTAAGACACGATAAGAGACATGTTATAAGGTTGTATATATGTGTTCTATAATCTAACCCTAACATAATCTTTTCCGCCGCCCCCCCCCCCCCCCACCCCCATCTTATCCTAACCCTAAAATCCTTATCTCTCCCACAAGAACAATATCAGTTCCCTAATAAATTAACAAACAATGGATGAAAAGAGGTATTCTATAAATCCAAATCTGTCATCGTCATCATTCTCCCACAAGAACAATATCTCACCTTCATCTCAGATCTGTCATCGTCATCACTCTATAAATCCAAATCACAAACAATGGATGAAAAGATTGTTACTTTCTTTCTTCTTAACGAAACCCAACACAAAATCACCACAAATGGACACACCTCTGTGTTCTAACAGTTCAAGCTAACTGACGGCTTCAAGATTATTGAAGATGGTCTCGTGTAAGATGTGGCATGTTGTGTTTTTGTTTAATTTGAACGAACCAAAGAATGATTTTAACAGATTTGTTAAAAATCATTCTTTATTTTTCGGATATAAAGGAAGTAAATCATCAACAATGATCTATGATGATATAAGTTGCACTATTTTTTTTTTTTTATTTATTTATTAAAGATTAGAAACAAAGTGAACTTTTCTGAGATCTTGTATGTGTTATAGTTGATGGTTTGAGTCTTGATTAGATGTAGTCGAGAGTTGGGGAGTGACAGTGAGGGTATGATGGTTGTGTTATAGTTGATGGTTTGAGTCTTGATTGAATGTTGGTTTTGTAATTGGTTGTAGATCAGATCTGTTCAATGAGATTGATGTTCAATGAGATTAGATTAGTCGGATTTGTTTTTTGATTTAGTGGGATTAGATTAGTCGATGAGATTGATGTTCAATGAGTTTCGAGTAACCTGTTAATGTTGTTAAAAGGTCCTTAACAGGTTCCTTATCGTGTAACCTGTTAATTTTCGTGTCGTGTTCGTGTTCGAAAAAAGTGACATGATTTGTTATCGTGTCGTATTCGTGTTCGACCTTAACAGGTTCGTGTCTTAACAGGTCATGTCTGACACGATATGCCAGCTCTATAGATAACCATGAATGTGGCATATATTATAACCACCTAATAGTTTTAGTCTTATGTTATGATAAAGACTAATATACCCTTTCTACAATAATTTTTAAAAGGTGCATCAAATTGACACTTACAACAATTACAAAAATGCCACAAAGATCTTAACCGTTGATTTACACATTCAGTGGAAGTAAACTTGTCCTAAATTTTTCACTTTAAGCGATTATTTTACTTGAACTCATCTCTATGCTTATGTTTGCAATTAGAGGTGTCAAATGGGTTGACCCGATCCGACCCGATCCCGATAAGACTTTATAGGGTCGGGTTGATTCAGGTCTAACTTAGTTTATCGGGTCAACCCGATAAACCCGATAGCCTAATAGGGTTGGGTTAGGGTTTTAATTTGTTCGTTTTCGGGTTATCGGGTTAACCCGATAAGCTATAAGTACCTTTTAAGAAATCTAAATTTTTTGAACTAATGCCCGTTTATCGTAGTCCATTAGTCACAATTTTTGAACAAATTTATAACCTACATCTTTAAACTTGATTCTAGTATAATTGCATATTTGCATCAGTAGCTTAGTTGCTTTTCTCTATTTTATACCTTGGTGGAACAAGATGCAAAAAATGACATAACTGCCTACCAAAAAAGATCAGGCCAAATGATTCTTTTTTCTCGTTATATCTTTTATATAATAAAAGAATTACATCATTTTAGAGTGTTTTTGCAAAACCCTTCTTATTGAAAAAAATTTGGACCAATAGAAAAGCTTGATTTTGCCACGTAGACAAAAGCAAGTGACGTGATTGGTTAATTGAAAGTTAAAATTGAATCAAATTTAGTCAACCTTTGTCAAAAAAACGTTATTAAAAGCTGATTATTTAAAAAAACGAACAAACACATGGGTTAGATAGTCATTGTTTAATTTACAAGGTTTCAATTGTAACTTCTTAGAATCAGAAAGGGAACCATGGATATGGATCATAGCCATGGATCATAACCTCAAGTCCTTAACACTACACTAACATTAACACTCAGTTCTCGAGTTTTAATTGAAGGAAAATGGAAAAGAATAGAAAAGGGAAAAGAAAGAGAAAAGAAAAGTAAGTGTTAGTTGTTATGTTCTTGAGATAGAGGAAAGTAAAAGGAAAGTAATCATAATCATGTTCTTGAATGGGAGGAAAAGAAAAATAACTTTGTCAAATTACATATATGCCTTTTAGTTATTAATGTCAAATCTTTTAAAAAAGGGTATATTAATATTTACACAACATTACTTCCTTTCCACTTCCCTTAAAAAAAGTCAAGAAAAAACTATCCACCTTTCCTTTCCTCTTCCATTTCAACTCGAGAACCTAGCCTAACATCAACAACCCTATCACAAAAACCTTAACCTTTACACGAACAAAGAACATATTTGAAGAACCACATCATTGGAATCATCGTATCCGAAATTTCTCAAAACACAAAACCTAAGTTTGTAAAGCTATGTATCGATGGTAAGTCTTGACTTATTTATTGATTATGATATATTTAATCATCTGTTTATATTTAATTGTTGATTTATTTGTAAAGTTTACACTATCTAATTGGGTTTGCTATCTGTTCGTGTATGTGTCCGGACAACTCATTCCGGACGACATGCGCCGGACGGAACTCATTCACGCCATCCGATCCGGACCATACGTATACATATAATAATAATAAAAGTACCTCGGGAAAGACCAAGACATATACAGTGGCACAAGCCGAACATGCGCTGCCATTCCGGATTCCACGAGATATGGTCCCCAAGTACATGCACAGTGGCCTATAGGCCTGGTCTAGGCATAGACCGGCTCCTTGTTACCCTATGGTGTCAGGTACAGTAGAAGCACAGTGATTGGGGTGCTATAAATACCCCAACCCATTCAATGCACAGGCATTAACTTTTTTCCCTTCATTTATTACTTACACTTACTACTCTCATTTATTACTCAACTCACCCACCCGGACGAACACTTATCCTCACACCGGCGCTTGGTCTTGGGATAAAACCCAAGGTGAGGCTAACGTGTGTTACCTTTTTTTCAAGTTCGCGTAGCTCAAGACTCGAGCCTGAAGAACCAGGGGTAGGATTTTACCTCAACAAACTGGCGCCATCCGTGGGACACAAATTCAATCTGCCAAAAAGCTCAGAATGACTGATCCTAACCCAAGTACACCTGTAGGACGATCAGGGGAGGCCGGGGGGTCTGGAGGGGGAGGTTCCAATCCCTCGGACGCTCGAGCCATTATGGAGGGTCACATATCGGCCCTCAAGGAGTTGTTGAAGCAACAAGGAAACCGTGATCTGATCAAACCTGTGTTGTTGAACTTTGAAGAGGAAGGAACGGATACAAAAGGAGAAGATGTCGAAAGGGGGCAAAACGATAAGGGGAAAACGGTGGTGGAAGATGACTTGAGCAAGCCATTCAAGGAAGTGATAAAGTGTCCGTTCACAAGAAGAATCATAGAGTTCTCGGCCCCTAAACATAAGATGCCAACAAACCTCAAATTGTACGACGGGAAGACCGACCCGGATGACCATATTAACCGTTTCACAGGAGCGGGGAATCATGAAGAATGGCCAATGCCCGTGTGGTGCCGTATGTTCCAGCAAACTTTGGACGAAAAGGCCAGAGGATAGTTTGACAAGTTGCCGACCGGAAGTATTGACGGTTGGGACAAACTTCAAAGGAAATTCCTTAACAGATTTAGCATACTAAGGGCATGTGTAAAGGACCCCACGGAGATCAACAAAATTCACAGGAGGGCCAATGAGAGCCTTCCGGACTTCAAGGAGCGGTGGGTGAGTGAGGCGAACTATTTCCCAGACACTCCTGAAATAATGCGGATCTCCTTTTTCATGAATGGCCATCACTGTCCGGAGTTGGCAAAGAAGTTCTCGGATAGCATTCCTAAGACGGCTGACGAAATGTTGCAAAGGTTCGATGACTTCATACGTTGAGAAGAAGCTTTTCGGAGCACCGAATTGCCGAAGGGGGAATACGCTCGGAAGGATGTGGGAGGATCACAACCTGTGAAGCATGACCGATATTACAAGAACTTTGATGAAAGGAGATGATGGGGATAGAATACTCCATACAGGCCAAGAGATCATCACGTCCCATACGTGGCCCCAAGGCAGGAGCAACACCGGAACGTTAAGTATGGGTTCAGGGATGATAGGAACAGACCAACACTGGAATCACTGAGGAGCACACCGAATGAAATATTGGCAACCGAGCATCACCTTCGCCTACCCCAACCTCCTCCGCTGCCCGGCATGCCACGGAAGGAAAACTTGGATCGCTACTGTGACTATCACGGTGAGAAAGGGCATTACACAAATGATTGTTATCAGTTAAAGAAGCAATTGGAGCTAGCCTTAGAGTCCGGCAAGTTAAACCACCTGGTCAAGGATGTCCGACAAAGGGGAAAGGCTCAACACAGAAAAGATGGCCCACAAAAAGGAAAGATAATCAGCATGGACAATTGCCGAGGGGAGGATCAAAAAAGAAAAATGATGACCACCACCGAAAGCTGGATGAACGTACTTGATTGTACAATAAATTGCACGACCAGTCCTTCGATGATGATCAAAGGATATAGGGGGTGTTGAGGTTGCGCCAAGCTTGTTCTTAACCTGAAATAAGAAATACTAAGACACTACGTTAAGTGATTGCGTAGGGATTGGACCATGCGGACCACCTCCAGCATGAATAAGTATGTGATATGATAAGTTGGTAGCGAAATGAGAGAGTCTAGTTTGCATACCATTGTTCTAGCCCGTCTAAGCTATTTATAGGGGAGAAAATAGGCCTTAGAGAGCTCTTGCACATAATTCGGAGATCATGGGGGCGTCCCATGATATGTGGTAACCGTTAGGGCTTTGTGGCCCACGATCTCCTCTTTGGCGGGAAAGCCTAAGGGAAGAAGGAACGTGGGTATGACCAGGTCATGGTGGTTCTCCCTTCTAGTATCCTCGAAGGAGGTACCATGAAGGGCTTAGGGCTTCGATTGGCGGCTTCCCAACTGGTAACTACTTTATAGATGAATGGTTTTATGCCAATGAAACGTTTTAGGAGATTGACCTGGGCCTTCGAAGTGAAGGCTTCGTACAGGCTCGAAGGGGTGTCCTTCGACCCGTTCGGAGGGTACATCATCAAGCCCCCAGTGGAAAGTGATATATACATACGAGTATATATTGCTTACGACTCCAAAATCAGCCTACACTCTATCTTCTTTGTCACAAAATTGTACCAAAAAAGGATAAGTATTTACAACTAACCTGCGCAATTAATGCGCCTAATGATGATACATCCACTTGTTACCTAGGCCATAACGGCTAGGATTTCGGTATCCTCAAATGACTATTCAAAAATTTAAAATCCCTTTGAAGTCCGCCTATGTGTCAAATTTTGATGGACACGTGTGCGACTAAGATTAAAAATACAATGGGTATATAAACCCTTTGGTACGGTAAACCCTAGCTCATTTTTACCTTCCGCCCAAAATACACATACACATTACTGTGCTTTTGTGCTTCTGTTTATTCAAAAGGTAATATTCCATCATTCATCTTTGATTTCTAGCTCTTATTATTTCAATACAATATGAGTATGGCCGCTAAAAGAATCATCAGGCAACAAAAATGTACTTTATCAAAAAAAGCTTTTGCGGATTTTTTTGATGACTACCCCATACCCCAAGGGTTCAAGGTTATGTTTCTGAGCAAAACCCAGAATATTTTTGACGCCCCCGAAGGGTATGTGGGCTTATATGTGCATGCATTCACTCAGTCCAATTTTAGGATTCCTATTCATCCATTAATTTTAGAGTTTTTGCGATACTACCAAGTACACATCTCAAGGTTGAATCCTTTTGGCTTAGCCAAATTGACCACATACATTGTAATGTGCAAGGCTTATGGTTATGATCCGACCCTGACAGTGCTCAGGGGGTTTATTAACCTCTATCCTAGTGGTGATTGGATAACCTTGGCCAAGAGGGGTGAGCACGATGTGCTATACTTGGTGACCAAACCATTTTCCAACATAAGAAATTGGAAAGGGCAGTTTTTCTATATTCAAAACACAATCATACCTCCAGAATACCCTGCTTTGTTGGATGAAGCAAACCAGTTTGATGAAAAAAGGTTCAATGACCCCTTGCCATATGAAACAAGAAGTAGTCCCATGTATCAACGCCTTGCACGCCACCCAGTGGATGTCCAAACGTTTCCTGAGCCAATCTTGTTCATGGCGGGCATAGTTGATCGTTGGGAAGGGTCTTCGTCAAAACCTGAGATTATTTGTGAAGGAAAAAGTATGTACATTCCCTTTTAAATAAAGTAAATAACTTATCTGCTGATATTTATCTCTTTTCTTTTGTTGTTGCAGGAATGGCGTTCAGGAATTTCGTTGTTTCCGGTGGTGCCAAGGAGGTTAGTTTCATTCCCAAAGACCCGAAGGATGTGAGCTACGGAGTAGGGTCTCCGTCTGTATATGTGAATAACAATGATGTGGATGCCGAAACAGTTCAGCCTATTGCAGTGATCCCACCTTCCAAACCTGTAAGCACTAAGGAAGCCCCCCAGTTTGTGGAAAACCTTGCTGATTCTGATGATCCTCCCTCCGAGGGTGTCCAAATGACAATCGGAGGCTCCTTCGGCATCGCAGACAGAGTGCGAAGCAGAAAAGGAACAAGTGCAAGGCCTTCGAAGGCTACCCCCAAGAGGAAGTTAAACATCCCTACTCCCACATCAAGGACCACAAAGCAAAAGACTTCTCATGGGAAGGCGATCATGTACACGACTGAAGAAGTCGCTGAGGATGATGACATCCATGGTAAGTAAAAATTTCTTTAATTCCCCCTTCCTTAATGTGCTCCGTATATGATAGATGTGTTTTATGCAGGATTACCGAACACCAAAGAGCTACCAAACACACTTACTTGCCATCTACTGGTTGACAATGTTACTCCTGCTAAATGGAGGAGAACTCTGAGTGATATGTCAATTGAGAAGCTTTGTGACTTGCACGACAAAAGCTATACAAGACAAGCCATGCTGGATAATCATCTCAACACCCGAACAAGGGAGTTGATTCGTATGGTGAAGGATGCCAAGGAAGAGATAGTTGTGATTGTTGCTAGAGAGAAGAACAGGGAAAGTCAGTATGCGAAACTAGAGGCCAGATGTGATGCGGCTATGTTGGATTTCAAAAAGAATCCTCGGTATGAAGCCCTTCGAGCCAAGGTTGACAACCTTGAAGAACAATTGAAAGAGGCTCAAGCGGAGTGTGGTAGACTGAGGATGGAGGAGGCTAAGGTTTCTGGTTATTAGGCACGAGTTACTACACTTGAGTCTAAATGTGCCGGTGTAGAAGCCGAAAGGGCTAGGTTGGTGGAGCAGGAGATCAAGCTACATGAGGAGTTAGATGGACTAAAACTCCAATGCAAGAACTTGAAGAAGGACAGAGCTGAGGTGGTGTCGAAGGTTGTTCCTTATGTTGCAATGGAATTGTACCACAGTGATGAGGTGGGGGAGATAGTTAGGAAGCTGGTGAACGCGGCCATTTTCTATGGTAAATGCACGACGTTGGAAGAAATCGCAGAGACCAAGAAACCAGTGGTCTTGTCGAAGGTACCTTACTACCGCCCAACGTCCGAGCAGGAGTATAACGATTCCGGCAACGCGTACACTTCAGCAGAGTACCCTTTCCTCACCGAAGAAACCAAGGACCCCCTCAGCCTCAATAGAAGATCTCCTGTCAAAGAAACCGAGGAAAATTCAGCCTCCATCTCCAACCAAGAAGACTGCATCTGTGAAGCCTCCGTCTTCATCAAATCAAGAGGATCCAAAGTCCTCGAAAAATGCATGAAGGCTGCCGTGTTGGCAGTAATTTGGCCTCAAGGGTGGCATGTACCCTTTGAACAATGTCCCATGATGCTTAATAGGCCTGTGCCTATGTGTTGAACAATTTATCTTATTTGTTGTCTGGGCTTCGACCCATATTTCAGACAATTGCTTTGATGTTTACTGTTAGCTATGACTATATTTAGCCTTATGAATGCCCGTCAGGGGACAATGTCCCACTTTAGATATCATGCTTATCTTCTCTTACGCTTATGCATAAACGTAAAGATACAACCTAAGGTTATAACCTTATTGTGTGTATTTTGGACCAATATTTTTAGCAATCGTATAATTTGATTGCGACAGAGGGTCGCGACCCACTCCATCTTTATCCTTAAGATACAGAGGGCTTAGAATACCCTAAGTCTTTATAGGAAAGTTAATGTGAATTGTAATGGATGTTATTTGTGTACAAGACATGTGTCCTAATTCATCCTTCGAAATTGAAACTTGTAAAGTACTTGGCTGAACAAATCTTTGTTGTATAGAACAAAACAAGAGATTTGAGAGAAATATGTTATATCATTAATTGGGTAGGGAGAATTACATCATTTTAAGAAATGAACACTATGATATCTACCATTAATGCTTCTTTCCCAAATGAGAAGAATGCAATACATGAATTGAAAAACAAGCTAAGTGTTTTAAAAGTGGTAAGTTTCATATGTAAAACTTATGAAAGTTAACACCATCCCAAGTCCTATCCGTGACTTATATGCTCCGTTGCTGTAGGCTTCCGAATGACGTAGGGTCCTTCTTATGTAGGCCCTAGCGTTTCCTCCTACTCGACTTTGCTTACGTTGTTTAGCCGAAGGATATATTCCTATGTGCCCGCAGAACCCGGGGTAGTTCGTCTACCCATCCATGATGGTGTTGTCCTAACTTTTTCTCGATTCCATACACAATGCCTTTGTCAGTGGTTTCACCTTGTCCGTTACCATGAGGATGGTATACGGAAGTGGACATCTGATTGATGTTTAGTCCTTCGCAGAAAGCTGGGAATGCACCTTCGGCAAATTATTTCCCGTTGTCGGAGATGATAATATGAGGGACTCCAAATCGACATATTATGTGTTCACATGCAAACTTTTCCATATGCCTTCCTACTACTGATGCCAAAGGCTTGGCTTCGACCCATTTGGTGAAGTAGTCTATGGCTACCACCAAGAACCTTACCCCTCCTTGAGCTACTGGTAAGGGTCCGATTATATTGATTTGCCACTGGAAAAAAGGCCATATAGTCGTTACGGAGGCCATGTCTTGCTCTGGTAGCCTTGGAACTTTATAGTGAATCTGACATGCCATACACTTTTGTATTATATCTGCTGCATCTTTGTCCATTGACGGCCAATAATATCCAAGTTCCATTATTTTCGAGACAATGGAGCGAGGACCTGCGTGCAGTCCACATGATCCTTCACGTACCTCATAGATGATGTTCGAGGCTTGCTTTGGCCCCACGCAATGAAGCCATAGGGATAAGAAGGACCTTCTGTAGAGATTATCCCCAATGAGCCTATATTGGGGAGCTTTGACCCTGACTTTTCTTGCAAGCTTAGGATCTTTAGCCAGGATAGCACTGAACAAATACTCGCATATTGGAGTCATCCAATTGGAGCCTTCGTCAGCTATGATGTCAGATACTTCACTTCGTTTGATTGACCTATCGGCCAATACTTCCACTAAAACCTCTTTTGTTAGGTGAGCAAATGCCATCGAGGCCAGCTTGCTTAGGGCATCTGCTTTCTTGTTTTCATTTCGGCAAACATGTGCTATATCATAAGACTCGAACCCATGAAGGAGCTCTTTAGATTTATCCAAATACTGTTTGATGGTGGGCTGCCTTGCTTCGTAAGAGCCCTTGATTTGGTTGGCGACTAGCTGCGAGTCCACAAAAATGGAGAGATCACAAACCTCCATGTCTTTTGTAAGCCGGAGGCCAGCTAACAAAGCTTCATACTCAGCTTCATTGTTTGTAGCCTCGAACTCAAAACGTAACGCATAAGTGTACTCCTTTTTCTCTGGACTAACCAACATTAGACCTGCTCCCAAACCATCAGAGCTTGAGGCTCCGTCTGTGTACAATTTCCACCCCTGCTTCGTCTTTGGGGGCTTTTCCTTTAGGATTTCCTCGTCTTGACTAGGTCCGAAAGGTGTTTTAGCAAGAAAGTCTGCAATTATCTGACCTTTGACGGAGTTTCGACCCTTGTACTCTAGCTCGTGTTCTCCCAGTTCGATTGCCCATTTGGCTACTCTACCCGATTTCTCAAGCTTCGAATGTATCTGTTTAACCGGCTTGTCAGTCAATACCATAATGGGATGAGCTTGAAAGTACCTTCGAAGGCGCCTTGCAGCGTAAACCAAGGCTAGGATTAGCTTTTCCAACTCCGGATAGTTGAATTCAGCCCCTTGCAGGACCCTGCTGACAAAGTAGATTGGTACTTGCTTCTTTTCCCTTTCCGCCAAGAGCACAGCACTGATGCTTTCGAAGGATGCCGCAATATACATGAATAACACTTCGCCTTTGATTGGGGCTATAAGTGTTGGTAAAAATTTTATGAACTCTTTCAGCTTCTGAAAAGCAGCTTCTGCCTCACAACTCCATTGAAAAGTCTTCTTATCCGTACACCCCTTGAGTATTTTGAAAAATGGCAAAGATCAATCCGCGCCTTTCGACAGGAACCTGCTAAGTGTTGCGAGCTTTCCGTTTAGGCTTTGAACCTCTTTCAACGACTTCGGAGCTTGTAGATCAGTGATGGCTTTGACCTTTAAAGGGTTAGCTTTAATCCCTTGCTTCGTTATCAGATGTCCCAAGAATTGTCCTTCTTCCATGCCAAAAGAACACTTCTTCGGGTTAAGCTTTATGTTGATTGCCCTCAATTGATCGAAGGTTTCTTGAATGTCGGAGAGTAGGTCTTCCTTAGTCCTACTTTTTATTACCATATCATCAACGTAGGCTTCCAAGTTCCTCCCTATCTGCTTGTGGAAGGCTTTGTCTACCAACCGTTGATAAGTTGCCCCTGCGTTCTTCAGACCGAAGGGCATTTTCTTGTAGCAATAGACACCCTTTCCTGTGTAGAAGGCTATCTTCTCCTCATCTTTCTCCGCCATTTGAATTTGGTGATACCCTTTGTAGGCATCCAAAAAGCATTTCAAACGGAACCTCGAGAGGGATTCGACCTTCCAATCAATTTCTGGCAGAGGGTAGCAGTCCTTTGGGCAAGCTTTGTTGATGTCGGTGAAGTCGACACACATTCGCCACCCTCCGTCACTCTTTTTTACCATAACTGGATTAGCTACCCAGGTTTGGTATTTTACTTCTCTAAGTATTCCTGCTCGTACAAGTTCATCCACCTCTTTACAAGCGGCTGCGTTCCTTTCAGGTGCCAGGCTTCGTCGCTTCTGCTTAATTGGTTCAATGTGCTTGAACTCATTGAGCTTATGCTCTGTGCCGAAGGGCTTGCCATCGATCATAAGAGTCCTGGGGACCCCTGTCATGTCTGAGTACGTCCATGCGAAGACATCCTTGTTGGCTTTGAGTAGCTTTTCCAAGTCTGCCTTGAAGTTGGCAGGGAGTTGCTTTTCGATTACCACCGTTTGCTCTGGATAGAGTTCATTTATCACAATGCGTTCTTCGGCATCTGTACAGCTTAGAATGGCCTTCGGAGGCTCCTCGGGACTTTCTTAGATTTTTTTGCCAACGTCTCCTGCCTTTCCTTGGTTATAACTAGAAAATACGGTTCCTATCCCATAAGGTGTATGGAATTTTACCGTTGCATGTATGGTGGAGACTACAATACCCATCTTTTGCATGGCGGTCTTTCCTATCAACAAATTGTAGGGAGAGTCGGACCTTACGATAGTGAATATGAGGGTTTCTGTCCTTGCGAGCTTGCCTTCTCCAATTATTATATCCAATGGTACTTCTCCCAAAGGCCACGAATGCTCGCCGGAGAATCCTACCAAAGGTATCTTCGAATCAACCCGTTGCGACCTGATCGAAGGCTTGAGCTTTAGGAAAAAATGCTCGTATATGATCTCGCAGGAGCTTCCGCAGTCCATGTAGGCTCTGTTTACTTCTCGGTTGGAAATTAAGACTTTGATGACCACTGGGTCGTTCGAAGGGACTTGGCCTGTAATAGGGGGAAATGTTACCTCCCTTACCTCGTTTACCTCCTGCTCCGTCACCTTTCTTTTTAAGCTGGCTTCGCCCCAATGAACCATGACTATTGGGGCTTCGGGAGGAGTAGTATCTTTAGCCAGTTGAGTGTCGGACATTTTTTCCTTGCCCTTCTTTATACCCTTCACCAAATGTGCCAACTGCCCGGACTTTACGGCTTCTTCTATCTGCTTCTTTAGCTTCCTGCAACTGTTCGTATCATGGCCATAATCTTCATGGAAGTGACAGTACTTGCTTGTATCCCTGTTTTTACCCTTGCTTGTCATGCGAGGGGGTGCTTCGAAGGCTTTAGCAGCCCTCTCCATTGCAAGTATTTCCTTTGGAGACTTGGTTAGCCTTCCTAGTAAACCGTGGAACCTGTCTCTGTTCTTGTTCTTATTCTTCGATCCTTCCCACGTAGGATGCTTCGAGAACTTTTCTCTGTCGATTGGAGCACCATAAGTAGTCACTTCCTTTGCTTCAATCCAAGTATATGTCTTTTCTATTAACCCCTTGTAAGTTGTCGGAAGGTCAGTGGACAAGAATTCCACCAAACTTCGATTTCGCAGGCCGTGTACGAAGCCAGAGATGCGCTGATCTTCATGTAGACCCAAGATCTGCAGAGTTTCATCGGTGTACCTAGTGACGAAAGCCCTTGTGCTTTCGTTCTCCTTTTGTTTGATGTTGTGCACCGTTAGATGGGTCCTTGTGAGCTTCTTTTGCTGACTGAAGTGTGATCGGAACTTAGGCTTGAGATCATCGAGGTTGACAATGCTGCCAGGCTTTTGCCCATTCCACCAAATACGGGCAGAATCCCGTAGGGTGTATGTAAACATGTGACAGGCTACAGGCATGACCCACTTTTTCATCTTAATGGCCCCTTCGAACAAATGTAAGAAATTGTCCGGATCCCCCTTCCCATCATAAGTCCCGATGTGCGAAGGCATTTTCAACCCAT
>CP139507.1:327817644-328062260 GCA_021014915.2 Artemisia tridentata subsp. tridentata | reverse complement strand
ATTACGTACAACTTTCGTTAATCACAAAACTAACAACCAATACATATTTTTAACACCCAATACATACAATATGTAACACCCCAACCCGATAAGGGTAGAGATATCACAATAATGGTTTCATATCAGAACAAACATAAGCATGTGACATAAATAATACAATTGAATTTCAATGGTTACAATGGAAAATCTGAAGATACAAGGTTACAATGAATGATACAATAATTACTAAGTCTGAATATAAGCTCCTCTAGTCATCTGACTCAAAATAGCTAATAAGGTCTTCTAAGTCCAAGGTACTCTCCACTCATACCCAGCTTCCAAACTAAAACCTGCCGCAGGAAAAGAAATGCGGCTGAGCTTAAAAAGCCCAGTGAACAGATATAACGGTAACAAAGCAGTGATACAGAATAATGTGCAGCAAATGAAGTACGAATCAGTCAGAGTTAAGGCTTAAGTAAATGGTAACAGTAATGAAAGGTAAAGGTTATAAGGTGCAGGAAAACAGAAATCCACTACGAGCCCAGTAACAGAAACAGTATCAATATAATCATGTAACCATATAATCATATAGAGGGGAGACCTCTCAGTAACCAGTAATCATGAGGGGAGTCCTCAATCAGTAAATGGAGTAGCTAGCTCCCAGTATGTGAAAGATGTGTATCGCACACACCATCAGTCACCAGTAATAACAGTATATAACAGAAACAGTAACAATATACAATAACAAATCTAGGATGCATCCATACGCCCCAGGTGGCCAAGGTTTGCCTCTACGAAATAAATCAGTAACAAGTCAGGGACGGGACAGGTCATCACTCTCCTGCCCTAGAGTCATGCCATCGGTGCATCAATGACATGGACATGAAACCCTCATGCCTAGTTATGGCTCGTAGTCTCAAACTGTGGGTCAATGGTCAAGTATCAAATGTCCAGTATCCAGTTCAGTTTCATATTAGGTAGTTCACGTCCAATTTCCATTTCAGTTATATCAGAAAGTCCATATCAGAAGTTCATATCAGAAGATTCAATATCAGAAGGTCCAATATTAGAAAGGTCAATATCAGTAGGTTCAATATCAGAAGGTCAATATCAGAAGGTCAAATATCAGAAGGTTCAATATCAGAGTTCACAATTCAGGAGGGAAACATAGCAAGTTCACAAATCAAGGGGAACATAGCAATGGCTTAGGGAAATCCTATGATGAATCAGAAATCCAAAATGTCATGAGAATGAAAACACCCTTACTGAAAAAGGGTAGAATATCTGTACCTTATACGGCAAGTGAAAACACATCTAGAAATACAAAGATCGGAAACAAACTCCATCTTCAGCGAATCTACACGAACACATGGTCGTCTTACAATTAATATCTTATTTAAATCAGATTTCTCATTTTAGTCAGCTTTCCATTTTTAGCAGGTTTCCACAATTAGTAAGTTTCCATTTTTAGAAAGTTTCCTTATTTAGCAAGTTTCCAAAAATAGCAAATTTCCATAATTAGACAAATTCCACAAAGTAATTAGGTTAAGTCATTTATTAAATATTATTATGGAAATAGGGTTCATTTTAGCAAGTCATGATAGTTTAGGGTTCATTATGACAACTTTCTATATTTTAGGGTTTCAAATGTAAATATGCCAAAGTTAAGGTCCAAAATGCAAATATTACAAGTTATTCATTTTAATCCATAAGTTTCCCATAATTACAAATTTTAATCCTTTAGTTTTGGAAAATAAATAAATAACACCTTTTTAATATCTTTACACTTTAACAGATTTTTAGTATGCACTGGACCTGTTTTAAATAATTTATGAATCATATTAGAACTCCGAAATAAAATTCCCAACAATTCCCAGAGAACCCTATATGTCCCTAGTAATTTACCTAATTTTTTCAGATTTTATTAAATAGCATAGGTATGACTGAAAAATCCATTTCCCTAACATGTTCCATAATCGGATCTGATGAAACACCAGAAAAGTAATTAATTCACTACTCCATCTAGAAAATTTATAAAATTCTACAAAAATTCCAGTAACTAGTAGACATATCAAAAATTACCCAGTTCAGAGGAAAACTTCTAATTCGACATGGTTTGAAAATGATAAATGAAAAACACGGACTGTTTTTCCAGACATACGAATTCGATTAGACACTTAATTTTCTAAAAATCAAAAAGTGGTCTTCCAGGCCTCTAAAAATCACAAGGTTAATTTCTAAAGAAAGCTCTTTCATTGAATTTAATTCTAGACTCAAGAAACTCCCAAAAACACTTAGTTATCATCAAGATTCAATTAATTAAAGTCGGTCTAATTTCCTGATCAGAAAACTGGTTCATTAATTCATGTGATCTTTTAGGGTTTTTGGTTCGTTTAATTCCAAACGACCTTAGTAGCGTGCATGGATCATTATAACCATTTTATATAGATCATATATGATGAAAGAAGAGTTATAAAAATACCAATTAGCTTTTAGAATGATCGAATAAGGGTGGAGAATTAATACCTCTCGGCAAACATGAAAATCGAACAAAAACTGAAACCGAGTGAATCAAGCCTTCAAAAATCAAACTCCTATTTTTATACACTTCTTCTAGCACCCAGGAACTCAGGAAAAATGATAAGTGGTCATGGAAAAATTATGGTGGCCGATTGGAGTTTTTGGATGATGTTTTAGGGTTTTTAGGATATGTAACAAGGAAATAAATGGGAAAGCCGTGTATTATTAAGGGGTGGGAATGATTTTTGGCCCATAAGTGATTAATGGGATCAATTTACCGATTTGAGAATGATTCCCTTTAATTGTGATACTTATCCCTTTATTTTGTACATTTTTATTTATTTAACAAGAAAAAAATTATTTATATATATGTAATTCGGCCCATGTAATGTTTCTATGTGTGACAAGTATTTTTAGGACATGTAGAATATTAAAATGTTCATGCAAAAATTATCATAATTCATATGTTGCTAGTTTCCAAGTGTTTTGGGGTTTATTTGATGTTTTATTTAATTATTAATTGAAAATTTTAAGTCACAAGGGTATTTTGGTAATTTTGCATGTTTTGAAATTTTGGGTATTACACAATATATACACTTTTGTATCAAAACTACTAATCCAATCCTAAAGCTACCCTTTTGCCGCCCCCCTTTGTCCTAAATAAACTAGCTAGACAATTTTTCTTACTACCATTAATTACTAAACATCTTTGCACAAAATATGGAACTAGTGCCTAATATGGAGGCTTAGTCTCCATATTGTTCCCTTGACCACCCAAACCCCCCCTCCTCCTAGCTAATTTATGGGTTTTGACCATACTATTCAAAGTTTGACAAGTTCAAGTATAAATACAAGTGACTAGTTTTCATTTTCACTTCTATTAGCCAAAAATAAAAATAATCCTACCCATTCTATACCAAAAATTCGACCCACTCTTGGAAACAAGGAGAGGAGAAGCTTGTTGTGGTTAAGATCTAGTATACTTAGGGCATTCTAGCAAAGATTTGAAGCATAGATCTTGAGGTTAATCTAGTGTTTCATAACTCACATTTCACTAATTTCTTTGTAAGTAATCCTACTAAATTTCGTATTTTCTTTATGTCATATGCTAGTTAAGTGCATACATAATTATCGCTTGGTACATGTTGATAAAGTTTTACAATGATCCTTTAACGAAGATTTGGTTTTTACAAGTTTTGGTTACAAGAAAAACTAGTTAATAAAACTCTTCATAAGAAAGTGGTAATAAACTTTATAAACTTGTGTACTTAAACATTCTTGATGAGTATTTCTTGGACCTTAGAATATTGTTAAGCTCATGGATGGAACATTGTCATTGTGTTGAGAAGTTGATGGAGGATCTAGGACTAGAATTGAAGTTGTGGTTAAACTGGTTAAAATGACTAGAAGGTTAGAAAAATAGTTTTTGACACCTTTGATAAACAATCTGTCCTAAATTTTAAGAGATGAAAACTGAGGTTAAATTATGTCTAGAATAGCCGAGACCTTGAAAAGCCTAGAGTATACTTAAATACCTTCGCGGGAATATTTCAAACTTAAGAAACCGAGCTACGACGCAAAAGTTATGGCCAAAAGAAAGTTTTACGTCAACATATACGTTACAGCTTATTTTTCTCTAATAGAAAAGCTGTTAAAATGTGAAAAATGGAATTTTAGACCTTTTAGAGTATATTTTGGCAAAAATGGCGTGAACGGAAATAATAGAACATTATATATACTTTATAGGCGCGTTAGAGACTTTTGAAATACTTATTAAAATGACGACTAAAATGTGATCATATGATAAATCAGTACGTTTTCTAAAGTGGTAATTTTCTAAATAAAGGATCAATTTGACGCAACTACATTTTGACAAAAAATATTTCATCAACATGTACAAGTGATAATGTAAAGTATGAACTTGCGTGCGTAACCTTATTTTCGTAGCCTAAGACATATGCATTATTTAGGTCGCGGTTAGTTTGTCGGACCTATATTTTCAGTTTACCATAGTATCAATCAGGATTTGCTTTTGCTTAAGGTGAGTTTTCATGGCCCCGTTTTTCAAGTTAATATTTCATTTCAAACTTACGAGGGATTATACATTGCACAACATTTTATTGCGAGTCCAAGTATATTAAATTCAGTTACATTGCTTAAGTTACCACATTGCCAAGTTAAAGTCCCCTTTTTATGTATCATGAACTATTAATTGACATTAAGCTAGGGTGAGTGGATAGATCTATTGAGGGTGACTCATCCGTTCGGGTTGGTAGCTCCAACTAAGTCTACGCACGCGTATCATTTGAATCATAATAGAGTGTCTGGCAAAACACTCAGTTGGGGCATACATTCTTAGTCTAGCTTCGGGGTCATGAGCTTATAGCAATTGTATTATTTTAATTATATGGCGACATTGTCACACTTAACTTTATATGGCGACATTGTCACACTTAACTTTATACTTGTGGATATCGTACAAAACATTTATATAAACCTATGATTCTCACCAACATTATTGTTGACCGTTTTAGCAATGTATTTTCAGGTAATTAAGGCATTCGCATCATGGCATGCATGAAGACTTACTATAGAGTCGCGATGACGATGCGTCTCACTTGCCTTTTTATGCACTTAAACTATCGTTTGGTTTGTAACAAACTTATTTCCGTAGCTTTGGCAAATCTTTTAGGACCTATCTTTTGTAAACTCAAAATGTTTTATCAAATCAAACGATGTACTTTTAAAACGACACTTTAGGTCGTTCAATATAACTGTAACTGTAATGCTATGGCAGTCACACCCTACGTATTCCATTCCGCTGCAAATCAGGTATTTGGGGGTGTGACACGTTGAGGGATCTAAATTTGACTTCCTTCATAAAGCCAACTATTCAAGAGACCTTACTGAGGTACAACCAGTACCCCTGATCGACTACATGCTGGTAGTTATTCAGGGGGAAAACGTTGTTTCCCCTGTTCCTTCTCCTACAAAGCAAGAGAAGAAGAAAAAGAAGGCAGGGTCTAAGAAGATGGTTAAACCCAAACCACTCGCCCTTGAGACCTCTGCCTTAGAGCCTAAAGAAAGGCAAACAACGTCCAATAACTCTGAGACACCCACTCTTGAGACCCTCTTGACCTTAAAACAAACGCCAATGGAGGATATTGAGAAATCATCCTCAGTGTCCTCGGGCAAAACCTTTCCTCCTGGCCTACTGATGTAACACCCCAACCCGGCAAGGGTAAAGATGTCACGTTAATGGTTTCATATCAGATCAAACAAAGCATACCTCAATAGTAATATAATAAAATGTCAAAGGTTACAATGAAATACTAACATTATAAGGTTAAGAATGAAACAAAACTAAATACTAAGTCTGCAAATGCAATCCTTCTAATGACTTCTACTTCAGAATAACTATCAAGGTCTTCTAAGTCCAAAAGTCTCTTCACTCATACCCAAACCCGTCGTCCTGCTTATAACCTGCCGCACACGAAAAGAAAACGTGCGGCTGAGCTTAAAAAGCCCAGTGAACAGATATAACGGAAACAAAGCAGTAGTAACGGAATAATAAAGTAAAAGAAATAATACCGGGTGTAACAAGAGTCAGGAAAAGGAATACAAAAGAGTTATGCAGACATACCAGGAACTAAGAATGGTTACAAAGGTAGGTGCAAATGAAACCAGAACCCACCACAATCCCAAGTCAAATCAAGTCAGGTTAAGTGCCAGGTCAAGTATCAGGTCAAGTAACAGGTCATAAGGTTACAAGGTTTCAGGTAAACAGAAATCCACTACGAGCCCGAACTCAAAGTCAATCTCAAAGTCAAACCATATCAAGTCACATATCAGGGTGTATGGAGGGGTGACCTCAGCATACCAAGTACAGGGTGAGGGGATACCTCTCAGGGTTGGAGTCATGAGCTCCCAGGGGTGTGAAAGGCATGTATCACACACAGTACCAGACACCAGACAATACAAACAAATCAGGACAGGTCTAGGATGCATCCATGCGCCCCCCGCAGGCCACAGGGTCTTCTTTTTCATAACAATTCAAGTCAGGTCGGGGACGGTGTAACCAAATCACTAGGGCTACACACTAGTCATGCCGGTGGTGCATCACAGACATGGACATGAAACCCTCATGCCTAGTGGATGGCTCGTAGTCTCAAACTGTGGGTCAAGGTCAAGTATCAAGTCTCGGGTATCAAGTGTCAAGTCTCAGGTATCAAATATCAGGTATCATATCAGGGTTCATATCAGGATTTAAGACAGGAGATCAATGCAGAGGTTCATTATCAGGAGGTCAATATCAGAAAGGTCCAATACTAGAAGGTTCATAATAGTTTATTATAAGAAAATCCTTTTTACATGGTTTTAATAATATGGTCCTTAGAACAGTTTCATAATAAAAGTCCTTTAAAGAAATGTTTCAAAACCTCTTCATATATATCTAAAAAGTAGTTGTAAAATCCTATGAACCTTCAAGTACCCAAGGTCTTAATTATCCAGGTTATCAGGGGTGAACAAGTCATGTCAAGTGCCATATCAGGGTTCAAGTCAAAGGTTCAAGTCAAATGGTTCATATCAAGTGTATCAAGGTTCAAGTTCAGGTTTACGACAAGGTTCAAGACAAAGGTAAAGCAAAGGTCCAAATCTATGGTTCACAATACAAGGGGAAACATAACAATGAAACAGGAATCAGAAATGAGACGAAGGCTCTTTACAAAAAGAGCAGAATATCTGTACCTTATTCAAATAGCAAGCACAAACACAAGAGTAGCTGACAGGGATCAAGATCACTCCCTCCTCGAACCTAAAGGAGTAGAAGACAGAAATATGAAAGGGGTTCAGTTATCTTCCCATTATAAGTAACTTCCATTTTTAGTAACTTTCTATTTTTAGCAGGTTTCCATAATTAGTAAGTTACCACATTTAGCAAGATTCAAGTGATATAATTTACGTCAAGTCTTTAATTAGCTTGTTATGGAAGTAACATTCATTTTAACAAGTTACACAAGTTCAGGGTTAATTATGACAAGTTTCTCATAGTTCAGGGTTATAAGTGTAAATTTGCCAAAGTTCAAGGTCCACATTAAAATTATCATCATTTTACCATTCAAACACTTATACTTTCCAGAATTACACATTTAGCCTTCAAGTTTCATAATTTACGATTTACACCCTTTTAATTAATTAATTACAAATTAAACCTTATACTTATATAATTTACAAATTAACTTTCACAAGATTCATATTACACATCAAGTCCTTTTATTCCTTCAAATTACAGAAAATAACCCTCAATATTATTATGTTATGAACAGCCCTTAAACTTTCGGTAAATTACATATTTAGTCCTTGTACTTTATTACATTACAAATCGATTTAAATAATTAACCATAATTACATATTAAGCCCTTAATTTCTCAATTTTACACAATGAACACTTATTTCAACATGTTATACGAACACACCCTTAAACATTCACAATTTACACATCAAGTCCCTCTAGTTATCAAGGTTACATATTTAGTCCTTTAAATTACAATTTCAACCTTTAATTATTAACAATTACATATTAAGCCATTAAATTACCAAAATTACACATAACCCCCTGAATATAATTTATTACTCAAAACAGCACCAAGTTTCCAGAAATTACATATTTAGTCCCTCATTTTTATTTATTTTTAATTCGACACAAATATTACCATTAAATCCATATCTTGCCAAAATTACAAATAAGACCCTCATGTTATAATTTTTACACATTCTCCCAGGTCCATAAAATATTACAAAAATATCCCACAAGTTTTAATAATTACAAAACACACCCTTCTATTTTAATTATCAAATCGGTAAACATAAAACTATTTCAAAATCAAACCCTAACAAACCCAATCATTATGAAATAATTTTATCATCATTAGGTCACCTTTATTTCCAGATTTCATCCACTAAAAACCCTAGGTCGATTGGTTCCATATTTGTTCCACGATTTTCCCTTTTTATTCAAAAATCCGATATAACCATAATTCCATAAATCACGAATTCGACTCAAAAAAATCAAGAAACCATTTTTCTCATGTTATATGAAGCATATAGAACCCAGGAAAAATAAGTACACA
Organism: Artemisia tridentata subsp. tridentata; assembly: GCA_021014915.2. Classification (NCBI taxonomy): domain Eukaryota; kingdom Viridiplantae; phylum Streptophyta; class Magnoliopsida; order Asterales; family Asteraceae; genus Artemisia; species Artemisia tridentata. The sequence goes on along the minus strand of CP139507.1, from coordinate 328,053,630 downwards.
CCTCAAAAAAATCGCATACATGATTTATAGATTTATTTCGATTTTAGGGTTTATAACACATAATTTTCCATACGATTAATATATAGTACATGGCTTGTTTTTATCATTTTTCCCACGTTATATATGATTAGGAGAGGGTTAGAAAAATACCAAAAAAATTATAGATCAAGGGATTCACACGTTATGGATTATTTGGCTCGGTTTCAATCTTTTCGACCCAATTAATTCACCACGACCAAACGATTTACTCCAGGACCTTGTGGCTATTTTTCCCACCTTCTTGGCACTATGAGGAACTCCATAAAAATTCCTCTTTGCTTCAGAAAATTCGGATGTGGTGTGGGTGATTTTTAAGAGTGGCGGCTAAATGTTTTTAGGGTTTAATGGGTGAATAAAAATTATGGGATTGGTATAAATGGTGTTGACCGGATTTTTGGGGAGGGTAAAAGGCTAAAGAACCGGCCTTCATCATGGCCCAATTTAATTTACCATTTTTATTTCATTTTTCCTTAATTAATCTTGTAATTTAAATGGTTTTTAATTAATAATAATTGTGTATTTAAATTTTCGGTATACACAAGGGTATTTTGGTCATCTCACAACTTGTATAAATATTAATCGAAGTCGTCAAAATTATTTTGTATCAAATCTTGTTCGTTTCCAGAAGTTTGGGATCGATTCGGAACTTTAATTAAGCTTTAATTAAATTTTAAAGTTTTCAGGGGCATTTTGGTAATTTTGCATGTTTTAAATTTTCAGGTTTTACAACTGACATACACAAGTCAGTGGGGTCAGGAACCTTCACCCTCTCACATCCCGATGATGGCATTAGTCAATCACAACCTTTGCCTGGGGGAGTACAGGGTCCTGAATCCTCTGTAGAGCCGCACTACTCTACTGAGAAGGGGACCCACACTTATTCACATCCCGCTTATGGTTTTGAGAAATCACACTCAGGATCTCAAGGAGGAACGATCTCTAAATCCTCATCAGGGCAGTACAACCCTGTTGAGATGGGAGACCTCAACATCTAATTGCCTCATGATAGTACTGGAGAACGCCCGCCAGTCCATGAAGGCACTCAGGGGGACAAAGACTCAGAGGGATTAAAACCACCTGCTGATACAGAACCCACAACCCCCCATGGCGAATCCATTCACTCGGGAACTGACCCCAAGGTCCAGGCTGAGAAAACTCACTCAGTGCACTTGGAGGGGTCAGAACCTAGCCACAACAAAGGTGAGCCCTCTTCTGAGGGGGGGCCGGATTCCCGCAGGGTTCCTACTCTGGCAGATCTTGAAAGACTGCTAAATGATGTGTCAGAAGAGGAAATGTTTGATTTTGGTGATGAAGACGTTTTTGGTGCTGAGGAGGAAATGGAGACTGAAACACACAACTCTCCTCAGCACCCTAAACAACAACAATTATCTCCTCCTTCTGAGGATCAACAACCCCTCACCCTAACCAACCCAACAACATCATCATCATCATCAGGTCACTCTTCTGCTCCTGCTACTCCTCAGTGGTTGCAGAAATATGATAATGTTCTTCCACTTACTGAAAGGCAGTTGGTAATGTTTCTCCAAAAAGCCAACCATGCTCTCTTTCGTGAGATAACTGAAGAGCAATGGGATCAGCATACTGAAGCAGCAGCCAACTATGCTGACTTCAGGGCTACTGTTGAAGAATCTCAGGGCAAAGTGCTATAGGTCACCAAACTCACTGACAAACAACTCGGTGACCTGAGGGAATCTCTGGATTGTATGGGAACTGAACAAGACAAGCAGCTCACCAACATACTGAAGGCTCTTGATCATATTCAGGAAGAACTCGGAGATGATCCCACCCATGATTACAAAGCTGAAAGAGTACATGGATACTCAGACCACCACCTCCATCAACATTACTGAGCTTCTAAAGCTTCTTCAGGGGGTGGATCTCAAAACCATAAGGTCTCAGCAAGATTCTCTTCATCAGTCAGTAGCTGATTCCAAGGAGTACCTGAACAAAATATCCTCAGCCTTTGATCAGCTTTCAACAAAACATAATGAGCTGATTACCCACTATACCACCAAGGTCACTGAACTCACCTCCACTTAGAATGCCACGGCCGCAGAAATGTCCACACTGAAGAATGAGACCTCTGAAATGAAGAAAATGGTCTCCAGCATCCTGTCAATTCTTTAGGCCTCTCCGGTTACCCCAACTCCTCAGTCAACATGTGCATACACTGAAGTTCCAGCATCTGTTGAGGGGGAGAAACTTGATGATCAAACTCCTGAACGACCTTTGTGGGAAACTAGAAGGGGGGTTGAATAGTTTACCGGTTTTAATTTCTTTTAAAAAAATCTTGTTTTAAAAGTTTGCTATTGAAAACTTTGATTCGAACTCTATGTGTAATCAGTCAACACCAATATGAACTACACACTAAACTAACAAATGGTAAATAATAAAAATAAAGAGTAGAGTTGGAAAGATCAAACTGAGACAAAGGATTTATAGTGGTTCGGCTACGAACCTCTTCTTCGCCCAACTCCACTCCCCGAGTACCACACTCGAGAGTTTCAAATACTATATCAAAAACCTCCCTTCAGGCGGAGAAAACCGTACACGTCGCTTATCCTATTACCGACACTAAGCTAAATATCGAGTGCTAATCTTAGCTAGCACCAATCTACCAAGGTCCATGTGACCAATCACACAAGCCCAATGGCTACACGAGATCACCAAGATCTCAACACGATCACAATGATCAACACTCTCTCAACTAACACTAATCTATCGTCCCTTGATCTTCTTGATCAATCACACAAGCCCAATGGCTTTAAGAGATATCCACTATCTCTATAAGATCACACTTAATCTTCACTCTCACTCACAAAAGATAAATAAACTTGATGTATGTTATGATACAACAAGGTTGTAACAAGTGTTACAAAAACCTAACAACTATAACTCTTGTATCTTCTTGAATACTTTGAGTTCTTCTCTTACTAATGAAGAGGAATGATAACACCTTGTATCAACTTGGATACTTGTGTTCTTCTCTTGAAGAGGAATGATAACACCTTGTATCAACTTGGATACTTGTGTTCTTCTCTTGCTAATGAAGAGGAATGAAGAGGATCTCTTGGTGGATGATTGGATCACTCTTAAAACAAAAGAAAACTAATCTAAATGATCTAAAGAAGAGAAAGGTGTGAGAGGTTTAAACTCAGAAGTTTTTCTGTGTGAAAGGGTGCCTAAAATCTGTGAAAGGGGTTGGTATTTATAGGCAAAGAAAATCTGAACGTTACAGAAAAAATAGTACGGACGGCTCCACTAAACATGCCACGGCTCCACTAAATTTAGTGGAACCGTGGAGCCGTCCTAGACTAGGACGCTCCAATTTTTGTCTTTTCTGGTGAAAACTTATTTGGGGAAGGTTGGAGCTGATTTTGGGGGGAAAAATAGTTGTTGTGATTTTCAAACATATTTTTCCATTAAAACATTTCTTAATAATTCAAAAATAATTTGTCATATGTATTTTTGAAAAAATGTTTTGTCCCATTAAAATGTGAAGTCACAAATTCACTTCTTTGATCATTTGTCAAGTTGTAAATTTGTTCTAGAGTGATTTGCGTAGAAACGGGATCTTCCGATTAAAAACTTGTTTACGTTAATTTTAACGTAACGTGATTTCACATTTTGTCATCCTCAAAACGTGAAGTAATCGAAAGATATAAATAACGTTTTTAGAACATTATTTGCATCAACAACCTTCATCCTCTGCCTTGTTGTTGCAAGAACAGAAGTCCCTGGATACTTGTGTTCTTCTCTTGCTAATGAAGAGGATCTCTTGGTGGATGATTGGATCACTCTTAAAACAAAAGAAAACTAATCTAAATGATCTAAAGAAGAGAAAGGTGTGAGAGGTTTAAACTCATAAGTTTTTCTGTGTGAAAGGGTGCCTAAAATCTGTGAAAGGGGTTGGTATTTATAGGCAAAGAAAATCTGAACGTTACAGAAAAAATAGTACGGACGGCTCCACTAAACATGCCACGGCTCCACTAAATTTAGTGGAACCGTGGAGCCGTCCTAGACTAGGACGCTCCAAATTTTGTCTTTTCTGGTGAAAACTTATTTGGGGGGGAAAATAGCTGTTGTGATTTTCAAACTTATTTTTCCATTAAAACATTTCTTAATAATTCAAAAATAATTTGTCATGTGTATTTTTGAAAAAATGTTTTGTCCCATTAAAATGTGAAGTCACAAATTCACTTCTTTGATCATTTGTCAAGTTGTAAATTTGTTCTAGAGTGATTTGCGTAGAAACGGGATCTTCCGATTAAAAACTTGTTTACGTTAATTTAACGTAACGTGATTTCACATTTTGTCATCTTCAAAAGTGAAGTAATGGAAAGATATAAATAACATTTTTACAACATTATTTGCATCAACAATCTCCCCCTTTTTGATGATGACAAAATATAAACTCATTTTAAGTTAAAATTAGTTTTAACAAGTTTTTAATGAGTTTACTCCCATTTCTCCCCCTTTTTGTCGAATCAAAAAGGTGACAAAGGCTCCCCCTTGATGTATACTCCCCCTCATTTGGAGAACACCAAGGAATCGAGCAATGGTGTATGCTACAAAACAAAGTTAGATAACACATATACAATATCTAGAAAGTAGCACATATGACAAATATCCAACCACACAACAAGAATAAAACAACTACATGAATGCCCATTAAGAATACGATAAATGTCATACATAGATATGACTACAATACGGAAGCAAACTAAAAAACAAAAAGTCACATAAACATTCCTAGAGGCATGAGACTTCAAGATTTGCTTCGAATTCAAAAGGTTTTCTAGGTTTTATTGGAAGGACTAAACATGTGTATGTTTAGTTTGGGCTATTGTGTGGTGGAGGTGGTGAAAGAATGATGGGTCCCATAGGTGGTGTGAGGAGGTGCTCTAGGTATGAGAATTGAAGACTCAAGTCTTCCCTAAGGTTCATGATGAGGGTTTGGTTGTAGTTGCAACAAGGGCAACTCAAGGTGTGAGGTTGTAGTGGATAGAGGATGGGATAACCCATTAAGGGTTGAGGTGATGGTGATAGGGAAGATGATGATGTGTTACTCCCAAAATCAAAGGGAGTGATTGGTGATAAGGTTAGGGTGAGAGCTAGGGGGTGTGGTGATGGTGAAGGTGATGAAAGGGATGTGTTAGTTCCAACTTCAAGTGAAGTGGATGGTGATGAGTTGAGTGTTAGGGCTAGTGATGGAATGGGACTTGGTTGAGGTGAATGTGTGTTGGTTCCAATGGTGGTGAAGGATGAGGATGTTGTTTGGTTGATGTTGCCTTGGATGGAGCTTGAGGTGTAGTGAAGGAAGATGATGACTTGGTTGAGGTTATGGGTGTGTGTGTATCATCTTCATCATCCAAGGTGAGATCAATGAAAATTGTCTCTTTGGTGTTTGGTGAGGCTTGTGGTGGGTGAGCACTCTTGATCCATTGATCAATTTGATTGGTTTCATTTGTTGGCTTGATGTAGAATCTTGGTTTCTTAAATACTCTTGATCCCATGATGGTTGTATGGTGAGTGTGAAGGTGTAAGGATGGGTGTAAGGATGGCAATGCATGATGTTAGCTTAAATAGCCAAATCAAAAGCATGCAAGGTTGAAAAGGATGTTGGATTTGGGGTTTTGGGTGTATTGGGAATCAGGTTATGTTGGCAGATTTCCTGGAAAAAGAAGTCAAAAAGTGGAAGGAAATAGTGAAAATCGTCTTCCAGAGGCACGGTACCACTAAATGTACCACGGCACCACTAAATTTAGTGGAGCCGTCGCCAATTTAGTGGAGCCGTGGCCTCCATTTGACTTTCTTTCTAGGTCTGCTAGTTTTAGGCAGCCTAAATGGGGAAATTTCTGGGGAATCCATTGGCTGCAAATCTCAAAGCCTCAAACCACTAAACACATAGAATTCCTAAAGCTAGTTTCAACTAGCAACTAACATGATCATGTGATCATCTATGTATTTAGGCAACTATTAAGCATGCATGAGTTCAAGCAAATTTAACATCTAGTGCATGTAATAAAATAAGATAACATGCATGAGCTAGGCAAGATTGATTAACATAGAGGTTAATTAACTAAGCAAATTAACCATGTTTAAGTGTGAAATGTTAAAAGAGAACACTTCAAGCTAGTTAATGTATGATGGACATTGCCATGACTTTATTTATAATAGCTTAATAATACTTAAGTTAATAGTACTACTTAAGCTAATCCTAACTAGTCTCTTTTCTTCCCCAACTTTTTAATCTTGTTCTCGAGCCCTTTGATCGCCTTGCCGATGGACTTGAATCCCCCGATAGTTTGCTCATGCATCGACACTTGTCGGTTATACATCGTAGTTTGCCTTCTCATTACGGCAGATAGGTTGGTTTCGCCGAATTGAAGGTCAGTGGTTCGTTGGAACGATGAAGTGTCGAGGTTACGAAAATAGGTGTCGGGAGAGGGGGTATTAGGACGAGAGGTTGACGTTCCTTCTTCGTTCACCTCATCATCATCCTCATCTATCGGTTGAGATGACGAACCATGACCGAAGGAGGAAGAGGAAAGGGGAATATCGGAAGTGGATTTACGACCACGTTTGGACCCTTTGTCCTTACGTTGCTTTGTACGACATTGTGGTCCACCAAGAGGTTTCATGACCGGATTGACTAGGACATAGTCGACACTACGGAGATTAGGAAAAGTTTCCATGACCCAGTTGAAAAGACGAGTAAGCAACATACCATATGGCATGAGCTTATCCGAACTACTATGAATATTGGCCATCCGTTTGACCATATAGTATGCGAGGTTATATGGTTCATCGATACTAAGACAATAGAGCATGTGGGCGAGACTCGCCGAGACATGATCACGGTTGCCCGCAAGGCTCAACACGTTCTCACGTAGAAAGAGTTCCCAATTTCTAAGGTCAGGAAGAAGTTCTTTGAGATAGATACGGTTTGGGTCAAGGTGGATAATTGAACCATCACGCTTTTGATACGTGTGGACGACTCGAGGTGTTTGGATGACTTGTTTGATGGACTCGAGGTCGGGAATTTCAGTGCGATAGGCACCTACATTCTCAAGATTGTAGAAAAGAGACTCAAGAGAATGGTCTTCAGTGTATGCACAGTGACCATATGCAGGAACACCGAGAATTTGACCAATCTCGGAGACAGACAGGATGATATTTTGGTTTTGAATCCAAAAATCAAGAAAGACATTACCATCATCATTAGTGAAGGTACGGACTTGACTATAAAACTCGAGGACAAAACGAGGACAAATTTGACAGTTTATTTTATATAGACAGTCAAAGTCAATAGTGGGAAAACGTTCTTGGATATTATCCAAGAGAACAAAATGGGCATCGACCACACGACCTTCGTGTATATATCGATTTTGGACTTTGGTGAGATAAGCTTTTTGCTCATCTGGAATGGTTAGATTTTCAAGTGTACTAAGAATGTATTGTCTGGTATCTTGATAATCAACACGAGGCATTGTTACCTACAAACATATAATTTTGTACATGTTAATTCGTTGCATTTTAATAATTACACTTCTAGTGTGTGTGCCTAAATGCAAACAATGTGGAGGTGCGGTAATCTCGACTCTAAAACTATCCTAATGAGATTACCCAAACACTCCTATCTTCACTTTTGCTCAATCAAATATGTCAAACAATACATATTAATTATGTACTTCGACTCATATTTGAGAGTTCATGTATGCATGCAAAAACCTTTTTAATTTGCATCAATCACTACAAAAAAAGAGCCATTTAGTGACACACGTTTTTAATGACAGATTTGCATGTGTCACTATATTGCGTTTCTAGTGACATATTTTTATGTGCCACTAATATTTTTATAGCTTTAGTGGCACTTTACGGTTTGTATCACCATTGTACATGATATTTGTGGCACAATAATAGGCATGTTATTAAAAGTCCGTATAATTTGTGATACACCAAGATAATATGCCATTAAAAGTCATTAGTTTCCTTTATTCATATTTGATATCTGTCACTAATTACCACTAAAAAACACGCGGGCCTTTTCACTGAAAACTAAAATAAAATTGAGCGCCCTTTTCTTTATTAATTCCCTCCAATTATTGTGAGTATATATCCCTAAATTAATTCTAAAACTCTCAATTACTGTTCCTAATCTCCAGCCTCCACCTCTCATTCACAATTCATAATTATCCCAATATATTGACTTTCATTCGATCACTATTTTCATCTTTTGCTCAGGTAATGAATGAAATTTTTTATCTACCTTTTGTTTGATACCATCCGATCATGATTTATTTTGATTATTAGTCATTCTATTCTTTGATTATTACTAGTGTTTGTTGTGTAGTTTTGCAATTAGATTTTATAGCACACAAATACAGGTCTTGAACACATCTATGTTTTCTAAAGATTGGAAATGTTGAGTTCCTGTCGATTATATCATTTAATTTCTTATTTTCTTGTCTGTTATGTCTTTGCATTCAAGAGTAAGTTGCATAAACTTATTATATGGGGGTGTTTGTTTCGGCTTATAGAGCCGGCTTATGGCTTTTTTGGTTGTGGGCTTATGTTTCATAAGCTCACTTTTTTTGGCTTATTTTGAAACTTTTCGGCTTATATAAATTTAATATGTCATAAAAAGCTTATATAAGCCAAAAAGCTTCAAAATAAGCCACAAAAAAGTGAGAGTATGCAACATAAGCCCAAAACCAAATAAGCCATAAGCCGAAACAAACACCCCCATACATATGAGTCACCATTAGGTAATTTAAACACCAAAAATATGCAAAAGTGAACATTCTTAGTTGCGTTCCGATGTGATATTTGAAAATGTGGCCAAACGAGTTTCTGAATAGTACTTTTGGTGTTAGTCAAATTTGTTTCCATTAAAACAGATAAGCATCAATTCACTAATTTGTTTGGTGTAGTTTACATTAGGTAATTTAATAATGGACAAATCGTGGATGTATAATACACGAAGGTCAAGTAGATCTTTTGTGAATGGTGTAGAAAGTTTTCTAGATTTTGCGTTTGAGAGGTCGTCAAATAGTGAAGGGAATATATTGTGTCCATGTTCACGTTGTGTAAACATTTTCCATCACACAAGAGATGATGTGTTTGATCACCTAGTGTGTTGGGGATTCCGGAAAGGTTACTCGGAATGGAATCTTCATGGTGAATGTTCGACGACATCATCATCATCATCAAGTGGGCTAAACAATGAAGAAGAGGAGATATTTGACCATGATATGCACGACCTGTTAAATGATATTTTCCATCAAACCCCACCACAACAAAGTATCGGTAGTGGTCTGATTGGTGTAGGTGAGGTACAAATGAGTGAATCTAACTTGAACACTGGTCCAGGGGAAACTAATGCTAGAAAGAAGTTTCATGATCTACTTAAGGATGCTGAAGAAAAGGTGTATTCAAAGTCTAAGTATTCCAAGCTATCGTGTTTAGTGCATCTTTATCATATTAAGTGTCTTAATGGCTGGAGCAACAAATCATTCTCAATGTTATTGGACTTTTTGAGAGATTTGTTACCTGAAGGAAATCTGTTGCCTAAAACAACCTATCAAGTGAAAAAAATATTGGCAAACTTAGGATTAAGTTATGAAAAGATACATGCTTGCCCTAACGGTTGTATGTTGTTTTGGGGGGATGATGATAAGGAAAAAGCAGACAAGTGTTCTATTTGTAACGAGTCTAGATGGAAAGTGGCTGAAGGTAACTCACAAGCTGAAATAAGTCAAACTAAAAAGAAGGCATCAAAGATTTTGCGATGGTTTCCATTGAAGCCACGGCTTCAAAGATTGTTCGAGTCTTCAAAGACAGCAGTCCTTATGAAGTGGCATCACGAAGAACGTGTAAAAGATGGAAAAATACGTCATCCAGCTGATGCATTAGCATGGAAGGCTTTTGACCAGAAGTTCTCTCAATTTGCAAGTGATCCTCGGAATGTTCGTTTAGCATTGGCTAGTGATGGTTTCAACCCGTTCAAGACAATGAACGTGTCGCACAGTATTTGGCCTGTTGTCCTAATTCCTTATAACTTGCCACCATGGTTGGTTATGAAACAACCAAACTTCATTCTTTCTTTAATAATACCTGGTCCTGGAAGTCCCGGCAATAAGATAGATGTGTACATGCAACCATTGATAAAAGAATTGATCGAACTATGGAAAGATGGAGTTGAGACTTTTGATGCCTCAGTAAAACAAAACTTTCAGTTGAAGGCTGCTATTCATTCAACGATATCAGATTTCCCCGGATATGGTAATCTTTCTGGATGGAGCACCAAAGGGAAACTTGCATGCCCTTCATGTGGTTTTGATACTGATTCTAAATGGCTTCAACATGGAAGAAAATGGTGTTACATGTGCCACCGAAGATGGCTTCCTATTGACCATAGATGGCGTAGAGACGTTAGATCCTTTGTTGGACGCGAGGAAATGAGAGTAGCACCTATTCCTCCTAATGGTGAGGAAGTACTACGACAATTACAGGGTGTTGACTTCCTCACAGATGATGCTCATAGTGAACGCTGGAAAAAGAAAAGCATTTTCTTTAAGTTGCCTTATTGGGAACATTTGTTATTGCGTCACAATCTAGATGTGATGCATATCGAAAAGAATGTATGTGATAACATTATGGGGACTTTGTTGGGACAAAAAGGGAAGTCGAAAGATAACTATAATGCAAGACTTGACCTAAAAGAAATGGGTATACGAAAAGAACTACATCCAAAACAGAGACCGCGGAGTAACACTACTTTCTTACCAAAAGCATGTTATCAGATGACCCGAGCAGAAAAAGATGACTTCTTAAACACCCTGAAATCGATTAAACCTCCTGATGAGTTTTCATCCAATATTGCTAATTGTGTGCAACTAAAAGACAGGAAACTCATTGGAATGAAAAGTTATGACTGCCATATGCTGATGCAAGAATACTTACCTATCGCGTTACGTGGAAATCTACCTGATCACGTAACCTCATCTGTACTTGATCTATGCAATTTCTTTAGAATAATTTGCTACAAAGATTTAAACGAGTTCGACTTGCAATTTCTTGAATCTCATATTGCTATCACTTTATGCAAATTGGAGAAAATATTCCCTCCTTCATTCTTCACTGTCATGGTACATTTAGTGATCCATTTAGTTGAGGAGGTTAGGCTTGGTGGTCCTGTAGCTTTTCGATGGATGTACCCTATTGAAAGGTAAATGTGGTTTTATAATTCTTTGCCTACAATATATTTGTTTAAGATAATAAATACTAATTTTTGATTATAATTATGCAGGGATTTGCTAACACTGAAGTCATACGTGCACAATAGAGCTCATCCAGAAGCTTCAATTGCGGAAGGTTATTTAGCTCAAGAGAGCTTAACATTTTGTTCTCGGTATCTCTCGGGAGTCGAAACAGTCTTTACTAGACCAATTAGAAATGACGATGAGGCTATGCAAAACGAGACTGAAGAATCCAACTTATTTTGCCCCGGTCTGCCAACTGGGAAAAGGAACAGATCCTCGAACTCTACACTCGATGACCAATCTTTAGCACAAGCACACCGTTATGTGCTGTTTAATGTTGATGCCGTCACAATTTTCAGAGAGTAAGATATATGTTTTTCATAATTACTAATTAGTACATGTCTTCATCTACAATAAGTTTCTCATATATCATGTTGTTTTTTAGGGAACATAAAAGGTTAGTAAAGGGTCAAAACCGATCACGCCGGTTACCTGCTTATGAAATTGAGAAGATTCACAGCAAACTGTTCAGTGAATGGTTTAAGAAACGGGTAATATGAAATATATAGTCATATAGTTTATTTATTTATATATTAGATATCCATGTAATTGATATTTATACTATATTGTAGGTTGAACGCATGGAAGAGCAACGCGATCAAACATTAACTGAAGAAATAAAATGGCTTGCTCGTGGTCCACTGAAAAGTGTGCAACGTTACTCGGGTTACATTGTCAAGGGTTATCGGTTTCACACTAAAGACCGTGAGAAAGGACGAAAATCTCAAAATAGTGGGATTGTTGTTAGTGTAAAAGGTGAAAGTTATGCTAGTAGCCGAGATAGAAGGCCTGTTGAAGGCGTCATCAACTACTATGGGAAATTGAAAGATGTTATCGAGTTAAACTACTCTGGAAAAATACGAGTAGTTTTATTTAGAGGCGAATGGGTAGATATTAATAGGGGTTGCAAGAAAGATAAATTTGGTGCAACGTTGGTTAACTTCTCATACCTCTCACATAGTGGTGCTAACTTACTGGACGATCCGTTTGTTTTTGGGTCACAAGTTGACAAAGTGTTCTATTGTGAGGATCCAAAGAACAAAGGTTGGTCAGTCGTGAGACATATTAAACTTAAAGATGTTTTTGATATGGGAAGTGACACTGCTCAAGGTGTTGATCAAGACCAAATTGATGGTAGATTCAATGTGACTGACCTGCATAGAATTGGCGATGATGGTGATGATGGGGAAGATGTGACGTCAGATATGGAACACGATGGAACAAATAGTGAAGAGGATGAAGTAGAGTGATGGAAAGATAATGCTTTTTAATGAAATATTTAATTTACAATGAAAACAACTTTTCCATTTAGTATTATCCTATTTGAAATATTGTTTTAAAGTTTTAGTTTTACCCCAGTCTCTACGCATCTGCTTTGGTTACTTATGTGGTTGTGTTATTGAGCTCGTGTCTTTCCAGTAACAAATATATGCATATTATGATATGTTGTGTTATTGAGCTCATGATTTTTTAATTTCTTGTACACTGCAGCATGGCTAGGCGCAAGAGACTCTGTATGATCTCTATTGAAGCTGAAAATGAACAGCAACACGATGAAGCACAAGGTCAGTCGAATGTGCACTCAACTAATGAAACAAATGATGCAAATTCCTCTGAGATGGACGCGGCAACTAATGAACACTATGATAATGAGAATGAATTAGGGGGTATGTGTATTTTCAACACTTTTGCTAGTTTTTGAGTACTGTTTTTAATAAGTTTGCTGGTAGATATTTAATAGAAATGGTATATGATTACTGTTTTTGACACTTCTTTGATTTGCTTAGATGATATGTGTAGACTTGCGCTTTTTCCCTGTATGTGGATTATTGCTTTTGATGTACGTATTTTGCATTCTAATACTTTACATGTTAATAATTTGGCAATTTGCCTACTGCACTTTTTGCTTACTTCAATTGTTTACTGCACTATTTATTAAACATTTTGCTTACTTCACTTGTTTACTGCACTATGTACTTATTGACATGTTGACAATTTGCCTACTGCACTTATTCACTGCACTTTTTGCTTTATTTTGTGTTTAGGACAGTCAACTCGCCACAACCCGATAACCCACTTTTTGCCTACTGCACTTATTCACTGCACTTTTTGCTTTATTTTGTGTTTTGACTTTTGATAGTACTGGTCTTGTGTTTTGATAGTACCGGTCTTGTGTTTTGAGTCTATAACTGTATCTGTTTTAAGTTTATGTTGTAAGTTTTTAGTCTATTTATCAAAGTTCGGGTCCGCAAATTTGAAATTCTACTGCACCAGTGATAAAGAATGTTTGTTTCAGGTTCTATAATTGTATCTGTTTCAGGTTCTTTAACTGATCTTGTTTGATTATTAGTGCAACTTGCAAGTTAGTGATTGAAACATAGTGCAACTTTGCTGGTCTGCATATTCTAAATAGTTTACTGTTTATGCAAATTTGTAATAATAGTTTACTGGTCTGCATATTCTAAAGAATGTAGTGTGTAATGCAATATGATTAATTCTAGTTTAGACTTTATATACCTGAAAAAAATATAATTTAGGTTTAGCCCAAAACTAATTTAATTCTATTCCACAAAATTTGAAGACTTGAGCTCAATTGTTTGCCCAATTTTTAATCATTCTCGCACACCCCAATTCCCTAAAGTAACTATCCAAACACTCGATGGATCAACTTGTGTACACTACGTTCATCAGCTAATTGATGCATTTGAGGCTCACAAATGGATGTTTCCCACTCAGTTACACCCAAGTTGATAGGCAAGTGGGATGGCCACTAAAGCTCATTCACCCAATATTTGGCCTAGTTGGATCGTATGCATGCCTTATAGTTCCAATTTATTGATCAGATTAACCTATAGTTTCTATAACTTCATGTTGTACATTATATGATAAAGTAAGCAGGCAACATGGGACACTGTTACGAGTTATGACCAGTGCTAAACAACTCTAAAAACAAGTATCGACAACCATGAAAGCTGCTCTAATGTTTATAGGTAGAATAAAGTCATAAACTACAAAAGATAGCAACTTTTGGTCTTATAATAGATGTATGTCAAACTTAATAAAGAGGGTACCTACAGGTACATTTTCTAACAAAATTTTTTTGATCAGTTTAACCAGCATTTGGTCAATTTGGATTCTACGTTATATCCAGTAATTCAAAATTGAAGTAATTAAGACTTGGCTAGAAGAAAGAGTCAAACTGGTCAATTGGGTAAACTGTCTGCTCAAAGTAATAAGACCACCCAACTTGCACTTTTTACCAACATGTAAAAGAGCAAGAGATGTCTAATATAACCTAAAAGTCGAGTCAATCTAAAATTAACTGCAAACCATAAGACTAGAACTTTGATTGAGTACCTTACAAAAACAATAAACGTGCTTCCAGAATTTAAAAATCCCAGCTTATTTATGAGCATCCCACTACAGCCTTACGAGATTTACAAATAGAAGTTTAAAAAAAAGATCAAAGAACAATTTTATTTTTCTGCAGATTTTGTACCTTTTAAGATGTCTCCAGCGGCTTCTCTCCAGATTTTTAGCATCTGCTCATTGATATTAAAAGAAAGCCAAATTTTGATCTTCAAGTCTTCCTCTCCCGCATCTCTCCAATATTCGGAGATTCTACCCCCGATCTCCTTTGAACAGTCGACCTTCTCTTTTTCTTTATCTGTTACTTTCTCATCATTAGCAGTACAAAATTTCTCAGCTATCTCAATTTCATTGTCATCAATTCCACCAGTCGCATCCTTATTCTCGTTTTTATCACTGTTTTCCTTCATTTTCATTGCAGAAACATTTTGATTGCAGCTTTGTTTGATTTTCTACTGTTGTAAATTTTCAGTAATCTGTATGCTCGTACTGTCAATACATCGTTGTTTCTTCCCTTTTTTCCCTGGGTTTGACTCTTTCAATGCTATGTCTTTCAAAGCATTATCAATTTCCTTATCACCTGTACGAGCATACTTTTTTCCCTTTTTGGATCGTTTGTAACATTTTTTTTGCAACCGATTAGTGAACAGCCCTAGTTTAGACTTTATCTCGTCAATTGATTAATAAATATATTTTATATTAAAGGTCCTCCAAAGAAGGTTCGAGGTCCTACTCAAAAGAACGAGTTATGGAATATGCATAAAAATAAGATTCTTGTCAAATTCAACAAGTATGGACAACCTGTGGGAGTTGAAGGGAATGAGCTAACACAATTTCTAGGATCAGTTGTAAGGATAGCGGGAAATGTCGGGCTAGATTGTGAAGACTGGAGAAAGGTTGATAAGCAGAAGAAGGAAGACATGTATTCAATTGTGAAGGTATTTGTATTACAAAGTAAATATGAATGTTTTGTCAACATATATTGGCTAATCTTTACAACTTCCACTGTAGGAAAAATTTGTTTTCCATCCATCTGAAACAAGTGCTATCAAGAAATGGATTCTTTCTAGCATGGGGAAAAAGTTGAACACTTGGAGAAACTTAGTAAAATCACGAAACTATGATCCGACTCTTAGTGTTGAAGAAATCATGGAAAGACAAGCTGATAGTAGGGTGAACCCAGAACAATTTCAACAACTAGTGAATCGTTGGATGAAGCCAGAATATCAGGTACCAATGTTTAAAAGTTTCTGTTATTTATGGGTTTTATATTGCTTATTAACTAATTTATTATTGTTGGTTCCATAGGCTGTTTGTGAACAAAAGAGAATTAGCCGCTCAAAAATGGAAGAGCCTCACATCACTGGGACAAAATCATTTGCTAGGCTTGCCGAAGAAGAGGTAAGTTACCAAAATATTATTAACATAGTTATTGTTGTTAAATATCAAAGCACTTGCTGCACTAGTGTTAGATTAATAGAACATAGTTCATGTCAGTGAAATGATTCTTCTTACAGGCTACTAAAAATAATGGGTTGCAACCAACACGAGGGAAACTATACCAACTAAGCCGCACCCGTAAGGATGGTAGTATTGTTAATGACAAAGCTGCTCAAGTTGTGGTAATGTGATTTCTCAATATTTAAAATACAACACATTAGTATTCACATTTTCTAACAGTGGAACATGTTATTACTAAGCAGGCATCCATACAAGTTGTTGCAGATGACACTACTAATACTCAAGGTACTCAAGAAGATGATTGGACAAATGACGACTTATCCAAAGTTAAGGGGCCAGAGAAAAGAGGATATGTTCGATGTGTAGGAAAGATGCTTTCTCGTAGGAATAACGGTGCCTCATCATCTACAAGCTCACAAAATGTTGAACAACGATTGGCTCAAACAGAAGGTCTTTTATACACACTTGTAAATCTTTTGAAGGACCCGACAACAAATTCTAACTTGTCTGACGTCCTTAGGAGTATGAATATAGAGGTACATATTTTTCATTCACAGTTTTTATTCTTATTGTACTTTCTGTTGTAATTTTAATTTCTTAATCTTTTAGATTCCTGATAACTTTTCTCCGGGTCAAAACAACATTACTAATGGAAATCAAGGATCATCAAATCAAGGATCTTCTGTTGCAGATCAAAACAATGGTAAAAGAATATTTTTTTTTTTTGTTTAAATATGGCTAAGTAACATTAGTTCACTGCTAACATTTTGTTTGTTTTTAACTCAGGTACTCCAACAAATCTTTCTTGAGTATACTTTTCACAGGTATACTTTTCACAGTATACTTTTTAACACTGTTCTTGCTCCGAATTAGAAGTTAGTCACATATTCTGTTTATATCAAAGAACATTTGAAATCTTGTACGTCCAGGTAGATGTTTTGTTGCCTCATCGTGAATATTAATTTCTACAATTTTGTTTTCATTGGCTTATAGATTCTTGGGGCATCAAGAGGTCAAGAGTTATCACAATGTTTGCTAGTTTCAATGAAGTTACAATAAAGTTGGTAGTTTCTAGGTGTCTTATGATTTTTTCTCCTGGGTAAAATGTCTTATGATACCCAGTTGGAGATTTACACTAAGTTTGTTTTTTGTTTTGGATATTCAAGAATATTGTTTACTTTGTATTTGTTGGATATTTCTATTTTGATAATAAAAAAACCGTGTTCAATGGAAATTGCATTTTTGTTTGAATATGAAATTGTTAGTTTCTTTTTTTTAATGAAATCTAGTAATTGAAATTAATATTACATTGTGCCACAATTTTGAAATATCATAGTGGCAGAAAGACAATATTGTAACCAAATCTGGCAAATGTTATGTCACTAAAGCCGGCTTACTTTGTGATCATAGTAAAAGTATAATGACATAAAGTAAGTGTCACAAAATCCGTAAAACTTCATGTGATAGAAAATTGTGTGTCACTAAAGTTAGAATGGCCAATAGCAACAAAACTTAGAAGTGCCACTAAAACCCATAAGGTCTGCAGCAACACAATATAAAGTGTCACTAAAACCCTTTAGTGGCAGCGGCATTTGTGACACTTTTTTTTTCTGTCACCGATTCCCTGTCAGGTCTTTAGTGACACTTATTTCGCTTTTAGTGACACTTTTGTGTGTGCCACTAAATGGCCAATTTTTTGTAGTGAATAATGCACGAAAAGGTTTCATGATCCTAGACTTGTGAAGTTTTTCGAAAAGTGATTGAATTGGGGCGTTTGGCAAACGCCTCAACATGGCGCCAACAAGCTTTAAGTTTGAAAAGCTTTAATGCAAAACGTTCCCAATCCTATTTTAATAATCCTAAACATGATTCCACTACAAACAATCAATCATAATCCGATTTTAGTTATTAAATTCGGACTAGGTTTTGCAACATAAGTGGGTTTATGAAAATCCTAGGTTTAGGGAATCATGTGAATGCTACATTGTCGAATCCTAGTCTTAATTTCACAAAGGATTAACAAAATTCGAAAATCCCCAATTCAATTTTGACCTCAAGAACAAACCCTAGACTCAAATTGAAAGAAATTAAGCATGATTTACTTACAATTAGTGTTGTCGTGATTAGGATTTAATTTGCTGATTCCAATGCTTCCATCTTGATTTGCAAGAGCTTAATTGAATTTTAGTGCTTGGGTTTGGTTTTGACAGCAAGAGGAAGTGGTTTTGGGTTTGATTGAAAGGATGTGCAGAAGAAAAGAAAGAATGGGCGCGTTTTTCAGATGCACGGCACCACGTTTCCACTAAACATTAGTGGAGCCGTGTCTATTTAATGGAGCCGTATGTCTGATTGTGCCACTTTTCTTCTGTTTTGACTTTTGGCTGATTAATCTTACTTATTTAGTAAAACTTTTTGACACGAGGAAAATTTTTATACCTAATAAACTCTTTAACGAAGACGATTAGGTGGGATGACAAGGAATGACCTTAGTGTTTGACTAAGTTGTCATTGGATGAGGATTGACTTTTAATATTTCCCGTGAAATAATTAGAAGTCATGAGTCGTGTTTTGGTGGATGACTATAATATTTCCCATGAAATATTTAATTAGTCGGAATACGAGACGTAAGGAATGACTTAATATTTCCCGTGAAATATTCAAAAAGTCATGTGATGAGTTGTGAGGGAATGACTTAGAACTTCTAGAGGAATTTCTAAAAGTCATGAGACGAGTTAGATAGATGACTTAAGAAGTCAAGGGTGATTCGTAGAGGATGACTTCAATATTTCCCGTGAAACATTTGAGAAGTCATAGAAGGGATAAAACGTTTATAAGATATGACGCAAGGGGTGACTTTAATATTTCCATTGAAATATTGAAATAGTCATAAGCGGGATGAGAGGAATGACTTAAGAGTCATGAGGCGATGTGAGGGAAATGACAAATGAGTCATAGAACAAGACATGAGAAATGACGTTAATATTTCAAGTGAATTATTAAGAGGTCATGAGGAGAGAAGTGGACGATGACTTTAATAATTCGGAAGAATTATCTAAATAGTCAAGAGTGAGGTGACGAGAACGTATTGATTGGAGTATTGACGATGTTGTCTTTCAAGAGAGACTTTTCAAGGAAAAGATTTCTCTTTTGACTTTATCGTGATGGAGAGGATGACGTACTTCGACGAGTTTCGTTCATGAGCAAACTACAGGGTTCCCGGTCAAGTCTAATGGCATCTTGACTGCTACTCTTCATAGGGGGTTGTCTCATCTATAGTGTTTGTTGTCATGCCTTTCCGGTGCTTACGTACTCGGCTTCGGTCGTGGAGACAATAAGAGTAGTTTATTTCTTGGGGAACCAAGATGTTTGTTAACAAACCTATGAAGGTACAAACATTACTCTTTATGTTTCAATCCACATTAACTCTCGCATTATCAGAGTTGATATAGAAACAATTTCTATATCAATCTCCTTGAGATGTAGTAATCTCAAGTGTGTAGTACCTTTGATGTATCGGATGATATATCAAACACTTTAATGTAAGAAGTCTTAGGGCACTTCTTACAAGTGGGCACAAAGCCAAACACTTATTCATGATAATGGACCTACTTTCCGTTAGGTAAACTACTTTACCTATTATGCCCCTAACCTAGTTATATTCGCGCACTCACTTTCTTCGTCTCTTGTGAGATTCGTTTTTTTGGATATGGGCGTCAGTGTCAATTAAGACTATTACTTAAACTATGTATTTCGTACATATAGTATACATAAGTTTACAGGGATACTTAATTTAGGAAAGATTACTTATGTGCAAGGAAGGAAACTTGATTCACTCATCAATGCTTAATTCAAACTTGTCACGCATGATCTTCAAGCGATCATTGAACATTTCTGGACAAGTTGAGTTTGACATGATGAGATGTGAATAAAGTTTCTGAGTTATAGTGCCTACCATGTTAGATTCTAACTACACTATTTCATGCCAAACATTTCTATTAACAAAGGGTGTTTTAAGAAAGCGTACCTGTGCCTGAGATGTTGCTCTTAAAACTAGAGGATTAGACTACCTTTGTTGAATGTTGAGCATATAAGACACGACTTGACTTTTGCGTCATCAGACATGTTTGATAACACATCATACTCCTTTTGTTAGACTCCGAAATTTATTTACCCTCATGTTTTTCTAGCAAAACAAAAGTTCAAACATCTGGTCCCCAATATCTCATGGGTCCAAAGTTGTTAGAGTCAAACATCCTACGCATTTGTTGCGTTAGTTTAGGATGTGAGAATAGAGGACACATTTCCCATGGTAAGTAACTTTTTGATGGACGATCATTCCAAGTTATGGGAAAATTACTTGGATGATTTTGTCTTCTAAAGTTACCTCTCGGTAGAGGAGTTCTAGACCGAGGTTTAGGAGAATTAATTCTTCTAGGTGGAGGAGTTACTAAACCTATTTCCTACGCTTTAAAATCCATGTTTCGGAGATGTACAATGGTTTGTAAAAGCCTTTGGCTTTCTCTTTTACTTGGTGTAGACACTATAGTACTATCTACATCTACGTGACTGCGTTTAGGACTCAATTTCTTTTTCAGAATTAACCCAGTTTTGTCCTCAGCACCAGATGGTACCACGGTACCACTAAATTTAGTGGTGCCGTTGGTATCATTAGTGGTGCCGTCACCTTCAGACTTGGACATTTCAGGCATTACAAATTTTACTTGTTTAGTACCACTTGTAGAAGCCTGATTTGGGTCAAATCCTAAACCCGAACGGTCATGTTCACTATATCTAATATTTTCAAGTATATCATTAAGCTTTTTAGTTCCTTCATCAAACTTAATGATTCTTAAAGCATTTTCTTTAAGCTTTTTATTTTCTACTTGAAGACTTATACATGACCCACATCCTAAGTCTACTTCTTTGTTTTTCTCAAGTCTCTTGACATGATCTTTTAATTCTAAAACTTGTAGTTCTAGTTCTTTTCGTTTTAATTTTAGCTTTGTGTTTCTACCTAAGATCTTAGTACTACCTACACATAATTTGTTGTATTCGTCATGCAATTCACTATCATCTATTGACGAATTGTCATCACTATAATAAGAAGAGTCGGAATGTACCTCGTTAGAAGCTTGAGCCATTAGGCATGTTTCATCATTAAGCTTCTTCTCTTCTTCTTCACCGCTATCACTCCAAGAGCCTCCTACAAAAGCTCTTTGGTTGTTGGAGTTTGGTGGTTTAGTACATTCTCCTATGAGGTGATTAGGATCTCCGCATCTATAGCATTTCCTATCACTTGTCCCTTTCCTTTCATCACGATTCTTTTGAGATGACCTCCTTTCATCGCGAGGTTGTCTAGGAAATCTACATTTCCTCCTAAAGAACTTTCTAAAGTTTCTAACGGCTAGTGCATATTCTTCATCTTCACTATCGGAATTCGAACATTCCTCATCACTAGTCTCCTTCTTGGCTTTCAATGCTAGAGATCTAACTCTCTCGCTTTTGCCTTTGACTATGTCGGAGTCCTTCTTGATTATCATCTCGTGAACTTTCAAGTTTCCTATTAGTTCATCGAGTGACAACATCGCCAAGTCCTTTGACTCTTCTATAGCGGTGACCTTTGCTCTCCATTTAGGATGTAGAGCTCTAAGGAACTTCCTAACATAATTCTTGCTAGAGTAACCTTCATCAAGAGCTTTAAGACTAGTAATAATAGTATTAAATCTAGCAAAAGCATTATCTATTGACTCATCTTCCGTAATGGAAAATTGTTCATATTGTTGAACAAGAAGATCTATCTTGTTCTCTTTGACTTGGTTATTACCTTGGTGAGTGACTAGCAAAGTTTTCCAAATATCTTTTGCCGTATTACACATGAAAATTCTTTCAAATTCCATTTTAGGCAAAGCATTATAAATCATCATTTTAGCCTCATTGTTTTTGGCTAATTTCCTTTTAATTTCATCACTTTGTTTATCATAAGAAACTATTTCATCCTTTTTAGTTTCCGGATTCATTTGAATAGGTTGAAAGTCACCCTCGGTAATAACATGCCAAAGATCAATGTCTTTTGATTTTACATATGTTTCGAATCTTGTTTTCCAATATATAAAACAATCGGTTTCGAAAAGTGGTGGTCTTTGCATAGATTGCCCTTCTAGATATTTGTCGGAATCCATTGATCGATTCAAGTTTTAAAATACAATATACTTTAAAATCTTGGCTGACGTGGCTCTGAGACCAATTGTGGGAAACTAGAAGGGGGGTTGAATAGTTTACCGGTTTTAATTTCTTTTAAAAAATCTTGTTTTAAAAGTTTGCTATTGAAAACTTTGATTCGAACTCTATGTGTAATCAATCAACACCAATATGAACTACACACTAAACTAACAAATGGTAAATAATAAAAATAAAGAGTAGAGTTGGAAAGATCAAACCGAGACAAAGGATTTATAGTGGTTCGGCTACGAAGCTCTTCTTCGCCCTACTCCACTCCCCGAGTACCACACTCGAGAGTTTCAAACACTATATCAAAAACCTCCCTTCAGGCGGAGAAAACCGTACACGTCGCTTATCCTATTACCGACACTAAGCTAAATGTCGAGTGCTAATCTTAGCTAGCACCAATCTACCAAGGTCCGCGTGACCAATCACACAAGCCCAATGGCTACACGAGATCACCAAGATCTCAACACGATCACAATGATCAACACTCTCTCAACTAACACTAATCTATCGACCCTTGATCTTCTTGATCAATCACACAAGCCCAATGGCTTTAAGAGATATCCACTATCTCTATAAGATCACACTTAATCTTCACTCTCACTCACAAAAGATAAATAAACTTGATGTATGCTATGATACAACAAGGTTGTAACAAGTGTTACAAAAACCTAACAACTATAACTCTTGTATCTTCTTGAATACTTTGAGTTCTTCTCTTGCTAATGAAGAGGAATGATAACACCTTGTATCAACTTGGATACTTGTGTTCTTCTCTTGAAGAGGAATGATAACACCTTGTATCAACTTGGATACTTGTGTTCTTCTCTTGCTAATGAAGAGGAATGAAGAGGATCTCTTGGTGGATGATTGGATCACTCTTAAAACAAAAGAAAACTAATCTAAATGATCTAAAGAAGAGAAAGGTGTGAGAGGTTTAAACTCAGAAGTTTTTCTGTGTGAAAGGGTGCCTAAAATCTGTGAAAGGGGTTGGTATTTATAGGCAAAGAAAATCTGAACGTTACAGAAAAAATAGTACGGACGGCTCCACTAAACATGCCACGGCTCCACTAAATTTAGTGGAACCGTGGAGCCGTCCTAGACTAGGACGCTCCAAATTTTGTCTTTTCTGGTGAAAACTTATTTGGGGGGGAAAAATAGCTGTTGTGATTTTCAAACATATTTTTCCATTAAAACATTTCTTAATAATTCAAAAATAATTTGTCATATGTATTTTTGAAAAAATGTTTTGTCCCATTAAAATGTGAAGTCACAAATTCACTTCTTTGATCATTTGTCAAGTTGTAAATTTGTTCTAGAGTGATTTGCGTAGAAACGGGATCTTCCGATTAAAAACTTGTTTACGTTAATTTTAACGTAACGTGATTTCATATTTTGTCATCCTCAAAACGTGAAGTAATCGAAAGATATAAATAACGTTTTTAGAACATTATTTGCATCAACAACCTTCATCCTCTGCCCTTGTTGTTGCAAGAACAGATGTCCCTGAAACTTCCATCAGTCAACCCCCTCCCACTGACAAAGGGAAGGGAATCATGGTGACTGAAGATCCTCCTCAAATGCAACTGGTGCCAGCATCAACCGAAGTGCATCCAGACCCTGATGCACCATTTGAGGTTGATTTGGATGATGGAAAGAAATTCTTTAGGACTCCACAGGAAGTAGCCGTAGTCCTGCATGAACATGACATAAGAAGGGCTGCAAAGAAGGCTGAGCAACTTAACAGACCAATAATTGTTGAGGTTGCCAAGGAAGAAATTAAGGAGACTGACAAAGACATCAAGGGGGAAGAATTCCTCAAGCTTCAGGCTGATCTTCTTCAGGAACACAATCAGCAAACCAAGCTGAGAGAAGAAAGGAGGAAGAAAACCTATGAGAGGTACATGTGGCACATGACAAAGACCAAGGGAGAAGGCACCATCATTGACATGACCATTCACCTCACCAACCCATTAAGCGTCACGGTTCACAGGTTACCAAGAAAGTCTCAGGTAAATAAACCCTTCAGATTTTCCGAATATGGGTTAAGGGAATGGGACATGATGATGCCCATCCTGAGGAAGAAGCATGGCAAGATCGTTTCTAGCTTTCTCAAGACCTTGAACTCTAAATATGAGGAATTGGAAAAAGTGACTAAGAGTTTGGGTATAGATCATGAGAAGGCACTTACTTCTCAGGGACTGTCAATCCCTGAGCCTACTCAGAAGACCAGGAGGAAACGAAAAGCTGTGGGTCAGGAACCTGAACAATTCATAGCTGCTCTTCACTGCAACAGGATTCCTCCTCAGGGAGTCAAGTTTATTCCCAACCTGGTCATCAAGGAGCCTGAGTATGGTATATTCTTTGTCGCTAAGTTTAACCAACCGGCATTTCAACGAGTCAGTGATATCAAGCTTGTGGAAACGACAACTCTCTTAGCATACAAGCTAATGGCACTTCAAGTGAAGGGTCCTACAAATGAAGAGTTTGCAAGCTGTTGGACAGGATGATGAAAGAGCGACCTGACAAAGAAGTGTTAGTGTCGAAGAGAGCTAAACTGGAACTCTTAGGTATCTTGGAAGGAGAACAAGAACCCTGAGTATTATGTTAGATGTTAGGACCTTGTAATGATATTAATAAAATTGATGGCCCATGTTTTTGTTATATCAGTGTCCTTAATAGCTTTATAGTATATTCAGTATGAGAAGAAGCCCATTTTCTCACTCATAACTGATCAAAACACTTAGGCATAATTTATATCCAAATAGGGGGAGATTGTTGGGTCCGTCAGTACCCAAGGATCCTGAAAACAGGATTTGAATACAAATTAAGCCAAGTGTTAATCAACCGAAAACAATCTTAAGTCACTCAGTGAACAGTCACTCAGTGAGTTATCTTCAAGATGCTCAGGACGAGTCTAAGAAGAAAGATTCACCACTCAGTGAGGCGGAACTCCCTGAGTGTCACTTAAGCCAAAGAAGAAGGTAATGGGTTCGGTGAGTATCGGACAAAAACTCACTGAACCCCAGTCTCCTCAAAAACAATAAAGTGATTGAAGACTGAAGACTGAAGGCGTAGACTGAAGAACCTGAAGTCTGAAAGAAAGGCGGGATTAGGAGGGAAGAGTTTGAAGAGATAAGGAGAAGTCTTATCGGGCCAGAAACGAACCTTCCCTAAAACGGCAAAAGTCAAGAAGTGTCAGAACTGACACTCAGAAAGACTTTTGGCCTATTCCTATTAGTTCTTGGAAATGACAAATACTGTTGTAGTTGTCAGACACGCATGCTTATTCTTTTTGTATTTTAATCATCAGTGCTCTTTTATACTTGTGTATAAATAGGAACAGATTGAGAAAAGTGGGTTAAATTTTGTGCATTAAAAGTTTAGACTTTCACAAAACCACTTTTCTCCTACAAAGAGTAACAAAGTCCCTGAGATAGCTCAGTGGGTCGATATTGTTACCACTCAAGAATATCTTGAGTTTAGATAGGAGACGAACCATACCTTGTCTATTCAATCGCAAATGATTTTTCACAAACACTTGGGTAATAGATTCTTTGATTGATTTCTAATAAGATTTTAAACGTTGAAAAAAACTTGTGTTTTTATATTTACGTTTTACTTATCAGTGTTAATTAATCAATATATTAATCTCAGTCATAAACACAATTAGATTAACTTTGTAGTTACTTCTAAGTGTGTAAAGGGAACAACAATACCTCCGATTAATGATCACGCATGAATGTTGTAACTCAATGATACTTCGCATTAAATTTTGGGACTCGATCTTGAGTATCTTGATTACTCCACATTAAATCAATGGACTCAATCTTATAGTATTATAGATTTTTGTAGAAATTTATAGACTTAAACTGGTTCACGGTTTGATATGTTTAAAACGTTAAACTTAGTCAACTTAAACACGACCGTTTATTAAAAATGTTGAACAAGTTAACTTGTTTTTGACCCAAATTTGTTCTTTCTCTATTCGAACCTGTTTAACTTCGTATTTAGTGTTTGTTGTTCGGTTTGTATTGGTTATTATATCGTGTCGAGAATTGACACCATGATATATACGGTCATTTGTCAAAATTCTGCAATATGTTTACTTTCCAGCTAAAATGTGTTTCCCAAGATATCTGTCATAAATATAATATTGAATGCCCATTAGAATTATAGTCGGTTTAAAGTCCATCTTCCCACATTCCATCTTCCCACGGATTTATCCGAATCAAAATGGTCCATGTTTCTACTAGCTAGTGATTTCAATGCGTCTGGTTATTCTAAAATTAAATTATGTACATTTAATTTGAACGAACCACAAAATTTTTATGTTGTAAATGTTGTATGCTCGTCATCTTATGCTTGTTATTTTATGTTTGTTTATGGTCTTAAACTCTTAATGACCCAAATATATATTAACACAAACAAACATGCATGCTATTCTCTTCACCAATAAACAATTTTTACATTTAAATGTTCGTATCTGTATTGCTACGTCTATCGTCGACATTGTACCCACTCTCATTTATTTTGCTCACATGCTTCTTGTTAAATGTGCCATGACTTTATACGTCGAATAATATGCCCACTACTGTAGCCATGGTTTCAAAGCATCAATTCAACTTCAACTACTACTACTGAACTACCCGGTATTTATTTCCTTCAATTCATTTTTGTCATCTTTTAACAGTTATAGCATATACATATCCAACCGTATTGTTTCCAAGATTGCTATGCATAGCTATAAGGATATGCACAGCTATAAGGCTATACACAGTCGTAACTGGGTCATCACCCTTTCACATCAGTTTTCTCTCTCCGATTACAAGACACGACGAAGTTGCCACAGTCGATAACCGATTTTTTTTTTTTTTTTTTTTTTTAATTAAAATATTTTAAACAACAAATTTAAAATTTATTAAAAATAAAAACATTACAATACTAAATTAAAAACTTAAACTAATAAAACTTAAACATTACAATACTTATTAAAAACTTAAACTAGTAATCTAAGTTGTAGCGTGTTTTGATTGCTGCCTTAAGCTGCAAAAGTTCTTGTAGTTGTCGTGGGAGCAAACTTTGATTGATTGCTGAATTGTAGAAAATCAAGTCTTGCTCCCGTTTTGTGGTGGCATGATTTCCACTTGATGGATATTCAAAAGTAGGTGCACGAAAGCGAATACCCCGATTTTGTGGTGGTTTTATGCCAGTTAATTTCGAAGTTGTTTTCCGGCGAGAAATTCAAATTCGGAGCATTTTGTGGTAGTCGGGATCGTCGGTTTTTTGATGTGGGAGTATTTTTTTTATATATGATTAATATGGATGAGAAGTTTTTTGAATTGTGTTTGAAATTATGTGTTTAGAAGTGTTTGATATTGGTATTTATAAGGTTGTAAAGTGGCAAAGGTTTTTTTTTTTTTTTTTTTTTTTATCTCAACAGTCGAATTTTTTGAAGTTTAGTGATGTGCAAAAGTCGGTCGAATTTGTGACACATATTGAGAAAATAAGACCGACGACCAATATTTTTTTTTCCCACAGTGGCCATGACCGATTTTAATATCGGTCTACCAATGAATTTGACCGACTTTTTACAGTCCACTGCGAGTAGCCTAAGTGTGACATTTCAGGATAACCCAGAAATTCTCATTGATATTGATAATAAAGAAAAAACTACACTGGGTCTTTTATTTGCTGTACTTTGACAACTCACGCCCAAGATACTCTTTAATATCTGATGTAGGATGAAGTAACTCTAACATGGGTAGATGTGTGAGCACCTTAGGCTAGTCAGAGTGGGTCACTAGCTGTCACATCAGCTTTCTCTCTCCGATGATCAGACATGACCAATGTGTCACAGTAGTGACCGACTTTTTTTATTTTTAGTTCAAACATTTAAAATATATATATATATATATATATATATATATATATATATATATATATATATATATATATATATATATACACTAGGTCTCTACCCGTCCGATGGACGATTTACTCAATAGTTGACCAAATTGTAATATGGTATATTCAAGTGTAAAGGTTCAATAACTTATTTTGCAACATGTATATTCAAGGATTTATGAAAGAATAATCTGATGTTTCGGTTGTGTATTTAAGAAATCATATGTAATATAAGTTAGAGTACCCCAAATAAAAAGCAACAAACATACATTTTGATTAAAGCACCCCAAATAAAAACATTAAAATCCAATTCGATTACACAAAGAACACATTGAAAATGGTAAATAAGTCTAGCCAAAAAAGAAAGAACGATACGAAAACATTAAAGAACAATGCTTAAACGACATTCAAATAGCTACTTGATTTCTTGTTCCAACTCCTTTCCCTAAACACATATTAATAAAAGAACTTGTTAGGTTGAGTTGTTAGAATTACGAAACAAATAAATTGCATGTGATTAAAGTTAAAAGACTGACCGATTGTGTTGCAAGTATTTCATTGAACACGTTGATGAGGACATGATCATCCGAAATAAAAGACACAATATTAGCATCATGAGTACATGCATGAAGGTTATTCTTTGGTAGTCTGAATAACCATTGTTTCCCAACCATTTCGTATAACTCAAGCGGAATTGTGTCTCTGTTATCAGCAAATAGATCATACAAACTAAGAGCAGATTTACCAATCATTTTGGTAACTTGACTGTCAAAAAGGATCAAAGAAGTAGATATCTTAGTTTGCTCATCAATTGCAGTAACTTGCACCCTATACCTGTTTGGCATGTGAGAAGATAATAAATAAAACACTTGTTATAACATATTATTTAAATTGTTGAAAATTAAGTCACGTGTCTAGTAAAAGCATTACAGCGTAA
The DNA here is from genome assembly GCA_021014915.2 of Artemisia tridentata subsp. tridentata. Classification (NCBI taxonomy): domain Eukaryota; kingdom Viridiplantae; phylum Streptophyta; class Magnoliopsida; order Asterales; family Asteraceae; genus Artemisia; species Artemisia tridentata. The sequence goes on along the minus strand of CP139507.1, from coordinate 328,024,344 downwards.
ACTTAATTAATTTCATCGTTACCTTGGAACAACACATTTAAACTTTGCTGAACATTGTAGACATTCAAACACTGGATAGCCCCTGTCATGATAGGTTGATTCCCTAATAATTGGTGAGACATTTTTGTTGCAATTTACGCATGCTATATACACCCACCCTTGGTTACTTATATCAGTCACAGTAGCCAAAAGTATGCATGATTTAACCTGTGATTTGTAACGAAAATTAATTAAAAATATGTACTGTACAAAAATCAAACCTTGTATATGTATAAAATTTATATTTAGTTAATTAAATTATATATTACCTGGCATATGTCAGTGATTTGGTCGAGTTGACGTGTGCATCTTGAGTTAGCAAAGAATCTCTCAGGAGATAAATAAACAGCTTGTTTTGCAAGTAGACTCGTACTTGTTGTTGATGATGTAATACTGTATATCCATTAGATAAATAAGTATATAACTTTTTAAGTAAATACCGGATTGCGTTATTTATTTTCTTTGGTAACATAAGTTATTAAAAAGCATTAGAAAAATATAATTGAATTATTATCTACTTGTTTAACTTTTATTGTTGTTATAATTTTAAAGTGTACGAATAATAAAAAAATAATAATATATATCATTTTACAAAGATCATTACCTCTTTATATACGCATGATATTCAGGAACATCTCCATTTAAAAACAACCTTGTTGCATATTTTGAGTTTCTCACTTTCACAATACCTAAAAAGTAAAGACGTATTAGAGCTGTATAAGTTTAAACAATGATTAAAACAATTACGTTATGAGATAAATAATTAATTACCATCAAATGTGCAAATGATTCCAAACTGAATAATCAATATTTTGTGACAATGCGTATCATTTCCAATCAAAGTCATTAACCATTGCATATAGTCATTGGATAATGTACATTGAATCCGAGAACCTCTGCATATACCAATTCAATATTTAGTAATAAATTTCGCAAATATCATGAATCTATATGATACATAAATTGATGGTTTGAATAACTCACTCTAGATCCTTTAGTAATATAGTCACCGATTCATGTTGTACGATGTTTGCTTCTGGATATTTTGGTTTTAAGATACCAACTACTTCCCCAATTACATCTATAAAAGTAGAAAGAAAGTTAGCATGTCTTTATTGAAAGAATAATATATGTTACGAACAACTTATAGTACCCGCAAAAACTTTGTATATAAGGAAAATTAAAGTAACATAATAAGCATTAGATAAGGATCATATGTCATGTGCTTTATAAAGTTAATTTTGTTGAGTAAATCTTTGTCAAATTTGTTGTATATCTAAGTACTCAGAGATGTTTATAAAGTTAATTTTGGTGAGTAAATCTTTTCTTGAATTTCATAAGGTTTATCTATAAAACAGATTTCTTTATATAACATACCAGTTAAGCAATGTTATAAGCCAGACATGTAAGTGAACTGAGTGATGCTACTTATGAATGCTCTAAATGTGGTGCCAAACACTCCTCATAACATAATATAATCCTAATATGCTATGTTGCAGTTACTTCTAAGGCCATTACATGACACCCACAAATAAAATGGTGATAACCAATGATTATCACTACTATAATTAGCGGGTTCAGCAATGATTATTTAAAGAATGCCTCAGTTGGTTCACTGGTCTTGGGTCACATCAAAACCACCTAGTGTAGGAAGCCTTCACAAGACCTCCAAAATAAATAGGTCGGGCGTCATACCAAATGCTAATATACTTGCTTATAAGAAGATCAGTAGAAAGTGATTTGAGTACGTATGCACTGAAACTCAGAATGTACATATTCAGGGGTAATTTTAGTGATCAAATCTGATAAAAACTCAATTCACACTTGTCTGGATTAACCTCAAATCACTCGATAAAAACACAAGACTATTAAATTCGACAAGTTGAATCATTGTTTGTCAAGTTGGTATCAAATATTTTTAATTCAATTTGCTAATAAAAGGACGAATTTCATTGGATTTTACATGACAAGAGTTTAACAATGCATGGGTTGTTTAATTATTTGTCATGTTTATTTTAAGTGGTTATAGCCTATCAGACCATATAACATGATGTTTTCATTTACATCAATGGGAGGCAAAGTTTGAATAAAAAGCAAACAACTAATATTTGAAACATGAAAGTAATACATACCTACACATTGGTTATCAGTGATATTTTTGTCCAAAATATCGTCAAAGTGTACGAAGCGAAAACCATTCATTGAACCGATAAAACTTTCCACATATTCTACACGTGTCTCCTCATGCAAGACGATCTTAAATGGACTATTGATAACTTTGTAAGTATCAATATTTTCGATGACAGAAAAATTGGTCATTATCAACACATCACCCTCGCGTACACGTGGTCTATCTTGTTCGATGAACATTTTATCCACACAACCTAGTATTCTGTCACCCTATAGAAACATATGAATAAAGAATTTAGTAATATGATTGATATATGAAAATGGCGTAACAAATTTATTCAACAAAAGCGTAAACCTGTTCATCCATGAACACAGCAGTGTAGTTTGCATTTTCATTCAGATTTTGGTCCATGAGTTCACGGCATAAACGTATAACTCCAACTTTAATTTGCTGTTGTGGTATGGATTTACTAAGGTGTTTGATGAGTAAATAATGGTTACTCATTTTTTTTGAAGAACAAAAGCTCCTTCTTCAAAGTAATGGAATTGTATGTTGTAGAATGAAGGGAGATATGTCGACTGTTTTTTAGTAACTAACTACCACTACTCACACATTCCTTAATTTTAGGTAAACATGGCCTAAATTGTGAACTTGAATTGTAGTAGGTTATTTTAATAATTAATTAAATTAGTAAAACAATATTTAGTATCAAATATACTTCAATTATGAAACATATGGAATTCATTTGATACTTCAATTATGAAACATATGGAATTCATTTGATACTTCAATTATGGTAATGGGTGGTTTGAGTCACTGAGTGAACTTGTTTTGGTTACATAAGGCAATTTTTTTTTGGTACCAGTCACCGGTTGGGCCCGAGTTGGAGTATCCAAAAGCAAGTAATCATTAGTTTGATTCCATAGATTAAGCGGTAAGCTCCAACTCGTATACAGCAAATATACACAGTTAGGACAATATATACACACATATGCTTCAAATTGCAGCCAGCACTTCTATGAATCAGTACATACAGAAGCCTGTACAAATCAACCTCAAAATGCAGCCTGCACTTCTGTCATATCAGTACGCACAACAAAATCAGTGCAGACCCACAAAACAACCTAAAAATGCAGCCTGAAATCCATTATATCAGTACCAACAGGATCACAGAATCACAAACTATTAAGACCTGGAAGCATATTTGGCAATTGTAGTCGCATTTGGAATTAATGAAAAACCACATACTTTTAATAGTAACTGGTATCAATACAAAAGTTTAAAAAACATAGCAATCAACAAAACTTTGTGAAATTGGTAAACATAGGACATTAACATTAACTTCATAGACACCAAAATAAACTACTAAAATACGTAAAAAAGCAAAGCACTTGTTGGAACTTGATTATCTCCAAGTAACTGCGTTTCTCCGACTAAATAAAATGTCATCATCTTTGTTGTATAAAATTTGGTTGCATCCTTGAACGTTTTCCAATCGCCACTCATTATGACATGAAATCCTTGCTTCTTTAAACTTAGCCTAGAGTCACGGTACTTACGCAGATTCATCTGAAATTCTTACAATCCATATCTTATAACAGAAAACTTGAATTCGTTGATACGATGGCGACGAACAAAATGAGAAGGAATAGTCTGTGGTATGCATGTTATATTTGGTTAAGTATAAGTAATATCAATTTATTAGCATAAAGAAATATGTTTTAGAAAAAACTTCATACCAAGCAACGATTCTTCAAAACATGAGAGTTAAGTGGCTTTGTAAAGTAACATCTATGATCTTGATTAGTTGGATCATCTGTACCAAAACATTACAATTAGTGTACTCTTTATATGGTAGGATAAAGGTTAAATAAGAATTATAATGAGAGAGAATATTGTATTACACTTGTCATGAAATGGATGGAGTAGGTCTAATTTTAGGTCTCCTTTGTAGGCATATATATCAACACTCTATATATTATGTTAACTCTTGTAGAGCAAAAAAAATAGATGACTTGGTAAATATGGAGGATAGCCAGGAGAGATAAACATGGTATACCGCATAATATTTATGACAAAACAAATTTTGGAAACCTTTTATGAGTTGACGAAATCAGTTATACTTTTATGCTTAAGCATGGTTAGTTCTTTTAAAATGTTAAATTTAATCTACACTACAAAACACTTATCTAGCAAACCAGTTAAAGCTTTTTCGAATATACAATATCTACATATCTACAAACCTCTCAAACCAAATTACACCACTAAAACCTAAAACAAAATTCCTTTCAAAAAATGTCGACTCCTCCAAAACAATACGCATCCATTGAATCCAGTTCTTCAAAAACAGAATCACACAACGAACATGATAAGAACATTCGTGTTACATTACAAACAGCTAAAAATCCGACATCTGATCATAACCCTGGTAACAATAACGAAATAAATAAGCCAGAAGCTTCAGAAAAACCTAAAGGTATTGTATACATAAACGTATATTATACAGTCTATTATATATTATTTTTTTAATATGTAATATAACTTTATTTCGATAACCATTTTTTTGGATTCATTGAAACAGATCAAGCATGGTTATATTATAACGGGAGTTGGCATAAGATTAAGTCGAAATCATAACGGCACTTGGAATAAGATGATGTCTAAGGTAAAGAAGGCTGATGAAATAATCAACGAACTGCGTGAAGCCGAACATAGCATAACCGATGATTATGTTGTTGACCACAACGTTAGCGATGATGAAGATTATATGTTTTCTTAAGTTTCTTAAGTTTGAAATAATCTATGTTTATATAATATATGTACTTAGATCTCTTGTTATTTTAAATTGTAATAATTGATATGCAGTTTTGATAAATAATACACTTGAAACTCGCCCGCCCATCGGGCGGGTCATGAAGCAAGTTTAATCTACACTACAAAATACATACAGTTCATATTTTAAAGTATGATATAAAAATAATCTATGTTTATATAATATATGTACTTAGATCTCTTGTTATTTTAAATTGTAATAATTAATATGCAGTTTTGATATATGTTTTTTAAGTTGTGAAAGTTTAATAATCGAGATTTACATGTGGAAATGATCTCCAAGTAATGGGATGATCAAAACAGTTTTGTTGTAGGTACTCTAAATTGGTTATCTAAGACTAACAGTCGAAGACTCCTCATATATAAGGTTTAGGGGTGTTTTAGATTGCTTATTGTTATGATACAATTTGGGCAAGGGGAAATAGGTAGCTGTTTCGAATAATCAGTTTCGGAAGCTGCTTATTTTAAATTGGTTACTTATTCTCTTGTAAAGTAATAAGGCGTACACATCTGGAGTTATAATCAATCCCAAACGACCCCTTACCATGATTGAGTTATCTTTAGCAAACAAAATTTTGCCCAAATTGATTGAGTTGAAGCGTTGGATCACTTGGGTGTGAAGTGTGCAGAGGGTGGGTGAGGTACATGATATTTTTTTGTGTATATAGCTGTTCCTTTTGTTAACATATCTCTCTATACACTATTGTGGATATTCAAAAGTAATAACCTATTTTAGGATTCAAACATGATATTCAAAAGTAATAACCTATTTATTATGATGCCCCCTATTACTTTTTAATTCCATGTTATAGGAGCTGTGTGGATGTACTCTAGTTTAATCTTGTTTTAAGCTAGTGTGGTTCTCATATCAGTACTAACATCATAGATATGCTAACACAACTGATAAATGTTCCCATATTACCTCACTCAATAGTTTTAACAAATTGATTGAGTCGTTTTAACATTCATCCTATAAAACATATGGAAAAATCAAACAATATGAATTTCAAATAGGATGTACATATAAATTGCATCAAATTGAAAAAAATGGAGTAATAAAAATAGAAGTCAGCTTTGGACAGTATTAGGTATTGGGATAAAGGGAATTGCATCAGTGATCAATTTTCGGCTACCCACTTAACAGTTTATGGGAGTGGTTGTGATATAGAGAACTGCCGGTTAATTGGCATTCCTGTATTTGTCATTGTGATTAATCGAAACACAGCCCATGTTCAACCTTGTGTCACCCGCAGACCGCTTGTTTGATCAATTCATACTGCTTTATTAAATATATGGGTGAACTTAACAGTTGAAAAAACAACCAGATAGACCTTGGATTTTGCATCGATAAAATCATATTATAAAGTTAAAATCATGGAGCAAGGATCTATCGTATGGACACATTATTCGCAGAACTTTTATGAATTCCATTCGTTTATGCATTTGTGTACATATAAACTGAACCAATTATACGTAGCAACACAATGACTCAAATATATAATGAATCATACAAACAAAATCCATACCGTCAAACGATTGAACCGCAACTCAAGATGATCGTAACTCTTTACTCTGAATGCACATTTTTGGAGCGATTATGTGGCACGATGAGACATATACTAATCTTCAATTTTATAATCAAAGACACGACAGTGATTGGAACATAAACTTCATAGCTTTCTTTGTTTATTTCTTTCTTGGTATTCGGATTCAGTTAGCAGTTCATGAGAAGCAGTTACAAACGTGGTGGGTTATGCTTCCTTTGTAAATGTCTTCTAAAAAATCAGCGGGTAAAAAACTCACAAGAAGTTGACACGTGTAAAAATATGACGTAGCTATGTTAAAATTGTGCCACGTACTCTTTTAATATCTTGATTTAGTGATGTTATATATATATATATATATATATATATATATATATATATATATATATATATATATATATATATATATATATATATATATATATACGTGTACATTCATGCAAATATATCTATCAACGAATTTCGAAGCGGTTTGGTCATTTAACTTCGAACCAGAGCTTTGAATATTATCATTATCACCTTTAGATGCCAACTCACTCAACGAAGGAAAGTTGGATTCCATTACTACATATTCCATGCTAGCACCAATCAAACCATTACCTTTCTTCTTTTTCTTTATATCACCTTCTCCTCCGGAATTTAAAAACCCTGCTTTCATCATCAAATCATGCAAACACAATAAAAAACACGAAGAAACCAACAACGTCTATCTTCAAAATTAATGTGACAGGTAATTGTGGTGGGGTTTTCCTTTGGTTCCATTGATACTGCTAAATAAGAAAAAATGAATGCATGCGGTTCTAGTTTTGTGAAGTATAAAAGTCGGTCGAAATTTCGACCGATAGTTTTTTTTTTTTGGTTGGCGACCGATATTTGACCATGCATACACAATGGGCTCGACCGATCTACAAATCGGTCACCCTATGTGATCGATCGATAAAATACGACCCATTGTGACTAGCCTTATGAAAAGGCGGGTAAAAATAGTGCAATGCACAACAAGATTAAAAGGTTATCAGAAACGAATTGATTTGCACACTTCATTTCTGATTGGGATTTCAATTACTGCATCAGACAGCTGTAATATATTTATATCTTGCTTTGAAAACTTGTACAGATAAAAAAAACGAGTGTGCAAATTACCTCACTTATCAGAATGTGGCATTGTTTTTTTCTTTTTGCAGTTGAAGTATTGATGAACGATGTCTGTTGTGAGTATTGATTAACATTCAAACTAATGAACAAACATTGTTTGATGAACAATTTTCTTGGCGTTTTTGGGTAAGTTATGTGATGAACAAAGGTTTTACATGTAACAAGGCTGATCGTAGGATTGATGAACCAATTTTGTTTTGATGAACAATTTTTCTTTCAATCTCTTACAAATTATGTCATGAACAAATGTTTAACATGTAAGAGCAACCTCAATGCATAAGCTTTTTAACAACTCGGAGTTTTTGCCATGTCATGTTTTCATTAATGTTTTGTTACCAACAAGTCATTTTCAAATAGGTTCTCCAATGGAACAAACATTTGAAAAGCTTTTCTCTATCAATCAAGAAAAAAACTGTGAGAGAGTAAAAGTGAAAAATGATTAAAATATAAATATTTTCAAAACCTTCAAACGCTTGGTGCAGACCAAGTCTTTCATGAACAAGTTATAGAAAAGTCATCTTCTCCAATGCTATCAAGTCATTTGAAAGACTTTGTCAAATAGTAAAAAGCTTTTATAAAACTATGCATTGTGGATGCTCTAACAAAGCGGCAGAGTAATTATGAATATTTAAATCTTTGAACACCTTTTTTTTTTATGAACAATTTGTTTTGATATTTTAATCAAATTATGTGTTGAATAGGCTTTATAGATTGGAGCAAGATAAAAATTGTTTAATCATTGATTGTATTGTTAACGGGCAGTGGAATTGGAATTGGTCTAGGGCCGATATTGGAGTTCATAACACGGCTTATTTGAGAAACTTGCTTATGGAAATAAGTCATATTGATTCTAATGTGGTAGAAGACTCCTGTGTTTAGATGTTGGCTAATGACGGTGTATTTTCAGTCGGGGAATTACGTCATCTCATCGACTCTATGATTCTTCATTCCTTGGCTCATTCGACTACTTGGGATAAAACTCTTCCGTGTAAAGTTAATATTTTTCTATGGAGACTGTCTTTGGATTGGTTGCCTCATCGGTTGAATCTCTTGGCTCGAGGAATTGATATTCCTACAATATCATGTTCTTCTTGCAATGGTAACGTAGAATCCTCCGCTCATATTTTCTTTGATTGTGCTTTTGCTATGGATCTTTGGACTCTTATTCGTAATTGTGTTTCTTATTATGTTACTCGTATAATTTGTTAAATTCATATTCTACTGATGTTTTCTTTAGTTTATTTTCAGCTCTTTTTCATGACCCGAAAATCAAAATTTCCATTTGAAGACCCAGAAAAGGAACTTCACTCTAGAAGGAAGTTATTTAAACAGGAAACACCAGCCCGCCTAACACTCCCGAACGAAATCCATTTTCTAATCCAAGTATGTCAGTTTTCGATAACAAGGTTTTCAATTAGGACAAGTCGTCTAGTAGTGATAAATGAAAGCTTTTCTCTCCCCACGCTTCTGAATATGATAAAGAATCAGATAGGAAGGAGTCGGTTCACGATGAAAATTCTGAGCATATGGGTGAATTTGAACATAAGGATGAAGACGATGATCTAAATTAGATGACCATCTAAGAATAGATGGCAAAAATTCAAACAGATTGAAGGACAAGAGTGGTTAGAATAGAAATCAATGATGATTTAAATTTCGAGATAAAGGGGCATTTCCTAAGAGAGCTACGAGGAAACGCTTTTAGTGGATCTAACAAAGAGGACGCAAATGGGCATATTGAATCAATTCTGGAGACCATTGATCCGTTCCACATTCTTAATGTTTCTGAAGATCATATCATGTTGAGGGTCTTTCCTAGAACCCTTACTGGAGATGCAAAACATTAGATAAAGAATGAACCTGGGGGAACTATAACAACTTGGGAAGAGCTCAGAAAGAGGTTCTTAGCTAAATTTTGCCCACCTTTGAAGACTACAAGGAAAATTGAGGACATTCGAAATTTCCAACAAGAAGTCGATGAATCGCTCTACACAACATGGTAAAGGTATAAGAACCTACTTTTTATTTGTCCCCAACGTGATTTAAATGATATGTGTAACATCCCCAATTTCTTGAACGCAGCGGAATTCAAATTGGGTGTTACTTCATGGAACAATAGTTATAACAATAAAAAACGATCTCTAACCAAGTCGTTTAAAAAGGCTTATCATTCGAATTATATAAATATCAGAGTTTACAAAATGAGGTCCCAGTAGTTTCACGGTTTACAAATTACATTAATTGAGTTTTCTAATGATAATAAAATTTATAGCCTTCTTGAGTATCCGTGCCCCTCGTGCCATCCTCGTTCATTATGGACCTGAGATAAACAAGCTAAAAGTGTCAATACAAAGGTTGGTGAGTTCATAAAGTTTATTGAAATAATTGTAAAAACCTATATAAGTGAATCCTGGTAACAAGTATATGTAAATGATAAATGTAAACTTCTAGGATTCCAAGTGTATGACAATTGTACTAAATACAATATCACATATAGGTAGTGTTTCTGTTGCTCTTAGTTCTTGACATCGAAACCTTAAGTTTCTGTTTCTGACTGGTTCACAATTGTACCAAGTCTGTTGGTTTGTTACTATACCAATTCTATTAGTTCGAGATTACACCAAGTCCATTAGATGATATAGTTTGTACCAAGTACATGAAATCATCCCATTCTTGTAGATGTCGATAACCTCGATAATCTACCCGGCAGGGGGCCTACCAAATGTGTTGTTTTCTGTGTATGGGTTACGTTGTTATAGCGTTGAAAATTGTGTGTTATTGCACTATCCTTACAAAACCAAAATGTAAATCTCATACCAATAGAAATTGGAATAATTGTTGCAATAATAGCCTAGTAGGTAACGTTATACCTAGTGTTCTCCAATGTTTGTTGCGTTTGTTTGCTCTGACTGAGTCAACTTAATGGTTACATTAATCCCAATAAATATATCCATAATATTCGTACTTATTACGCATAGTGCTTAATGGTCCATGATATAGAAACTCTAAATATGACAATAATGTTATTTAGCATAAATAAATATTTAGTTCAGATAAAACATACAGTTTGCAAATAATCGTGATTGAAATTAAAAGTAGTTGAGCAAGCATCTCCTCCAAATAGTTTGATAAATAGTAAAGTAAAACTGGGGCTACAAAGTCAACGTGAGTGGATGATATCAAATATATATCGAAATCGATGGATAAGCCGGAACAACCTCTACGTGCAACCTAGAATAGAATATATCGTCTTAGGTTTTGAAATAACGATTTGGAATTTATAAAAGTCTATATAAGTCATTTATATTGATCATAATGTTGTACATAGTAGTTTATAGCGATCGTGTTTGTCGTTGTAATGGTTTACTTGCTTATAAACGTGTTTAATGTAAATATTGTACTACTGTTCGGGCTATCATCATTCAGATGTCATGTAGTAAATGTTCGAGGAGCTAGGACACTTTAATTCGTAAATCCAGCAACTTGTCGATACGTTTACCCAAATGAAATCCCTCACATGAAGCTCCCTAGTATTGTAGTGCATCAATATGGAAAATATACGTTTTACTTGTTTGATTCTATGACACAAGTTTTTAACAAGAGTTATAAAGTCCTATGGCAAGTAACTCAAAATGGTTTCATAAGTTCTTGTCGATTTACAAAAGGCATTATCTTGAAGTTTAGGTAGGCGATATCATTTGATAATAACGATATTCACAAGTATATAGTGAAATCTGTGAAGTTTCGTGAAATAACGAGGTCGGGAACTAGGTTGTTCAAGAAAAAGTTTTGGATAAAAATTATGTGTTCGGGTCTAAACAGGCCCTACTTCTCAGCCCACCTCGTGCGTTTTCAGGCTGAGATCTCTTGCGACTAGACGTAAAACATCATTTCGGACAACTTTCATGTTTTATACTTTTGATGATTTGGAATCTAAAGTGGTAAAAATCGCATTTTTAGTTTCTGGACAGCTTACATTCTAACAGCTTTTAAGGTTTCGGCTTGATTTTTAACTTGTTGTATCTTTTGATTCGTAAGTCCATTTTGGGTGATTCAAATTGCTATATTTTCCTTTTAAGTTCTAATTTAACTATAGGTAATTACCCAAGGTCATGGGTACTTAGTTTGATCTATTTTCATAGCATAAAATCACTAGGTTCACTTGTTTTTCTTTTATAAGGTAACATGTAAGTTTATATAAATATTTACTTGTGTTTTTTACAACATGATCAATATAACTAACAAATATAGAATATAAAAAGTATGAAATCAAAGAATAATGATGTGCTTAAGTCTTACAACTTTTGGCCTTAATATGGGAACTAGGAACTAAGAACAAGGAACAATTCCCCCTTTTGAAATCCTTCAACAGCTCTTGTGCACTTTTGATTCTTGTGTTTAGAACTTGTGTAAGAGCTTGAATACTTGAGTAGCTTGGAGATTCACCAAAGGAATGGAAGAATTAGAGGTAGGATCATGTAAAACTTTACAAGAGTTTTAACAATGATGAGTAAATTATAACCTGGAAATCAAAGATGAATGTGTTATGGATTTGTGTTTAGGTGTTGGAATGAAGAAGAAAGGAAGAGGATGAGTGCCCTTTTATAGGATAATGAGGAGGTTAAGTCTTGTAACTAATGTGGCTAGAAAAGATACACATCTATTCTTAATGGTTTTTATGGTTCATAATGTTACACATATATGCATTTTGGTTATATGGCTTAAAATAATACACATGATGCTCTAAAGGTTCTGTGGTTTATCACAAGACACCTAGGCTTGGTGATGTGCATAAATGTTGACCATGTTAAAGAAAATAGGATGACTAGTCTAGTTTCTTGCTTTTACGGAGGTAGTTTAGTCTCGGTAATCGCTAACGTTAAGTATTTAAATCATAAAACTTAAAACCGGGTTTCGTAAAAGTATGAAACTTCTAAGAAAGGTTAAAGCTTAACAATATACTCTATAGAAGTATATTAAATGAGTGATAAATCTAACGGTATGCGTAAACGATGTTAAAACCTAAATCGTGAGTTAAAAACGCGAAAATCACGTAAAACGCAAAGCCAAAAAATGTAAAAATTCAAAACTTGTGAAAATGTCGTACGATGTGAAAAACTCATATTTCTCTTGTTTGCAATGTCGTATGGACATATCGGTATGCTCAAATGTCGTTTAAACCTAAACGAAAATCTCAGACACGGTTTTGCGAAACCGGTTCTGAATGGATTCTACGTACGTCGTCAGGACGACCCGTCGAGTATCAACTCTCTTGTCATAGTGATTAAAAAAAATCAGGAATGAATAGTAAAAGTGAATAGTAAAAGTAAATAGTAAAAATTTGAAAATGGATAGTAACCTAAACATACGACTTGTTACAGTCTTACCACCTTAAAGGGAATTCCATCCCGGAATTTAGTGTGTGTTGTATGTCAATATACTAGTATGTTCGTGTAGCATAAAATGCCTAAAAGTCACATAATCATCTGGAGGATGGAAGACACAGAGAGCGAAAGACTATAAAATGTTTTTGTAAAAAAAGTGGTTATAGTTTAGGTTTCGTTTAGACCCGTTTCTCTATAACTATAGCTCTGATACCAATCTGTAACACCCCCAATTTCGTGAACGCGGCAGAATTCAAACAGGGTGCTACTTCATGGCACAACAGTTATAACAACAGAAAACAATCTCTAATCAAGTCGTTTAAAAAGGCTTATCATTCGAATTACATAAAAATCAAAGTTTACAAAATCAAGTCCCAGTAGTTTCACGGTTTACAAATTACATTAATTGAGTTTTCTAATGATAATAAAATTTATAGCCTTATTGAGTATCTGTGCCCTTCCGTGCTATACTTGTTCATTATGGACCTGAGATAAACATGCTAAAAGTGTCAACACAAAGGTTGGTGAGTTCATAGAGTTTATTGAAATAATTGCAAAAACCATATAAGTAAATCTTGGTAACAAGTATATGTAAATGATAAATGTAAACTTCTGGGATTCCAAATGTATGACTATTGTACTAAATACAATAGCATATATAGATAGTGTTTCTGTTGCTCTTAGTTCCTGACATCGAAACCTTAAGTTTCTATTTCTGACTGGTTCACAATTGTACCAAGTCTGTTGGTTTATTATTATACCAATTCTATTAGTTCGAGATTACACCAAGTCCATTAGATGACATAGTTTGTACCAAGTACATGAAATCATCTCATTCTTATAGATGTCGATAACCTCGATAATCTACCCGGTAGGGGGCCACCAAATGTGTTGTTTTCTGTGTATGGGTTACGTTGTTTTACACCCAAAGCGTTGAAAATTGTGTGTTATTGCATTATCCTTATGAAAACCAAAAAGTGAATCTCGTACCAATAGAAATTGGAATAATTGTCGCAATAATAGCCTAGTAGGTAGTCTGTTGTTATACCTAATGTTCTTCAATGTTTGTTGCGTTTGTTTGCTCTGACTATGTCAACTTAATGGTTACATTAAACTCAATAAATATAACTGTAATATTCGTACTTACTACGCATAGTACTTAATGGTCTATGATATAGAAACTCTGAGTATGACAATAATGTTATTTAGCATAAATAATCATTTAGTTTGGATAAAACATACAGTTTGCAAATAATCGTGATTGAAATTAAAAGTAGTTGAGCTTGTATCTCCCCAAAAGAGTTTGATAAATAGTAAAGTAAAACTGGGGCTACAAAGTCACCGTGAGTGGATGATATCAAATATATATCGAAATCGATGGATAAGACGGAACAACCTCTATGTTCAACCTAGAATACAATATAGCGTCTTAGGTTTTGAAATAACGATGTGGAATTTATACAAGTCTATTTAAGTCATTTATATTGATCATGATGTTTTACATAGTAGTTTATAGCAATCGTGTTTGTCGTTATAATGGTTTACTTGCTTATAAACGTGTATAGTTTAAATATCGTACTACTGTTCGAGCTATCATAATTCAGAGGTCATGTAATAAACGTTCGAGGAGCTAGGACACTTTAATTCGTAAATCCAGCAACTTGTCGATACGTTTACCCAAATGAAATCCCTCACATGAAGCTCCCTAGTATTGTAGTGCATCAATATGGAACATATACGTTTTACTTGTTTGATTCTATGACACAAGTTTTTAACAAGAGTTATAAAGTCCTATGTCAAGTAACTCAAAATGGTTTCATAAGTTCTTGTCGATTTACAAAAGTGATTATCTTGAAGTTTAGGTAGGTGATATTATTTGATAAAAATGATATTCATAAGTATATAGTGAAATCTGTGAAGTTTCGTGAAATAACGAGGTCGGGAACTAGGTCGTTCAAGAAAAAGTTTTGGTTAAAAATTATGTGTTCGGGTCTAAACAGGCCCTACTTCCCAGCCCACATCTTGCGTTTTCAGGCCAAGATCTTTCACGACTAAATGTAAAATATCGTTCCGGACAACTTTTGTGTTTTATACTTTTGATGATTCGAAATCTAAAGTGGTCAAAATCGCATTTTTAGTTTCTGGACAACTTACATTCTAACAGGTTTTAAGGTTTCGGCTTAATTTTTAACTTGTTGTATCTTTTGATTCGTAAGTCCGTTTTGGGTGATTCAAATTGCAATATTTTCCTTGTAAGTTATACTTTAACTATAGGTAATTACCCAAGGTCATGAGTACTTAGTTTGGTCAATTTTCATAGCATAAATTTACTAGGTTAACTTGTTTTACTTTTATAAGGTAACATGTAAGTTTATATAAATGTTTACTTGTGTTTTTTAAAACATGATCAATATAACTAACAAATATAGCATATAAAAAGTATGAAATCAAAGAATAATGATGTGCTTAAGTCTTACAACTTTTGTCCTTAATAAGGGAACTAGGAACTAAGAACAAGGAACAATTCCACTTCTTGAAATCCTTCAACTGCTCTTGTGCACTTTTGATTCTTGTGTTTAGAACTTTTGTAAGAGCTTGAATACTTGAGTAGCTTGGAGATTCACCAAAGGAATGGAAGAACTAGAGGTAGGATCATGTAAAACTTTACAAGAGTTTTAACAATGATGGGTAAATTATAACTTGGAAATCAAAGATGAATGTGTTATAGATTTGTGTTTAGGCGTTGGAATGAAGAAGAAAGGAAGAGGATGAGTGCCCTTTTATAGGATAATGAGGAGGCTAAGTCTTGTAACTAATGTGGCTAGAAAAGATACACATCTATGCTTAATGGTTTTTATGTTTCATAATGTGACACATATATGCATTTTGGTTTTATGGTTTATAGTAATACACATGATGCTCTAAAGGTTCTACGGTTTATCACAGGACACCTAGGCTTGGTAATGTGCATAAATGTCGAGCATGTAAAATAAAATAGGATGACTAGTCTAGTTTTTTGCTTTTACGGAGGTAGTTTAGTCCCGGTAATCACTAACAGTAAGTATTTAAATCACAAAACTTAAAACCGGTTTTGTAAAAATTTGAAACTTCTAAGAAAAGTTAAAACTTATCAATATACTCTATAGAAGTATATTAAATGATTGACAAGTCTAACAGTGTGCTTAAACGCTGTTAAAACCTAAATCGTGAGTTAAAAACGCATAAATCGCGTATAACATAAAACCGAAAAATGTAAAAATCCAAAACTTGTGAAAATGTCGTACGATGTGAAAAACACATATTTCTCTTGTTTTCAATGTCGTATGGACATATCGGGGTGCTTAAATGTCATTTAAAACTAAACGAAAATCTGAGACGCGGTTTTGCGAAACCCGTTCTAAATGGATTCTACGTACGTCGTCAGGGCGACCTGTCGAGTATCAACTCTCTTGTCATGATGAATGAAAAAAAATTTGGGAATGAATAGTAAAAGTAAATAGTAAAAATTCAAGAATGGATAGTAACCTGAAAATATGAATTGTTACATTATGTAGGAGGTTATTCAATTCTACAAAGGATCGGATATTCCGACAAGAAATATGATGAACTCAAATAAGTACATTTTATTACTATCATTTATCCTATTTATTTGACTTGTTTTATTATATTATCTGTGAGAATTGATACTTAATCGTTTACTTTTGTAATTCTCAGGTAAAAACAAGCATTTGGTGAAACTTGGCGATTTTGGACTAATTATAGAGCAAAACAAGCAAGAAGTTAAAGAGTCTACTGAAATGAACAAGATTAAGACATTCTGCTCCAGATGCGCCGCATCTCGCTTATTACATACGGCGCATCACTATCAAGATTTCACAAGATACGATCCAAGATACAAGAGGACATGCGCCGCATCTGAGAATGGAGTTACGCCGCATCTTCTGGCGGTGTACGAATATTCCTGAATATATTAATCTTGGACCCCACGCGAAGTTAAGTCAATGCGCCGCATCTACTTACTAGATGCGCCGCATCTTACCCCCAGACAGAAACTATAAATACCCCAAGACCAGACGAATTTCGGGAGGCATAATATATACGAAGTACGAAGACCACATAAACCTAAGGCCGAATTCAGACGATTAGGCAGCACAAGACACACCCGAACGAAGATACAAGAGCTGTAAGAAGGTCCTGCATGTATTTAATTCATTAAGTAGTTTTGTTTTATTGTGTTAGTAAACTTTAATTCATCAGGATTGGTGGCTTGTGTAATGTGAGGAGAAAGATTGCACTCCCTTAAAACTGCTTTCCCATCAATTAAAGTTTATATGTTGATGTCTTTGGTTACTACTTATTAGTGCATTGATAACCTCTGTGTTTATTAGTGGCCTGCGCATTTGACTACGGAAGAGAATGTGGCTCCCACGGTTGTTACTAAATTGATCACTTAGGAATAACTTTTAGACATAAGTAATCATTAAGGGATTTCTCGCCGATAAGATTAGGGCCAACGAGAAAGGGTTAATTACATACACTTCATATAAAACTATCAATAAAACAAGTGACAATCTACTTAATCATCAGGACAGGTCTTCTTATTGTCTCGAGTATTTATCTGTGTACGTGCATGCCTATCGCTGATTCGTGCTCATTAGTTTAGTTTATTATTTAATTGCAACCAAATCGTGCCTGTCTCTCAGGCTGAACCCCCCTTGCGTTAGATTAGGTTGTATAGTTAACTTAGAATATTAAAATACTGATTAGAATAACTAGATAATACGTTCCACTCTTAGTGATCGACACTCTACTTACCATTATATTCATACTGACCGGGTACATTGCTCGTTAAGTGTGTGTGTTATTGATAAGTCGGCTAAATATAAATTTAAAAACTTGAGTAGGCATTAATACTGCTAAACCGCAACGACACATCGCACCCATCAAGTTTTTGGCGTCGTTGCCGGGGAGTGAATTGTTATTATCTGTTAATTTGATTAGTATTTTAATTAGGTTTTTCTTTTTAATTTTTAATCTAACCGCTAACTCTGTTGTGTATTAGGTTAATTTGCATTCATTGTAATTTTTGCATATTTTCTGTTTTGTGTGTTATTTGTTTGCTTTTATTTGTGTTTATTTTCGTTTGTGTTTTTATTTGTTTTTATTTTTCGTATTTTCTGTGTTCTGCTATCGTTGTACTGAGCTTATTCAAACGATACGGCGCATCTGATTTCTCAGATACGGCGTATTGCGTTTAATTTTTATAAAATACAACGCGTTTAATTAATTCGATACGACGCATCTTTTCCCCAAGATAAGGCGTATCTGTTTTTGATAAAAAAAAATTTCTAAACGTTAACGCCATACGACGCATCTGCTTTTGCAGATACGGCGTATCTATTATTTTAATTAAAAACAGTTTTTGAATTATTAAACAGATACGACGCATCGATCTTTGTCGATACGGCGTATCTCCTGAATCAAAAATCTTGTATTTTGAAACATAACGAAAATACGGCGCATTAACTTTTGTTAATACGACGCATTTAATTTTAAATAAATATCGATTTTTGATAATTGAATCTGATACGGCGCATTCTAATTTCTTAGCGGCGTATCTATTTTCTGAATAAAGTCTGATTAAATTTTAACGATTATAAGATACGGCATATCCAACTTTTTGGATACGGCGCATCGTCTGCAGATATCAGTTATTTTTATTCTTATATCCGTTTCTAAATTCATTAATTTCTCTTCTAGCGAACAAATCCTACTGAAGATTTTACCTATGATGTCAGGTTTTGCTATGGAAGACATGTCAGTGAACGGATATCTTGCTAAAGAACTCTTGCTTTCAGATTCATTCGATGTGAAAGTTTTTGATGATGTCAACTTCAATGTGCTCATAATTGATGCAGATTTATTTTCTTGGGAAACCCTCTTGAAGCTACTTATAAGGAATTTAAACGTTTATGCAATATTGAAGATGGGATATTCTCTTATGAGTTACTAATGAGCTACACTGAAGATGAATTGCTACTCTTATGGCCCATCATTGAATCTAAAGGATTGACTTGGACTATTATCGAAAAGAATGATGGGAAATTCCAAATTGAATACATGAACTCAAGCAATAAAAGCTGTGATGGGGGCAATACCCAACCTACACAAATCTCTTACATGCCTTATTTCGAACAGTACTGGGGATTAAATGAGAACTATCTGGACGACGAAAGAATTTATGCTGTGGCGGAGTTACTATTTCATGGCAGGTTAGTAAGGTTGATGGACATCTCCCTCGAAGAATGGCTTGAACTTAAATATGGTAGTCCGAAATTTGCCCCTGCGAATGAAGTCAAGCAGATTATGACTTCATGGTTGACACGGAGTTTTAGGGAACAATTTAACGAGTTCATGGAATTAAGGAGGAAAATGATTGGAAAAGCTTGCTTTGACGTTGACCACGATCCTAACAATGTTGATTTTTCAGATTGGTTGGCTAGTAAGTTCACTAACCATAAGAGCATGGATCGAGCTACTAAAGATGCGTTATGGGTATATTGGATGAGAGGAGAAGACGAAGAAGTAGAGAGCGACTATGGGTCGTCACTTCATGATTCAACAATCAATGAGGGCATTGAAGAATTATTCAGAATAGACATTGACGTGTTCGATTATGAGACACCCTTGTGCAAACAATTCAAAGAATTTAATTACCTTCTTCAAGTCGAAGATGATGTGCTAACTGGAGATCTACCAGGATTCAAGACTTATGATGATTTCAAAAACACCTGGTACTACGAATGGAATGACCAAATACCATGGGTTTGGGATAAACCATGGGAATTTGAGCACATTAATCACACTTGTACACCTTTTGTTTTCAAGGATGGAAGTAGTGTTTGGCCGACCTGTGATTATAAGAGTGACAGAACCTGTAATGGGGGAAGTATAATTGGGATGAAACGGGTTGGAAACAATGTAACCTTTGAAGACTATGAGTGGTATGATAATGTTGAAGACTGCCCACAAAAAGCGGAGGCTTTGCAAGAAAAGGGTAGAATTGAATACTTGAAAGAGCTAAAGGGAACATCGAATAATACTTTCTGGGAATGGGTGCATGAACAATTTGATGATTACACGAAGCTTAGTCAACGGTTACAATGGGAATTGGAAAGAGAGTGGGAGGCAATTCAAGATGATGATAACAATGAGTCATTAATTGATGAACTAGATGACTATTTGATTAAGGATCCTTATTTTAAGTTTGTTGATAAAGACGAAGAAGAATTCACCAAAAGAAAGTGTCAACTACTTGGGATCCCTTATAATGAGCCACCCATGATTATTTCTGAAAAATTTAAAATCATCAAATATTCTTTGGGACCTGATGAGGAATATGTTGCGACGAAGACCAAGAGTTATAGAAGATTAAGCCGAACGGAAGAAAACGTTGCAAAGCTATACGGGAACATCTTTCGGATGAAAGAAGAAGGATGGACCGTGACAAGAACTAAATGAAGAGCTGAACGTGAGTCTAACTTGAAGACTCTGGAATAAAGACAAGTGCTGACCGGGAGACAACCCGGAAAATTTTTATTATTCTATTATGTGTCGAGTCAGTCAGGCCCGTAGAGGATACGGCGCATCTCAATCCTGAGATGCGACGCATCTCCTGCACTGGTCATATCTTACTTTATTTTTATGCATTTTTTATTTTCGACTTTAAAACTTTTTATCAGTTTATTTTAATGCGGCGCATCCTGGTTAAGGATGCGACGCATCTTCTATTCTGATCCGTAATTATTCCAGGCTCGATACGGCGTATCTTCTTCCATAAGATACGGCGCATCGACTGACCTGATGATTTTCATTTTAATTTTTACATTTTATTTTTACTAACTACTAATGTATTATGCAAGTTTGAACCTTCTTAACTTAGGTGTGTTTAAAGCCTTGGTGGTATTATAGATTCCTGCATTTCCTGTGGATACATCAAATATGAAGCTTAAACGTTCTCATCCACAAGAAAGATGATTTTTGCTCTTATACTAATGGAGGATCATACCGAGCAAATCTCAGGGGAGTTTTTCTGTTCTAATTCTTTTATTTTCCAGTTTTTAACCTTTTATACAAACAACGAGGACGTTGTTTAACTTAAGTGGGGGGATTGGAGAATTAGAACACTTAACACTTACTTGTCCTAAACTTTTCAAAATATGCTTAAAATGTGCTTAATATATCAAAATTTAAATTTTTAGCATGTTTTTGTTTAAAGTCTAAGTTGCATAGCTGCACACATGACGTTATTTTCAAAAATTCACAAATCTATGAGTGTGCCGGTGACTTGTAAACTTTAGAACTTGGCTTGTATACTATTCGAGACCACCATAATAAGTATTATTTATATAATTGGAATGACTTGTCTAAATTGGTAAATTTCTAGGATTACACCCAAATAGCCTTTATATGTTATGTGTTATTAGCTAACTACACTGGTTAGTTAACCCCCGTATAAACCCTTTTGTTACTCTCATTTTTAGAGTAAGATACCCCTAGAAAAACGCTCAGACACTTAACACTTACTTGTCCTAAACTTTTCAAAATATGCTTAAAATGTGCTTAATATATCAAAATTTAAATTTTTAGCATGTTTTTGTTTAAAGTCTAAGTTGCATAGTTGCACACATGACGTTATTTTCAAAAATTGTGATTTTTAAAAATTCACAAATCTATGAGTGTGCCGGTGACTTGTAAACTTTAGAACTTGGCTTGTATACTATTCGAGACCACCATAATGAGTATTATTTATATAATTGGAATGACTTGTCTAAATTGGTAAATTTCTAGGATTACACCCAAATAGCCATTATATGTTATGTGTTATTAGCTAACTACACTGGTTAGTTAACCCCCGTATAAACCCCTTTGTTACTCTCACTTTTAGAGTAAGATACCCCTAGAAAAAACACTCAGAGCCATTCCTTTCGTTTCTTACACCTTTGTTATAATGTTTCGTTACACCTTACACCTTAGCTTACCCTGTAGATTAAAATCCGTGGTTGGTTAATTGCTTTAGGCAAAGTGTGTTTCCTTACATTACCTGTGTTCGCGTGCGTAATTCATTATCTTTGGTTAGGTCGGGAAATTGCACAATGCAATTGGAGTGAAAGTAAATATTGTATATCTTTGAGTTTATTTTTCGTGTGTTTACTACTTTCACTATTACCGTTATTTCTGAAGTCATGAAAAGTATGGAAAAATTATCCAGAATTATCATTATAGTGATGTGGTGAAATTTTACACATCTTTGTTTATGTTTGAAAAAAAAAATAAAAAATAAAATTAAAAAAAAAAAAAAATAGAAAAGAAAAAAAAAAAAAAAAAAAAAAAAAAAGGAAAAGTTGGATGTTTGATTTGACCAACTTATGTAAAGTTTTGTATTAAGTGGTCGATATCACCACTAGTTGTTGTATATTATATCTATGGATTGAATGGGAGTTGGCAGTTATGAGAACACCAACTAAGGTTTATTCTTTGATTAAGATCTTGTTGAGTATAATTCGTGTCTACCTAAAGCGTGTGTTTCAAGTGTTAAAGCGTGAGTTATTCTATGATATGAGTCTTATTCATGAGATGGTTGGGATAGTGATTAACCACACTTAGGATTTTAATTTATTTGTTTTGTTTATTTTTTCATTTTACACCAATTTATATCCCAAATATTATCCATACCCTATATTATTCTTTATCCAAACCTTTGATTTATTGAGATTAGGGATTTGAGCAATCTTAAGTATCGTAGTCGTGGATTCGGCTATGTATTTATGATTTTGTCGCCCTTTTTGATATAATATTATTGGTGAAGATTACTTGGTCCTATCTTTAGCCTATTCGAGTTAAGGATTTGAGCAATTGCAAGTATCGTGTTCGTGGATTCGATCATGTATTTGTGATTTTGTCGCCTTTTCTGGAATTTGAGATCGATAGAGATTAAGGAGAATGATTAACCCTTAAGCCTACAAACCCTTTTTACCGCTTTAGACTTGTTATTCCTTGGCTTTAGTGGGGGAGATGTGTATACTTGCCAAGCTTATGATAGAATATTCGTCACGACTGGACAGTTAAACGATTAGATTTGCTTTTATCAAATTATTTTATTTTACTTCTAATTTGTTAAGTGTTTGGTTGTGTGATTATGACAAAAATGAATACATGCTTAAATATAAAAATAAATCCTAATATCTTTTAGGATACATTTTCATAAGATTAATTCTAAGGTTTACTTGGGGACAAGTAAAGTTCAAGTGGGGGGATATTTGATGAACTCAAATAAGTACATTTTATTACTATCATTTATCCTATTTATTTGACTTGTTTTATTATATTATCTGTGAGAATTGATACTTAATCGTTTACTTTTGTAATTCTCAGGTAAAAACAAGCATTTGGTGAAACTTGGCGATTTTGGACTAATTATGGAGCAAAACAAGCAAGAAGTTAAAGAGTCTACTGAAATGAACAAGATCAAGACATTCTGCTCCAGATGCGCCGCATCTCGCTTATTAAATACGGCGCATCACTATCAAGATTTCACAAGATACGATCCAAGATACAAGAGGACATGCGCCGCATCTGAGAATGGAGTTACGCCGCATCTTCTGGCGGTGTACGAATATTCCTGAATATATTAATCTTGGACCCCACGCGAAGTTAAGTCAATACGCCGCATCTACTTACTAGATGCGCCGCATCTTACCCTCAGACAGAAACTATAAATACCCCAAGACCAGATGAATTTCGGGAGGCATAATATATACGAAGTACGAAGACCACAGAAACCTAAGGCCGAATTCAAACAATTAGGCAGCACAAGACACACCCGAACGAAGATACAAGAGCTGTAAGAAGGTCCTGCATGTATTTAATTCATTAAGTAGTTTTGTTTTATTGTGTTAGTAAACTTTAATTCATCAGGATTGGTGGCTTGTTTAATGTGAGGAGAAAGATTGCACTCCCTTAAAACTGCTTTCCCATCAATTAAAGTTTATATGTTGATGTCTTTGGTTACTACTTATTAGTGCATTGATAACCTCTGTGTTTATTAGTGTCCTGCGCATTTGACTACGGAAGAGAATGTGGCTCCCACGGTTGTTACTAAATTGATCACTTAGGAATAACTTTTAGACATAAGTAATCATTAAGGGATTTCTCCCCGATAAGATTAGGGCCAATGAGAAAGGGTTAATTACATACACTTCATATAAAACTATCAATAAAACAAGTGACAATCTACTTAATCATTAGGACAGGTCTTATTATTGTCTCGAGCATTTATCTGTGTACGTGCATGCCTATCGCTGATTCGTGCTCATTAGTTTAGTTTATTATTTAATTGCAACCAAATCGTGCCAGTCTCTCAGGCTGAACCCCCCTTGCGTTAGATTAGGTTGTATAGTTCACTTAGAATATTAAAATACTGATTAGAATAACTAGATAATACGTTCCACTCTTAGTGATCGACACTCTACTTACCATTATATTCATACTGACCGGGTACACTGCTCGTTAAGTATGTGTGTTATTGATAAGTCGGCTAAATATAAATTTAAAACTTGAGTAGGCATTAATACTGCTAAACCGCAACGACACATCGCAAAGGATCGCATCATCCGACAAGAAATATGTTAGATTGTCAGGGACTTATCCCTCGTATGAACCCCATTGATGCAAAATTTTCAATTCAAGGAATGACCGATCATTCCTTCATGTGGCATAATGGATGAGGAGTCATAAAGAAGAATCATAGTGATGCAAGTGATTATGTGGCCTTAGCGGCAGCTATTGATACTTTGGGAAATAACATTAAGTTAATGAATTAAAGGTGAATGCTATTCAAACTATTTGTGAAGTGTGTGATGGAAATCATTTGTGTTAATACAAATATCGTCTAAAAACCGTTATTTATATTTTACGATCTTTGCTATATTTTGTTAATGACAATTATAAATTTTATCTTTAGAAAAGCATAAATATAAGTTAAGTCTTTTACATTTATAGTTACAAGCTTTTAAAACTCATAACATCATCTACATGCTACATTCATGATTACTAGGATATACATATTACATTCATATATACATTTACATAGTTTACATTTTAATTCTTAAAATGGAATATGTACAATGACATCATTGCATACATCACATTGATATCTTTAGGATATCTTGAAGATCTTAAGAATATCATGGTTAGATCTTCACACAAAAAATTGGATATGGTAATATCTTGGTTAGATTTGGGAAAGATCTTGGAGATTTGCTGTCAGGGACCCGCGGATCCAAATCACATAACGGACGGATCCCTAAAATTGGATCCGCCCAATCCGTGGTTTGGATTTGCTTCTGCCTATAAATAGCAAGCCACATCTTCATGTTTTCTCATCACACTTAAGCATAAACAACATCATTCATTCTTTCATTCATTACTAACCCATTCATATTGCATATTACATTCTTAGTGATCTTTCTTTTGTAGCAAAGAGATCAAAGCATCACAAGCTTCAACAAAGCGTTGCAAGACTTGTTAGATTAGTCATAGTGTGAATTAGTTGTTTTTCACATATCATTTTTGTACCAATCATTCATATACCTCAGTAGTGATCGGTTAGTATTTTAGTCCTTAAAATACATAGAGTATCAGGAGTGGTTGTGCCCTTGCAAAAGAACTCGGTGTCTAGCTTTGTACCGGAAAAGTGTAAGCGACGCGTGTAAAGGTTTTCTCCGCCTAGAAGGGAGATTTTTTCTTAGTGAAGAAAAACTCTCGAGTTAGAGGCTCGAGGAGTGGAGTAGGGCAAGTAAGAGAGTCCTTGTAGACCGAACCACTATAAACATCCGTGTTGTGGTTTGATTGTTTCTTCCTCTACTTACTTGTTATATATTTTTTATTGTATGCATAACTTGAAATCACGTTAAGTATTCAAAGCAAAAGAATTTTAAAATGGTAAAACTATTCAAACCCCCCCCTTTCTAGTTTTCCACAATTGGTATATGAGCTACGTTACTCAAGATCTTGAAAATATATTGTATTTTAAAACTTGGAACGATCCATGGATTTTGAAAATTTCAAAGAAGGGCAATCTATGCAAAGACCACCAATATTTGAACCAAATAGTTTTATATATTGGAAAAAACGCTTTGAAACTTATGTGAAGTCAAAAGATATAGATCTATGGTACATTATTATAGAAAGTGACCATAAACCCATAATAAAAGATATATCAAGTGGTCGGGATGAGGATATTTCTCTTACTCGTCACAGTGATGAGCAAAAGAAGTTAATTGCCAAAAATAATGAAGCTAAAATGATGCTTTATAATGCTTTACCTAGGAAAGAATATGAAAGAGTCTTTATGTGTAAAACCGCTAAAGATATTTGGAAATCCTTAATTATCACTCATCAAGGGAACTCACAAGTCAAGGATAACAAAATTGATCTTCTTGTTCAACAATATGAACAATTTGTTA
This sequence comes from Artemisia tridentata subsp. tridentata, assembly GCA_021014915.2. Lineage (NCBI taxonomy): Eukaryota > Viridiplantae > Streptophyta > Magnoliopsida > Asterales > Asteraceae > Artemisia > Artemisia tridentata. The sequence goes on along the minus strand of CP139507.1, from coordinate 327,997,733 downwards.
TCCCTGAAGATGAGACCATTGATAGTGCATTTGCTAAGTTTAATACTATCATTACTTCTCTTAAAGCACTTGACGATTCTTTTTGTAGTAAGAACTTTGTTAGGAAATTTCTTAGAGCACTTCATCCAAAGTGGAGAGCAAAGGTGACGGCCATTGAAGAATCCAAGGATCTTTCAAGCATGTCACTTGACGAGCTAATAGGAAATCTCAAAGTTCATGAGATGGTGATGGAAAAAGATTCAGAGATAGTTAAGGGCAAAAAGGAAAAGATCAAGTCCATTGCCTTAAAAGCTAGGGTAGATTCAAGTAATGATGAAGAGTCTAGTTCAGGTAGCGAAGATGAAGAGTATGCCATGGCCGTAAGAGATTTCAAGAAGTTCTTTAGGATACGAGGAAAGTTCGTAAGACAACCTCGAGAAGAAAATAAATCCTTCAGAAAAGACCGTGATGAAAAGAAAGGTAAAGGAGAAAGAAAGTGTTTTAGGTGTGGAGATACAAGTCATCTAATAGGAGAGTGTCCTAAGCCGCCCAAGAATAAAACTCAAAGAGCTTTTGTAAGTGGGATTTGGAGTGACAGTGAAGATGATGACGAAGAGCCAAAGAACGACGAATTGCTCTCATGGCTCATGACTCAGAAGAGGTATGCTTGAAAGTTGGATTGGAACCAGACGAGTGGATTAAAGACAACGGGTGTTCAAGGCACATGACGGGAAACAAAAGCCTTTTCTCAACCTACCAAGCATATGACGGAGGTAATGTTACGTTTGGTAGCAAGCTTAAAAGTAAAATCATCGGAAAATGTACTATCTCTCATGACTCCCTCTCTATTGATGATGTTGCTCATATTGATAACCTAGGTTTTAACTTACTTAGTATTAGCCAACTATGTCGTAAAAAGTATAACGTCCTTTTCAGTGAAAACGAAAGTAAAATACTTAGAGACGGCATAACCATAGGTAAAGGTGTTTCGAAAAATAACGTATACGTTAAGAAATTAGATAAAACATCTAAAGACAAACTTTGTCTTACCTCTCTAGATGAAAACTCAACTCTTTGGCATAGACGCTTAGGTCACGCCAATATGACACTAATCCAATCTCTATCATCTAAGGAACTCGTTAGGAACCTACCCAATTTGAAATACGACCAACACTTTTGTGATGCTTGCAAAATTGGGAAACAAGTTCATAATAGCCATAAGGCTAAAAACATGGTGTCCACATCTGGGTGTTTAGAACTATTGCATATGGATTTGTTTGGTCCATCCGCTATACAAAGTTATGGAGGAAACTTCTACACTTTTGTCATAGTATATGATTATTCAAGATATACTTGGACTAAATTTTTCAAAACTAAAAATGAAGCATTTGATAAATTTGAAATTCTAAGTAAGAAAATTCAAAATCAAATAGGAAATAGCATTGTATCAATCAGAACCGACCCTGGTCGTGAATTTGATAACAAAACTCAATTTGGAGCTTTTTGTGATGCTAATGGCATAACACATTACTTTTCAGCTCCGCGTACTCCTCAATCAAACGGTGTAGTAGAACATAAAAACAGAACACTTCAAGAAATGAGTAGAACAATGCTAAATGAACAAAACATACCACAAAAGTTTTGGTGTAACGCCGTTGACACATCCACATATATCTTAAATAAAGTCTTAATAAGACCATTTTTGAATAAAACTCCATATGAGCTTTATAGAGGCAAAAAGCCTACTTTAGGATAATTTATAGTTTTTGGAGTAACGCCGTTGACACATCCACATATATCTTAAATAGAGTCTTAATAAGACCATTTTTGAATAAAACTCCATATGAGCTTTATAGAAGCAAAAAGCCTACTTTAGGATAATTTATAGTTTTTGGAAGCAAGTGCTTCATTTTAAACACTAAGGATTATCTCACCAAGTTTGACCCAAAGTCTTATGAAGGTGTGTTCCTTGGATATTCGCAAAATAGTAAAGCCTATATCGTTTTGAACAAAGAAACCTTAAGAGTCGAGGAATCGTTGAACGTAACATTTGATGAAAGTCTACCTCCCTCTTAGACATCACCTTTGGTAGATGATGACTTAGTTGAAAGTCAAGTGGTTGAAAACCAAGAAAATCTAGATGATGACAAAGAAGATGAACCTATAAATAGAGAAATAGTCAATGTCAAAGAATCTAAAAGTCATCCATTAGATAATGTCATAGGAGAAATCAATGAAAGAACCTTAAGATCAAAAGTTCAAAATCAAAGTAACTTCTTTTGTTTCATTTCAACCATTGAGCCCAAAAATATAAATGAGGCCATAAAAGATGAATCTTGGGTTATAGCAATGCAAGAAGAATTAAACCAATTTGTTAGAAATGATGTTTGGACATTAGTCCCTCAACCTAAATGTCAAACCATAATTGGAACAAAATGGGTTTTTAGAAATAAAATGGATGAAAATTGTGTAGTGTCTAGAAACAAAGCTAGGCTAGTAGCTCAAGGCTACAATCAACAAGAAGGTATAGACTACGACGAAACATTTGCTCCGGTTGCTAGGCTCGAGTCAATTAGAATACTACTTGCATATGCATGTGCACATGACTTTAAACTTTTTCAAATGGATGTCAAAAGTGCTTTTCTTAATGGTTTTATTAATGAGGAAGTGTATGTCGCACAACCTCCCGGCTTTGCCGACTTTGAAAAACCAAATCATGTCTACAAACTTAAAAAATCTTTATACGGACTTAAGCAAGCACCAAAAGCATGGTATGATCGACTTAAGACTTTCCTACTTGAACATAAGTATACCATGGGACTAGTAGACAACACTCTTTTCACTAAAAAAAAGGGATCGCATATTATCATAGTTCAAATATATGTGGATGACATCATATTCGGATCAACTTGTCAAGAGTTATGTGACAATTTCTCAAAAATCATGCATGACGAGTTTGAAATGAGTATGATGGGAGAACTAAACTTTTTCTTAGGACTCCAAATAAAATAATTAGAAGATGGGATATTCTTCAACAAATCTAAGTACATAAAAGATATGCTTAAGAAATTTGGTCTTGAATATTCCAAACCTATGAAAACTCCTATGTCTTCAGAAACTAAACTCACAAAGGATGAAGAAGGTGAATCCGTTGATAGCACTAAATATAGAGGAATGATTGGTAGTCTACTCTATCTCACGGCTAGTAGACCCGACATTATGTTTAGTGTTTGTCTATGTGCTCGTTGTAATACCCGAAATTTCAAAACATGCAAAATTACCAAAATACCCTTGTAACTTAAAAAAATTTATTTAATAAGTGTTTAAAACATCAAATAAATCCCGAACTCTTGGAAATTAACAACATATGAATTATGATAATTTTTACATGAACATTTTAATGTTCCAAATGCTCTAAAAATACTTGACACACTCAAAAACAATTAATTGGCCTAATACTTATTTTAAATTCTTGTTAAACATATTTAAAGCCAAATAAAAATTTGGATAAGCATCACAAAAATATGGGAACCATTCCTAATCAATCCAAATCTCAATCAAATCACAAAGGACCGAAATTCTTGCCATCCACCTCAATAATACTCGGCATTCCATTTTTATTTCCAATTCTAATTCATTTTCATAATACCGAAAATCAAAACAACTCACAAATACACATCCGAAATTTTTGAAGGCTCTCCCATAATTTCTCTAGGTTCTATCATGTCCAAAGAAGATGAGAAAAATAGTTCCAAGATTTTTGGGTCGATCGTGTGTTCAAAAGAATTTTTGGGTCGTTTTATTCTAGCCGACAACAAGAAATTCTTTCCTTGTCATTCTTGGTTCGATTCTTGCTAAAGGTAATTTTCCCCATACCTCTTGATCATATTAATAATGTTTTCATGACTGGATTCATTCCATGCAAGCTTGTTTAATCGAAATAATTAAAAGTATCAAAAACGTACATAAAATCTAAAATACTTAATACGAATTTTCTAGGTTCGAAACCTATTTTATCTGGACTCTATATGCCTCTTATAACTTTGGAAAAATGATAGATTCAAATCATACATGCTCATTTGATCATATGGAAATTAATGAGAAGTAAACCCTAAAAACACAAATAAACCCTATACGACTCATACGAATTTTCTGAGCTTCAAGCATAATTTTTCTGGGTTCTATCATGATCATATCACTCTGTAAAAATAGCCACTTGAATTTTTGAGGCTTAAATCAATTGTTTTGGAATTATTGTGTAATCGGATTTTTGAGAAAAATAAGGAAATAGGAAAAAACCCTAGTTATGCGATTAGGGTTAGGGTTTTTATGGTTTGAATTTGATTAATTAATGCTTATAATGATTGTGTAATGATGGTATAATGATTTGGATGAATTAGGGTTAGGTTTTGAAATTTAAAAAGTAAACCGATTTGAGTTTTAAATCATAAGGGTGTGTTTTGTAAATATCTAAACATAAGGGTTATTTTTATAAGTCAAATTGGACCAGGGGCATGTCGTATAAAATATAATATGGGGGTACCTTGTGTAAATTTTGTAATTTAAAAGGTTTAAGTGGCAATTGTTTAATTATGTAATTCGAATTGCAATTTATTAAAATAGAGGGACTAAAAGTGTACATTCTGGAAACTTGAAGGTAAGTCATATGAATACTGATATTAAAGGTGTAATGTGTAAATTTGAGTATTTATGGGCTTAATATGTAATTGTTATTAAATTATGATTTGAATTATAAGTTTTGTAAAGTTAAGGGACCAAATGTGTAATTTTTGAATTCTGAGGGTCTGATTCATACTATACTTAATTCTGAGGTTACATTCTGTAATTTTGTAAAATAATATGCTTGTTTGGTAAATATGGATATTACAGGGATTAAATCATGAATTATGTAAATCTTGGGTTTGTTTTGTAAATATTGAAACTAGAGGGGTATAAACTGTAATCTGGAAAATTAAAGGGATTAGGATGTCATTCTAAATAAAATGAGTATTTAAATCAGTAACTTAAAGTATTTTCATGTTAGACCTTTGAATTTAGAATATTTGCATTTAAAACCCTACAATATGAAAATCTGTCATAATTAACCCTAAAGTTTTGCAACTTGATAAAATATACCTTAATCCCATAATAATCTGTAAATAAGGACTTAACCTACTATGTAATAATAGTATCTTGTTAAATATGGAAATCTGTTAATTCTGGAAACCTGCTAAATAAGGAAAGTTGCTATTTCTGGAAAGTTACCTAAAAAGGAAAAGTTGCTAAAAATGGAAAGCCGACTAAAATAAGTAATCCGAATTAAACAAACTATTAATAAGACAGTCATGATTCATGTAGATTCGCTGAAGATGGAGTTTACGTCCGACCTCTATATTTTCTGTTGTGTTTGTCACTTGCGATATAAGGTGCAGATATTCTGACATTTCTTGTAAGGTTTCTCATGATCTCTTTCATTTTCTGATCTGTCAGTTTCTGTATTAATGCCATTGCTATGATTCCCTTTACTTGAACCTTTCATATGATTCCCCTTTGTTATAATTCCTGATATGAACTTTGTTATGAAACTTGATTCTGAGCCATCTGTTATAAACCCTTTGAAAAATGAACTTGTTATAATACTCTGATTCTGACATGATATCTGACTCTGAATTTCCCTTGATACTTGACTCATTACCTTGTGACCTGAATATGCAAACCTCTGAATACCCTGAAGATTCATTTTGACATTTTAACTGAAATTGGAAACTTTCCTTAATGATATGAAAATGTTTTTGAAAAGCTTTTGAGTACGATGTTATAAACAGCACTAAAGGTTTTATGAATACTTCTTTTAAAGACTATATGTATAAGAGGGTTTTACCAAACATCATTTTATGAAAGTCACTAGAAGATTATTTAAATACAAGTTAAATATGAAACCTTTGAATTAAAATCTTTTCTATGAACCTATAAACCTTTTTGATTATGAACTTTTGATATGACCTATTGAACCTTGATTCAAACCTTATTCTAAACCTGGTTATAAACTCTTGTTTCGAAACTTAATTTGAACTTTGATATAAGCATTAATCTGGTATACTATTTCTGAACCTGGACTTGAACATTGTTATAAACTCTGATATAAACCTATCTGATTTCTAAACCTCTGATATACACTTCTGTAACATATGACATGGACCTTATAATCTGAACCTTTTGACATAACCCTCTGTTTATGACATGATACTTGACCTTTGACCCACGGTTTGATACCCGAGCCACCTCACTAGGCATGAGGGTTTCATGTCCATGTCATTGATGCACCGATGGCATGACTCTAGGGCAGGAGAGTGATGACCTGTCCCGTCCCTGACTTTATTTTATCTTGCGTGTATTGGTAGACTCTGGCCACCTGGGGCGTATGGATGCATCCTAGATTTGTTCTGTTTCTGTTATCTGTTTATATTATCTGTTATATCTCTGGTGACTGATGGTGTGTGCGATACACGTCTTTCACAACCTCTGGGAGCTAGCTACTCCATTTGATACATGAGGACACCCCTCATATTATCTGGTTACTGAGAGGACACCCCTCTGATTGATGATGATGGCATGGTTATATATATATTGTATCTCTGTTTCTGGGCTCGTGGTGGATTACTGTTTACCTTTATCATATACATTACTTACCTTTGACCATCATTATACCTTGCACTGTTTCCCTTTACCTTTACCTATTTATTTTTCCCTATCCCTTATCCTTACTCCTTTATTTACCCTTTAACTCTGATTATGTCTGCATGACCTATATTTCTGATACTCTGTACTATTCTTTATTACTGCTTGTTACCGTTATATCTGTTCACTGAGCTCTCGTAGCTCAGCCGCATTTCTTTTCCTGCGGCAGGTTTTAGTAGGAAGCTGGGTATGAGTGGAGAGTATCATTGGACTTAGAAGACTGCACTGTGATAGATATTCTGTTATAGATATGACTAGAAGAATTTTATTTTCAGACTTAGTATTTATTCCTCTGTAATTCTGTATTTCCTTGAAATTTCTTGTAACCTTTGTACTTCTATGTATTATTGAAGATGTATGCTTATGTATGTTTCTGATATGTCACCATTGTTGTGACATCTCTACCCTTGTCGGGTCAGGGTGTTACAATTTATGGTATCAGAGCGACAGGCTGCGACTCGTAATACATTTACCCTTGACCTGTGAGTTCTGGACCATTAGGCTTCCACTGTAAGAACATAGGAGAACACCCTGAGAACTTCTTTTAGGATTTCTTGATATGAACTTAAGATTTGACCAGTGAGGAATGGGTAGACTATAAGGCGTTTGTTTAAGTATTTTGCTTCCGCATCACTCTGATTCGTGCCTTGCTTTTGATTAAAGTCTGTTAAGATCACTTTTGGAGATTGAAAGCTTATTCTTTGCACTACCTAAATTGAACCCAAATAAATCTTGAAGGCATTAAGAACTGCATAGTAATTGCCTGACCCAATTTGATCCTTGTCTGCAGAGTCTGACTCTGACCTCTGATCCTTCTGTTAATCATTTTGATACCTCTTCGGGCATTATGAAAATCTCCTTGCCAATGACGTACTTGACACCTTCTGTTATTTGTCTTTTACTTTTGATAAGCATTTGATACCTTCTGTTAATTGTCTTTTGTCTCTTGATAAGCATCTATAAATTTTCTGACACCATTTGATTTCGTCTTAACCATCTCTCTCCCTATGAGAAGTCTTGTGGTGTATAACCACGAGTATAAGAATGTTTCCCTCTCATTTTGGACGATAAGATTTGCTTTGTTGATCTGTCTTTCTGAGGACTGTTAACTCTAATGTTATTCTGATAAAGGATTGGTTGTTTGACAACTATCCTCCTATGTCTCACCTTTGACGTTTGAAACAATTTTGAACTCCCTACCACGATTACCGATTGTTAAATTTTCTGCTATCGCTATCACTCTGGAGACTCGTGTGTTACTTTCGCGGTTATGAAGTTTTTCCTTAAACCTATTTCGTACACCAATGAATGAACCTTATCTTGAGAAATATTCGGCACCCTGAGTTTTCTGAACACGATTTCTGATTGAATCAACAAGTTTCCTACCGGAGTGTGAAGTAAGTTTGCTTAAGTGTATTTTCTTGGCATATTTCAGTTTTGTTCGCGATAAAGAAGAATGATGACAGGAGATATGTATTGATTTCTGGAAGCTGAACCGTATTACCATTTGGAACCTTTATTTTCTTCACCCCGAAACGACTTTATATCTATTCAATTTCTGAACGCGAAGTTTCCTTCAGATGGAAATATGAATTGAGGTTATTCTTGAGATCGCTTTCCGTATTTGTAACGACTGATATAAAGATTTGTGACGCTAATAGTATTAGCTAAAGCTCTGACTATTCTATAAATTTGATAAATGAATGTGTTCTCGTGAGTACTTGGGCAGATGGTCATTGTATGACTTAATAGTACATTCGGAGACGAAGAAGAACATGAAAATCATTTTTGCACTCTGTAAGAAATTTGACGATCACTTGTGCATTCTGAGAGATTGATATCTGTTGAGACAACGGTTTTTCTTGATTGAGAATATCTCTTTAAATCCCGCAAATTTTGAAACTATCACCGAATGGTCAAGACCGATAACAAAATGGTACACTGAAATCTTTTGAACCTTGCATCAGAATTCTGAAAGATGTTTACAACTTGCGTTACCCTTGATAAATTTCGTGACCAGAGAGAAACAACTTAGTCCGATTGAGAACGGAGTTTTGGAAAGCTGAAATAGAAATTGTTTCCATACCCTCAGACGGAATAATCTTGAGACATTTCAGAAAGAGACCCGGTTATCCTCTCTTGCAACACAGAAGGTTTTTCGTATGCATCAAGACAACTAGAAACGCATCAGAAGTATTACTTCACTACCTGACCTAGAGTTGACGACAGCGGTGACTACCCTGAAGAGTGAAGACATTCCTTACAAGACAGAAGTGTTGGCGATGCAGAAGAAAGATGGCGAACCTGGAGCTGATGAAGACGTACAGTCTCACTCCCTATTCATCTTGGTTGTACTAAGATGAATTGAGAGCGGGAGCAGACTGGATGATGAAGAAACTTAAAGATCGTGCCAGAAATTCACATTACTCCATCACATTCCAAGAAGAACTGCAGGAGGCGTGATGAACCAGACGATTTTGCTTCACTTCCAGATTGATGGACAAATGAAGACAGATTAACCGGACTTGAAGAGATTGAACGTTTTGAATGAACGGATTTCTAAACAAACCTTTTATGTTTGGAAGAATTGATTCTTTGAAGACCGAAGTTATTGGCGATTAGTTTTCATTTCCGTTGACTCCCTTAAGCTTCGTTATATCATGATAAGATCCGCTAATGATTTAAGTTTCCTAGAAGCATTTCAGCCCCGTGCTTATTTTCGTATGTTCGATGATGGTTTTGTTCTGAGGAATTTTGGCGAACTGTGGAAAATCTGATGCTTGTGACGGCGTGCCTTACTCTGCTAGGCAATCTGGAAATTCTGATACTCTTGCGAATAGTCTTATTTCTCTCTTGACTATGACTTTGATCTGGTTGACTCTGAGACTGTAGAAGTACTAGGTGGATTAAGATAGGTTGTTATACTCACGACTCGAGATAAAGTATGATCATCATGAAAGCATATTTATGTGGTGCTAGTATTATGACGCCTGATCAACGTGATAATACTTACACCATATAACGTGCACTCATTGTGGCCGTAGGATATCTTGGGGGAGTTCGTAAGAAGTTTAGAATCTGATCTCCGTTGGTTTATCCGTGATTAGTGAGACATTAGGTTCATTCTACCTATGCGAATACCCTGCTTTCCTTCATTAGATATCTGGATGAGTTGAGACTCTCGTTTTGCATTCTGTTGACCTCAGTTATAAATCTTAAACTCCTTGTAGAGCTCTCCACTGATGATACAGTTAAACTGATTTGAAATTCTGTTCGTATTTCATATAAGCTTTTCAGAAGATTCACCTATCACCCATTTTATATTGTATGGTTCTTTTAATCTGAATCAACCTAATTTGTCTTATTCTGACGAATCTGAACCCACCTTGTTTTGATCGAGTCATGAGAAACCATTTGTTTTGAAGAGCTTTTTGGAAGAACCTCCCCGGGCGTGAGGTTGTTCGTGACGATCTTTTGCGAATTGCTACGACTCTGTCTAACTTTGTGACTTCAAATTTAGAGGACGAAAATTTTCTTTTAGAGGGGAAGAAGTTGTAATACCCGAAATTTCAAAACATGCAAAATTACCAAAATACCCTTGTAACTTAAAAAAAAATATTTAATAAGTGTTTAAAACATCAAATAAATCCCGAACTCTTGGAAATTAACAACATATGAATTATGATAATTTTTACATGAACATTTTAATGTTCCAAATGCTCTAAAAATACTTGTCACACTCAAAAACAATTAATTAGCCTAATACTTATTTTAAATTTTTGTTAAACATATTTAAAGCCAAATAAAAATTTGGATAAGCATCACAAAAATATGGGAACCATTCCTAATCCATCCAAATCTCAATCAAATCACAAAGGACCGAAATTCTTGCCATCCACCTCAATAATACTCGGCATTCCATTTTTATTTCCAATTCTAATTCATTTTCATAATACCGAAAATCAAAACAACTCACAAACACACATCCGAAATTTTTGAAGGCTCTCCCATAATTTCTCTGGGTTCTATCACTTCCAAAGAAGATGAGAAAAATAGTTCCAAGATTTTTGGGTCGATCGTGTGTTCAAAAGAATTTTTGGGTCGTTTTATTCTAGCCGACAACAAGAAATTTTTTCCTTGTCATTCTTGGTTCGATTCTTGCTAAAGGTAATTTTCCCCATCCTTTTGATCATGTTAATCATGTCCACAATTGGATTCATTCCATGCAAGCTTGTTTAATCAAAATAATTAAAAGTATCAAAAACGTACATAAAATCTAAAATACTTAATACGAATTTTCTAGGTTCGAAACCTATTTTATCTGGACTCTATATGCCTCTTATAACTCTGGAAAAATGATAGATTCGAATCATACATGCTCATTTGATCATATGGAAATTAATGAGAAGTAAACCCTAAAAACACAAATAAACCCTATACGACTCATACGAATTTTCTGAGCTTTAAGCATAATTTTTCTGGGTTCTATCATGATCATATCACTCTGTAAAAATAGCCACTTGAATTTTTGAGGCTTAAATCAATTGTTTTGGAATTATTGTGTAATCGGATTTTTGAGAAAAATAAGGAAATAGGAAAAAACCCTAGTTATGCGATTAGGGTTAGGGTTTTTATGGTTTGAATCTGATTAATTAATGCTTATAATGATTGTGTAATGATGGTATAATGATTTGGATGAATTAGGGTTAGGTTTTGCAATTTAAAAAGTAAACCAATTTGAGTTTTAAATCATAAGGGTGTGTTTTGTAATTATCTAAACATGAGGGTTATTTTTATAAGTCAAATTGGACCAGGGGCATGTCGTATAAAATATAATATGGGGGTACCTTGCGTAAATTTTGTAATTTAAAAGGTTTAAGTGGCAATTGTTTAATTATGTAATTCGAATTGCAATTTATTAAAATAGAGGGACTAAAAGTGTAAATTCTGGAAACTTGAAGGTGAGTCATATGAATACTGATATTAAAGGTGTAATGTGTAAATTTGAGTATTTATGGGCTTAATATGTAATTGTTATTAAATTATGATTTGAATTATAAGTTTTGTAAAGTTAAGGGACCAAATGTGTAATTTCTGAATTCTGAGTGTCTGATTCGTACTATACTTAATTCTGAGGTTACATTATGTAATTTTGTAAAATAATATGCTTGTTTGGTAAATATGGATATTACAGGGATTAAATCATGAATTATGTAAATCTTGGGTTTGTTTTGTAAATATTGAAACTAGAGGGGTATAAACTGTAATCTGGAAAACTAAAGGGATTACGATGTCATTCTGAATAAAATGAGTATTTAAATCAGTAACTTAAAGTATTTTCATGTTAGACCTTTGAGTTTAGAATATTTGCATTTAAAACCCTGCAATATGAAAATCTGTCATAATTAACCCTAAAGTTTTGCAACTTGATAAAATATACCTTAATCCCATAATAATCTGTAAATAAGGACTTAACCTACTATGTAATAATAGTATCTTGTTAAATATGGAAATCTGTTAATTCTGGAAACCAGCTAAATAAGGAAAGTTGCTATTTCTGGAAAGTTACCTAAAAAGGAAAAGTTGCTAAAAATGGAAAGCCGACTAAAATAAGTAATCCGAATTAAACAAACTATTAATAAGACAGTCATGATTCGTGTAGGTTCGCTGAAGATGGAGTTTACGTCCGACCTCTATATTTTCTGTTGTGTTTGTCACTTGCGATATAAGGTACAGATATTCTGACCTTTCTTGTATGGTTTCTCATGATCTCTTTCATTTTCTGATATGTCAGTTTCTGTATTAATGCCATTGCTATGATTCCCTTTACTTGAACCTTTCATATGATTCCCCTTTGTTATAATTCCTGATATGAACTTTGTTATGAAACTTGATTCTGAGCCATCTGTTATAAACCCTTTGAAATATGAACTTGTTATAATACTCTGATTCTGACATGATATCTGACTCTGAATTTCCCTTGATACTTGACTCATTACCTTGTGACCTGAATATGCAAACCTCTGAATACCCTGAAGATTCATTTTGACATTTTAACTGAAATTGGAAACTTTCCTTAATGATATGAAAACGTTTTTGAAAAGCTTTTGAGTACGATGTTATAAACAGCACTAAAGATTTTATGAAAACTTCTTTTAAAGACTATATGTATAAGAGGGTTTTACCAAACATCATTTTATGAAAGTCACTGGAAGATTATTTAAATACAAGTTAAATATGAAACCTTTGAATTAAAATCTTTTCTATGAACCTATAAACCTTTTTGATTATAAACTTTTGATATGATCTATTGAACCTTGATTTAAACCTTATTCTAAACCTGGTTATAAACTCTTGTTTCGAAACTTAATTTGAACTTTGATATAAGCATTAATCTGGTATACTATTTCTGAACCAGGACTTGAACATTGTTATAAACTTTGATATAAACCTATCTGATTTCTGAACCTCTGATATACACTTCTGTAACATCTGACATGGACCTTATAATCTGAACCTTTTGACATAACCCTCTATTTATGACATGATACTTGACCTTTGACCCACGGTTTGATACCCGAGCCACCTCACTAGGCATGAGGGTTTCATGTCCATGTCATTGATGCACCGATGGCATGACTCTAGGGCAGGAGAGTGATGAACTGTCCCATCCCTGACTTTATTTTATCTGGCGTGTATTGGTAGACTCTGGCCACCTGGGGCGTATGGATGCATCCTAGATTTGTTCTGTTTCTGTTATCTGTTTATATTATCTGTTATATCTCTGGTGACTGATGATGTGTGCGATACACGTCTTTCACAACCTCTGGGAGCTAGCTACTCCATTTGATACATGAGGACACCCCTCATATTATCTGGTTACTGAGAGGACACCCCTCTGATTGATGATGATGGCATGGTTATATATATATTGTATCTCTGTTTCTGGGCTCGTGGTGGATTACTATTTACCTTTACCATATACATTACTTACCTTTGACCATCATTATACCTTGCACTGTTTCCCTTTACCTTTACCTATTTATTATTCCCTATCCCTTATCCTTACTCCTTTATTTACCCTTTAATTCTGATTATGTCTGCATGACCTATATTTCTGATACTCTGTACTATTTTTTATTACTGCTTGTTACCGTTATATCTGTTCACTGAGCTCTCGTAGCTCAGCCGCATTTCTTTTCCTACGGAAGGTTTTAGTAGGAAGCTGGGTATGAGTGGAGAGTATCATTGGACTTAGAAGACTGCACTGTGATAGATATTCTGTTATAGAGATGACTAGAAGAATTTTATTTTCAGACTTAGTATTTATTCCTCTGTAATTCTGTATTTCCTTGAAATTTCTTGTAACCTTTGTACTTCTTTGTATTATTGAAGATGTATGCTTATGTATGTTTCTGATATGTCACCATTGTTGTGACATCTCTACCCTTGTCGGGTCGGGGTGTTACACTCGCTTTCAAGAAGATCCTAAAACATCCCATCTTGAAGCCGTAAAACGTATTTTTAGATACATTAAAGGTACTACACACTTAGGATTATGGTATCCCAAAGGAACAGGAATTGAAGCCATAGTGTATGCCGACTCAGACCATGCCGGTGACTATGTTGATAGAAAAAGTACAAGTGGTATTTGTACTTTTGTTGGGCATTGTCTCACCGCATGGTTCTCAAAGAAACAAACGGCTCTAGCAATCTCAACAACCGAAGCCGAGTACATGTCTACAGGTAAAGCTTGTCAACAAGCACTTTGGATGAAACAAGCTCTCGTCGACTATGGGATTCAACTCAACGACATCCCCATTCTCTGCGACAACAAAAGAGCTATCGACCTTAGCAAGAATCTAGTCCAACATGCTAGAACCAAACACATAGAAATTCGTCATCAGTTTCTACACGACAATGTTCAAAAAGGAAACATCTCAATTGAGAAAGTATCCTCAGAAGACAACATTGCCGATATCCTAACCAACCCTCTTAAGAGAGAACCATTTAACCTTCTTAGACTTGGTTTAGGATTAATGGAACCTAATGTGTAGTTAAAACCTTAGCTTAAACCTTAGATTAACCAAACACGATAAAAACCAAAAACCAAAACTGTTCCCGCGGAACCCTTTGACAACAAGGACGGAACACAAAATTTGGTTCCGCCCTATCCGTGGATTCCTGAGTCAGTTTTTAAATATATTAAACAAACACTCCTTCTCTTATTCCTACAACACACAAGAAACATAAACTCGGCCCATAGCACACCATTCTTAGAACTTAGGTCATCTCCTTCAACAAATTTATGCTCTAACTCACACTGTAAGTATCCCAACTCTATTTACATTCCTGATCCAAGTCTAGGATTTCTATTTCTTGCACAAAACCAAAACTTGGGGATTATGCATATTTTTTATTAATCATGAAGCATATTCACTAAATTACATAACAAATCATGTTTTTCATAGTTAGGAATTGCATCTTGTAGGACATTATCATAATTCACTAAAAACCCTATGAGAAATTTTTTATAAAAATCTTCTCACTATTAGGAAAAATAATTTTTCACATTGTTCATACAAATAAAAACGTTATGTTTAAAACATCATTTGCATAATGTCTCTTGAATGCTAAAGGAAATACATAACTAATATGTATTTTTGGGTACATTCAATCGAAGCTACATTGAATTAGGAGCGTTTGGGTTATCTCTTATTTTTGTTGTAAAATTTGCTAAATGAAATTTTCATGCATTAAAAGGAGTCGAGATAACCGCACCTCTACATTGTCCCCATGTAGGCACACACTAGAACATCATATCTAAACTTTCTTAATTTTAACTAAAGTATGTAATTTTTGTATTTAGGATCAAATATGC
This sequence comes from Artemisia tridentata subsp. tridentata, assembly GCA_021014915.2. Classification (NCBI taxonomy): domain Eukaryota; kingdom Viridiplantae; phylum Streptophyta; class Magnoliopsida; order Asterales; family Asteraceae; genus Artemisia; species Artemisia tridentata. The sequence continues at coordinate 327,982,135 of CP139507.1, read as the reverse complement.
CTCCCGCAACTTTCTACGATTACAAGGACACCCTTAAGTATCTCCCAAAACACCATAAGACTAAGGGGCTTTCAACTGACCAAGTGAAAATATTTAAGGCCTTAGAAAAGAGATATGTCCATGAGGGTAGAACCATAGACCCTTCCTTTCTTGAAGGAACAAACATTCACCAAGAACTAGCCGCCATTCAATTTGATTGCCTTTTGGACATTGACGAACAAATATGTCCTAGATTTATACTAGATATTTATGCTAGTGTTGTTCTTAGCACAATTGATTATGGTCTCATCTCCATTCATTTTAAAGTCAATCAATCCCAATTCAACATTCCCTTAAACCAATTTGCAGAAGTCCTAGGAATTCCGGGTGAAGGTACTTGCCTTTACACCGACAAATGGTCTTTATCAACCCTAGACTCTATTGTTGATCATATGCCTCCATACGACACTCCTTTGACACCAAAAGAGATTATCCGTGATCATCTCTTCCTCCCTAGAACTTCTCACACTAGGACCACCCGACAAGGCACTGAGGTAAGTCGAGACCCGTTTGGCATGGAGATAAACGAACTTAGGCCATAATTTAAGAAATGGGAAGAAATTCTTAGGGCCAACGTCTTGTGCACCATAGGGAATAGAGACCACATCAATGCTAGTCTTTGTTACATGCTTTATTGCGTGTCAACTCATCAACCTTTCAATCTTGCTTACTATGTGGCCAAAAGGATGGCCGACATACCCGTGTTAGGAACGACCGCTATGTCATACGGGATGCTTCTCACCCGTTTTCTTAGAGCATTTGCACATATCCCTCCTAATGCTAGAGGTTTCTTACTTGACTACTCCCTCATTCCTCACACAATTGTACCCTTAAGTGACAAGAGAGTAGCCAAATTGAAAAGAAAACGTCCTCATCCACCAACCTCCTCATCATCATCATCATCCATGAGCGAGGATGACGGACTCCCAAACTCTAGGATTCCACCTCCGGAATATATGAACCAACTTCCACCAATTGAACAACAAAGTGACGAGTTCAAACAAACAAAAGGGATGTTCAAGAACATCAGGCGTTGGCTGATGAAGATCAACAAGAAACTTGACAAGCAGTGAGAGGTTAATGAGTGTTTGGTACAATCGGTTTTAAACAATGATGTGATGAATTTTTATGATTGTAGGATATTAACTTGTTGTTGAACAACTATGAGAACTAACGTGATCATGCAGGGCGATAACATTTAGATGTTATCAATTTTCTATGCTTAAGCCACTGTTTGGCTTAATTTCTATTATTAGTAAGTTCATTATCCTCGATTTGATCTATATGCTTACATGTGTTAATACTTGTGTTTTTTGTTATTAATCAATCACAACTAATTAATTACACATGTTTTAGGACAATTTTCGGGATTTGAACGGGTTTCGGGCTTTCAAAAATGCCCACTGTCTCTATTTTTGGCTCGGCGGATATGGCGGAACCAAAAATATGGTTCCGTCTGTTCAATATTTTGGTGCCGCCAAAATTCACCCAACGGATCAGGCGGAACCAAAAACAGGGATCCGCCTGTGTAGTCGTTTGGTTCCGCCGTCCAAAAGCTATTTTTTTTTAAATTCTTCATGTAATCCCGCACTTTAGATCATTGATTCTAGTTATTAGGATTCCTTTACTGATAATTCATCACATTAGGATCATCTTAGCAACCTTAGACAAATATGAACACAATTTCCCACCAAAACTTGAAAATTCAAAAATCCACTCAAGTTACCTTTCTCCAACAAGCAAGGATCCCTCAAAATGGTTCCTTGCAATCCGTGGATCAATCACATCATTAGATTTCCCACTCACTTCTATGCATTAACTGCATATCTTCTTCATCTTACTCAACTCCATCTCAATGGATTGACTTTGATGATATGACTAGCTTCTTTTCTTCTTCCAAATCATTGTAAACCACCATCTTTGTATGGATCAACATCACATCCAAACACATTCTTCCATAAATCATGGAGTCTATAAATTGGAACCTTTAGGATCAACAATTCTCACACCTTCACCATCACTTCTAGTAGCATTTTCTGCATATCTAAACCTTTCTCTCCACAATGCCTAAATCAAACAACTCCTCAACATCCAGACCATACAGAAGAACAACAAGAATGAGTGTTAGACCATGCTGTTTTGTTAATCTCAACTCTTCATCCGAAGAATCATCACCTTTGAACATCTCATCTCTCATTGCTAATGAGAACTTCCTTACTTTATCAACACCAACACCACCTCATATCATAATCACCACTCCACCACCCACCAAAACACCAGTGGCTACCACACCACCACCCGCACCATCTCAAGTGACAAGATCACCATCACCTCCTCATTCACCCAAACTCCAACCCATTAAGTTGTTTGCAACTCCACCAACCTCACCACATCCCTATCTAGAAACCTTGGAAGACCTTTCACCTAGGTCCACCAATCCACCACCAATGCCTTTTGAGGTAGAACCTTCCCAACAAGAACCACTCCTATTCCACCCTATCTATAGGGACATTCATGGTCCACTTTACCGTGATCAAGCTCCACCTCAACAACCTCAATCTCAACCTTTCTCACCAACTTCCACCCTTCAAGCCATTGATGAGTCAATGTGGATCAACCAACCACAAACTCAAGGCGAAATTAATGAGGAACTTGATCGCCTCTACGTCTTTTCAAACATGGTGGATTCCCACCTTAATGAAGCAATGGATTTACAATCCACATTGCTTGCCTCCATCATGTCTCCACCAAACCCAAACCAACAATCAACTCATGCTCCACCACCTCCACCACCACCACCACCAACTAATGAACCAAACCTTCCACCCAACTTCCCTCGACATGGTTGTCCCATGTGTGAGCGAACCGCCCATCTCACTCAACGAACCAAAATTTTGGTTCATGAGTTGCAAAATGAAATGAGGTTCATTTTCAACCATATCCTAGAGCGCCTCAATGCTCTTTCACACCCACCACAATAGATGCTAGGAATTTCTTTATCTTAGGATTGTTTTTCTTTTATAGGATTTTTAGGACTTTTATTTTTCTTTCTAAGTTAGTTTCCTTTTGTAACCATTTTCATTTGTGGCCTTTGTCACAAATAATTTTCAATTGAAAGGTGTTTGTTGATGTTCATGTGTTGATTGTGATCACTAATTGTGCATTATATGGTTGGTTTCAACTACTATATTTGGTTTGAACTACTGTGCTTGGTTCGAACTATTATACTTGTAACACCCCGACCCGCCAAGGTCAAGATATCACATTATGGTGTCATACAAAGCATACATAAACGCAAGCGGAAGTCTTTAATAAATAACTAGGCCTTGAACATCAAGTCTAGTATCAAAGATAATCCCAACGCATAATGGGTTAACCATACAAAACCAAAGTAAAAATAATATTCGAAGTGCGGAAATAATGAAATGTCTGAAACAATGGACTACAAATGATAAACAAAATGGGTCTCTCAATAATCTACTCTCTCATCCCCATGCCCGTCGCCCTGCTTATTACCTGCCGCATAAGAAAGAAAACATGCGGCTGAGCTTTAAAAGCCCAGTGAACGGATATATACGAATAACAAATCATAAGGGTAAATAAGCATAAGCAACGAAGGAAAGAAAGATACGAAAGCATAATCATAAGTCATACGAATCAAAGCATATCAAAAGATAAGAGTGCATGAGAACTGAATAAGAACTGAATATAAGAACGAAATGGAAATAAAGAAAATGTCATATAAGGATGTGCCATATGAACTCCAAACAAATTCCGTCAAATCATATCATATCATATCATATAAGTGCACGAAGAGGGGAGACCTCTAAGTACTAATCCAAAAGTGTGAAAAGGGGTGTAAGGCACACACCACCTGGTCACCAAATCATATACATATCAAAATGTCCTAGGATGCATCCATACGCTCCCATCAAAAAGTATGTATGCCAGTACTAGACTGGGCACACACACACGCTAATGGCTAATAGTGATCACAAATCATATCATATCAAAAGGGGAACGCCGTAGATCTATCACACCTCTACGGGAGTGTCATGCATAGGGTGCCATCCTAAACATGGTCCTAGTACCTCTAGAACTAGGTAAGCTCAGGCACGGAATATCATATCATACCAAATCATAATCAAAGCATAGCAAGAGAAACGAAAGTGTATATCAACAAAGCATGGCAATCAAATAATCATATCATAGCAGAGACATTTAAAATAAATGTCAGAATGAATCATATAGGATTGGCAGTCATACAATGAGAGCCAAGAATCAAACAAAAGGGAATCATAGCAGTCATCGGATCATAAGAAATATCCCTAGTGAAAAGGGAAAGCATATATGTATGAAGCAAAGTGTCTTAGAGTAAGACAGAATATCCGTACCTTAACGAAATACGCAAGCAAAGAAATGAAAAGCAAATCAAGTAGGAGATCACTCCCTCTTCACCCGATCTACAAATAATCACAAGTTCTCTTATAAGTTCATATAATCATAGGGTTTCATTTTAGTTCTCCTTCCATGTTAAGTAACTTTGATTATTAACATTCTCGTATGTCAAATTAAAGTATTATAGACGATCATATCGTAGTTTAAGGTTCATAATGTCTTTTACAAAAATTTAGGGTTCGTAATGTAGTTTCCATGCTTTTAGGGTTTATTATGTAATTATTACAAGTTTAGGGATTAATATGCAATTCTCATAATATTAGGGTGTAAAATGTAATTACTATAAAGTTACAGGTGTTCACAAGTTAGGTCCTTTAGTTTTAAAAGAATGACGATTTAAACCTTTAAGTTTATAAAATAAACACAAAACACCTTTTAATTACCTTTTTAACCTTTTTATAATTTCTCACAGTTTTATATACGAAATTGTTAGGTTTTCAATAAATTGTAAACCATATAAGAACTCAGTAATAAAATTCCCAGAGATGCTCAAATGTCTATAGTATTTTATCAAATTTTTCCAGATTTTATTAAGTAGCATAGGTACGTATTAAAAATCCATTTTCTCATCATGTTCTAAAATCGTATCTGATGGAACACTCGACAATTTCATACCTTTTTACCCATCCAAATAAATTCACAAAAATCTATAAAAATTCCAGGAAGTAATAGACATCCTAAAGATTACCCAGTTCAAAGGAAACCTTCTAACTCGACACGGTTTGAAAATTAAAAATCATAAACCCGGACTAATTTTCCAGACTCACAAATCCGATCAGACACATAATTTTCTAAAAATCAAAAAGTAACCTTCCAGGCCTCTAAAAATTACAAACTAAATTTTCCCAGGTAGCCATTTCATTGAACTTAGTTTTAGACTCTTAAAACACCCAAAAATTCGATTCCATCATTTAGTTATATCCGGTTAAAGTCGAATAAAAATCCAGCTCAGAAGCAGTTATCACAGAACCATGTTTATCTTAGGGTTTTCGTCATTCCATTCATTAGTTCTTGACACCAAACGATTTTAGGTGAGTCCATAACATATTTTGGTCATTTAAAACAGGTCTTAACACAATCAAGTCGAATAATTTCACCATAAAACCCTGGTTCGATTCATACATAACAGTTTTTAGGGTTTTCATAACTTATTATTTTATGTGACATTTTATGTGGTTAATTCGACTAGAACAAAAAAGAAAACAAGAACAAGGATCGAATAAGGTATGTGATACAATACCCTCGTAGACCACGAAGAAAACGAACATAACAAAATCAAAAACACCACACGAATGGTCTTCTCTTCCTCCTTCTTTGGTCGATCGGCAGCAGCAAACAAAAGGGCAAAAGACACATGTTTTTTATTAGTTTTTGATTCACAAATTCGTATGGATTAACATATGTGTTACACGGTTACCTTGTGATGGATGAGACACGAATTAAGGATATGATTCAAGGCTTCTCTTGGGTTCCTTTGGATCGACACAGCAGCACAAGAGGAGAGGGCCAAAATTTTGTTGAGAGGATTTTAGGGTTTTGTTATTTTTTTGTGAAGATCGGTATATGGAATTTGAAGAAGGCCAAATATTTGGTTTGGTATTTAGGGAATGTATCAATCACCTTAATGGCTAATTACCTATTATGCAAATCAAGAACTTGGTCTCAATTGTGGTCAAGGGGGGGGGGGGGGCGGCATATATGTATGTTTTTTTTTTTTTTGTACCACATATGTTGTAATGTAAGGTTTTTAGTTAAATTGGAACTTAGGTTAAGTGTACTTAACATTACTTGTATAGTTTTTATATGTTCTCAAAATTTTAAATTCGAGGGTATTTTTGTCATTCCGGATTATATTAGTTTTGGGGTTTTACAATACTTGGGTTGACCTATTATACTTGGTTGAATGGGTTGAACTATTATTCATGATTGAACCATTATAGATCTCATTGCTCATGCATCATATTATCTACAACTAAACTTTGTTTTGTAGCATTTCTCATCCTTGCATCATATACGTTGGTACCCTAGCAACAGGGAGTATTGATCAAAGGGGAGCTAATCATGCCCTAACCTTTATCTTTGTAGCATCATTCATCATTGAATCATATACTTTGGCACCCTAACAAGGGGGAGTATTGATCAAGAGGGGGCTTATCAAGCACTAACCTTTGCTTTTGTAGATTTCTTCATTCAAGCATCATAAACTTGGCACTCCAATTAGGGGGAGTATTGTCCAAGAGGGAGCTATTAAGCACTCAAAATCCATGTCTCATCATACTTGGCACTCCAATTAGGGGGAGTAATCACCCAGGGCCATTCACTACATTCCACTATGCATTTCCTCTTTTTGTTTCGACAAAAAGGGGGAGATTATATTAAACTCATACATCATACATTTTATACAATTTAAAATGGAAAAAATGATTTTAAATTTGCATAAAACTAGTTTAATCTATATTCATCAAAGCATACCAACATATGAAGATTCAAGGGCACTTGACATCCTCAATGTTTGAAGATTTCTTATTCAAGAAGTTAATGTAGATTCCACATATATGAAGATCCATCACAACAAGTTTAGGGAGCTTGTGATCTTCATCCGTTGATGGCTTCCTATCAATGGAAGTTCATTTAGATTATTCATTCATATCCATGACTCATGTATGTCATGGATCATCATTGTAAACATCATTGCATCACAATCTAAACACCAAACTAGATTAGATGGTTTATGTGTTTGTGCCATAAAACACAAGGTTTCTATGTTGGGCCATAAAACATATTGGGAGTGGTTGTACCTTTGTAAAATAACTCGACATCTAGCTTAGTGTCCGAAAAAGTATAAGTGACGACGGGAGTGGTTGTACCCATGTAAAAGAACTCGACATCTAGCTTAGTGTCATAAATTGTATAGGCAACGTCAGGTTGGTTCTACCTTGAACTAGAACTCGGTATTTAGCTTTGTACCGGAAAAAGTGTAAGCGACGATTGTAAGGTTTTCTCCGCCGCGAAGGGAGCTTGTTGATCTAGTGAAGTAACTCTCGAGTTGGGTACTCGGGGAGTGGAGTAAGGTGGAGAGGAGCTCCGTGACCGAACCACTATAAATCATCGTGTTCGGTTTGCGCTTTCTTTTACTTATTGCTTTACTTTATGTTTGCATTATATGTTTGCTTGTGTTGTGACTTGTTGATAATACTTGTGTGAACAACATTCTTTAGTTTATGCTAGTCATAAACTACAATTGACATCTTTCATGTTAGAACAAGCCAAATTGGAAATTTGATACAACAAGTTTTAAGTTCTAAAAACGGGAACGTATTCACCCCCCCTACGTTTTCACAATTGGTATCAGAGCCTCGTGGCTCTTATTTTCAAAACAAATAATTTTTAAAATAGAGTACGATCCATGTATCAAATTACCATTGAAGCGAAATATAATATGAAAAATGTTTCGCTAAGTTTACTTAGAAATTTTGTTGTTAAATGTTACTTTGTATACAAGCTTGAAGATGTCCTTGAAAAATAAAAGAAAAGATTTCTTAAAAGAATTAAGTGTCAAATTGTGTGCTTAAAGCAAATTTACGAAAAATACGGTTTTAAAAGGAGTGTTTGGGATAACTATTAATTTAGTTGAAAAATCACCTACATAAATGTTTAGATAAGTCACATTAGTAGAAATAAAGTTAAATAAGTATATTGTAAGTTTACTATCTAATCTAGTAAGTCCCACACATTTTCTCGATGTCAAAATACTAGTTTTGTTGAATCTGGTACAGAGACCCGCGGAACCTTTCTCTTCAAAGGACGGAACCCTTAAAATGGTTCCTTGAAATCCGTCTGTATAGTATACAGTTTTTTGTCCAAATTCAAAAATTCATAACTAATTAACCGTAAGTCCGTAGGAGTCGCGTCACCTATCATTTTAAAGGGAATCAAGTCTACTTTCATTTTAAAATAATCTTATAGCCTAAATCTAAATTGAAGTAGGTAAAACAAATCAAATGCTACAACCTATCCAAAATATTAAGTTTCATTTTGACATAGTAACTTAAACTTTTGAGTCGGGCAATGTAAGTTGGTATCCTTTGAACATTGATATGATTTCTTTTAAAACTAAAGAATTTGGTTTATATAAAGGAAACAAATCAAGCTTGGTGTACATCGTCATGTTTAAACACAAAGTGACGAAAAGTATCTTTCCTTTTATGCTATGCTATGTGACTACTTGTTCCAGCTATTTGCATACATGTTGTTTGCTTGATTAACGTTGTGATTACACTTGTTTGTTTGTAATGCATAAGTGTCAATCTTGCCATGATATTCATTTGCTTGTTTGTCAATTTCATGTTTATGCACAATATGACTTTTGCCAGATTTTGTGCAATAAGTTGAAAAATTGTTTTAGATAGCTTTTCCTGCAATTGTTATGCATAATCGACTTGGGAATGAGAACTAGGTAAAACTAGTTAACTGTCTTGTAAATTATTGTTTTGCAAATGATCCCTCCAAATGGTTCAAGCGTTGAATTGAGTCACTGCCTTAAAGTATTATCCAATAGAGTGTTTGGCATAAACAACTTGAAACAATGATGTATTGAATTATTATGTTTGTAGGATATTATCTTGTTGTTAAACATCTATGTGAATTAACTTGATGATGCAGGATGATAACTCTTGATGTTATCAAAATTTCATGTTTAAGCCACTGTTTGGCTTAACTCCCATATATGGTAAGTTCAAAATCGTCCATTTGATCTATATGTTACCATGTGTTAGAACCTGTGTTTTTGTTTTGAGTCAACCACAACTAATTAATTACATATGATTTAGGATAATTTTTGGGATTTCAACGGGTTTCGGGTACTTAGAAATGCCCTCTGTTAAGTAATTTCACTTGGCGGATCAGACAGAACCAATTATAGGGTACCGTCTATTCAAACTTTTGGTGCCGCCAAAATAAGTCCCATGGATTCCGCGAAACCAAAAACTGGGCTCCGCCTTTGTGATCATTTGGTTCCGCCAGAACAAATAGCTAGATTTTTAAATTTTTATTTAAATCCCTCACTCAAGATCACTCACTCTCATCACTAGAATTCTTTTCACTGATGTTCACTCATATTAGGATTAGGACATCTCACTTGCACCTATAGGATAATCATCTCTAACCATACTTTCAAATTTCACAAAAAAAGCTCCAAGATACCTTTCTCTATAAAGGAAGGAATCCGGAAATTGGTTCCTTGTAACCAGTGAATCATTACACACACTCACTGCATTCTTTTGTCCTTTACTCATCCATTAGCTTGATGGGTAAATTGACAACTTCCTAACTAATCCAGACTCACTGTGGGCAAAAATATCATAGATCCCAAGTCCAACTTATGACTACAGATATTGTTGTGTATCCACATAAGTTGCCTTTCTTGGTTAACATGTCATCCTTCAAGACGATTAAGATTTACATCGACTCATAACTCACACTTAGGTTATAGATGTATTATCAAAGTCTTGCTATCCTTGAATGCTATCCAATCTCATCATAGTAGGATTGACAACTTAAGTATTTCGTCTGAAATATTCAAGTAAATCTGACTTATGATTGTAGTCATTAAATGTCATATCCGAAAGAATCAACACCCAAGTATTTTAACAACTTATGTTAAAACACTTATTCTATCACCAAAGTACACTTGTACTTTCACCATCATCCCATCACATTCACCTATGTGATATGTCTCAGGCCCTAAGCCTCAAATCACATCACCCACTAGTTGTACAAACCAATGGACCACAAGAATTAGTCTCCATCCGTGTTGTCTTCAACATTCATGAAACCTAAGTACTCCCATAGCACAACAAACCCTTACAACACCACAATCCTTACCATCATCTGAATCCATTGAGTATATTGCTCAAAAAGCCCTTTGTCCAAACACTCGTACCAAATCAAATGCACTTAACCATACTTTACCACCTATAGGATTAGAACCTTCACCATCAAATGAGCATGATTGATTGCGTGGTTTTGTAACCTTACAACAGGTTTTACCTCTCGAGGGATCTCAAGAGGCTTACAACCCCACCAGGCAGTGTACCTGACCGATGTAGTATAGTGTAGTGGTAAGTACGGGGGATTGATCGTTCTCCACAGGGAATAGTGTTCGTTAGGTATGAAAGGCTACTCTAATTAGGTCTAAGGGTTGAGGAAGATTCTTTTTATGTTTTTATAATTTTATGAAAGCAAGTAAAATCTCGGGTTTGAAGGAGTGGGCGGAATTAGTTGCTAGTCAACTAACCCAAATGACTACGAATGCAAATAAAATAAAATAACAAAAAATGAAATGTGGTGAGAAACTTATGTGTAGAGAAATGTGTTTACTTAGATTTCCTTACTCCCTAACTATCTTTTACCGGTTAATTAGTGTGTATTAGTCGCGTGGATGACGGGTGTATTCCTTAATACCATTCGTGGGGTGGCGTACTTACTTCCCCAACTCTACAAGCTCCTACTTCACTCCTATGTCGAGCCGGCTAGGAAGCTCCTAACATGGGATCACTAGAATTCGCTTGTGCATTAAATACAACCATAAAAACCTTTAGTACGCGTTTGGTTCATGTTTCTTAAGACGTTCAAGCAAGTTACCGAATAGGAAGTTAGCCAGTTTTCTTAAGCCTAACATAGATAAACAATCATCCAATACAACTAACAACACACTAACAACCAATAATCAATAGCTAGGTTTCATTAGATCTAAGCAAACACAAGATAAAATTAGCCTAACATGTTAAACAAAAGACAAGCATAAGATAGAATCAAACAACACATAGACATATTGAATGATTAATTGATAACTTATCTTTCAATGAAACATGGAAGATCTCAAGGCAAAAAGCCCTGAAAAAGTAGCTAAAATTGTCTTAGGGTTTTATCCCAAAATTCCACACACTAAGCTCTCCCTTATGACAAAAGATTAGAAAACTATATATAGATTTTTGGATCTGACGGCGTCACCTTATGCATTGTGACGCCGTCACCTCGCCGCTTTTAGGGTTCCCGGGTGACCTTCTTGACGCCGTCCCTCTTTAGCTCTTCAAAAATCCATTCTGGCCTATCAAGGCTTGACGCCGTCGGATCATGAACGTGACGCCGTCCCCTTATGATTTAAGCCGTGACGCCCTTGATTTAGTTAAAGCGTGACGCCGTCAGAATTCTCATGCTAACTCACTGGCCCGTCATGAGTAAATTTCACATCCAACTTTTCTTGCCAAGGCATGACGCCGTCCCATGTTAATTGTGACGCCGTCAAGAGTAACTTTTAGCCGATTCTTGAGACTTTGCCGTTTTCTTCACTTTAATGCTCCAAAAAACGTCCAAAATGCCTCCTTTTCCAGATTTCTCCTCAAAAGTACCTAAAATGACAAAAGGAACGATTTAGGGCAATATTTGATCAAATAAATACGATTTCGGGCTTAAATGACCCCTTAAAAGCGGTACACTTTTCGCCTCATCAAATACCCTTACACTTGAGATTTGCTTGTCCTCAAGCAAATGCGCTTTTATTCTAATCAAAATACAAGTTAGGGGTCATTTAATGCAAACATAAAAGTAATTACAACAAATATTCGTTCCACTTCAATCATAATAAGCACGGAGATTACATACTAGCACCTCACAAGCAGTGTTTAGATACTCACATCTCTCAAGTGTCATCAAAATAAATCTCATAAATGAAAACGGAAAATATCTCTCACTACCTGTCATAGCAAATAGATTACCATAGGCTTGGGAAAGGATCGAAAACCTCCTCCACTAGGCGTAAGCACCTAAGATAAACTATCAAAGAGGGCTTTTAAATGGGTTATAACGTTAGGTGTAGGGAAAAGGAAAACACGGTTTTGTTGGATACGGAATATTTTACTGGTGGCTAGTTAAAGATCTTGATCAATTACATGTACTATACAATGTTGCTAAGCCAAGACTCGACTCGATCTTAAGCTAAAAACGAAATAACAAAATAACAAAAATATAAAGCAAACATAAAATGAAACGGGATGGTAGTCCGTATGTTTTTTCTATTTTTCATTTTCTCATTTTTTTTTGTGTTTTTCTTGATTTTTTTTTTTTTTTTTTTTTTTTTTTTTTGCATATACTCTTGCCCTACCATCCAAAATAATACATCATAGGGGCATTGCATTCCCCTTACACTTGAATTTTTACATAACTTTACAAATACTAATCTAATGACTCGAATTAAGATAATTGAAACACTTGGAGTACTTTTAAAATATTTAGCACATATGGGGGTAATAAATGATGTTCTTCCCCATTACTCCATCATACTAGTACTTTACCCATGAGTCCCAATCGTCCCAAAACAATATGTACAAGGATATGACTCAACTTAGCAACCATGTAATCAACTAGATAATTAACTTGGGTTTAAACAAATGTTGTAACAATAATGCACTAAAGATGAGTGCATACAAGGTAGGCTAAGGCGATTTGGGTGTACATTTTAGTGGGGTGTAACAAATTCTTCCTTTAAGTAAGATGCTTAAAGGTCGAAACGAAAAGATAGGCTCTGAGGGGTGTACTAGGGGTATCGTGTACTAAAAATGAGTACAACGAAAAGGGTGTGGGAGAATTACTTGACCAATGTAGCCAAAGTAATTATAACAAAAACACAGGTGTAAAACAATGGGTTAATCCTAATGCCTCTTATCATGTAGTAAATCTAACTACACGAATGTAGTCTCACTTGTGGCCTTGGAATGGTCCTAACGCAAGTTCTAGAATCTAAGTGCTACCGGTACACACATCATAGCATAAATGCTTTTCCTACCAATTCTAGGGGCGAACCTCACATATTTAGGGTGGAAAATTTTTTAGTGGTACGGTTTTTGTGCTAGTCATATAACTCCTATCCGTGAGACGCTCATTAAGATCAAAGTTTCACTCCTATATGTTGTAAAAAATTTTAAATTTGGCACTAAAATTACCTTAACAAGTATTTCTCTCAGTTTTATTACACATCAACTATTAAACAAACAAAAATCAAGCGTAATTGTATTCTCTAAAATCGTACTTTTACCCTCCCCTTACACTTAAGATGAACATTGTCCCCAATGTTCAAATAACAAGATGTAAAAGTAAAAAGTAAAAGAATGAAATCAAATACTCCCCTGATTCGCTCGGTGGATAATGAAGTAACACGGTTAAATCTTCTTCCAAAGTAATGTTGAAGCTCCATGACTAATGCATCCCCATAAGCTTGATCCAACAAACATTTCCTTGTCCGAAATAACCTGTTAAACCTGAGAAAACAAACACGAAAAACCAAAGCATCAAACCGAACAAAGACAACTCACAACTAGGTGTAATTCCAGACTTAGAAATAAAATAATAAAAGATATAATGCTTGCGGAATGAATGTTTTGCAGGTTCCTGGAGTTTATAAGTTAGAGATTTAATAAAAACTTTTTATGAAAACAAAACTTTCAAAAATTTCAGAAAATTAAAACCTGACGCCGTCAGGTTGTAATTCCTGACGCCGTCAGAAATGATCTGACAGAATTCTCATGTTAAGTTTCCGAAAAATTTCTGGAAAAACCTATACCTCATTTCCTGGAAATCCTGCAAAATATCATTATGACTCGATACAAGCATTTGACTCAAACAAATACTAATATGCATGCTTATATCTCATTGTTATCGTTCATGTTCAATCTTGTTCTTAAAAACAAATTTGGATTTCCCTTACACTTATCTTTTGCAAAATACCTTTATATGTAGTTAAGACGAAGTTAAAAACAAAATAAAGCATTTTCACAATTTATATTTGAGACATGAACAGTAAACAAAAAGAATAAGAAATGCATACGGAAACAAATAAAATTAAATAAACAAACAATCAAACAAATAAAGCAAATAAAGCTTGGGTTGCCTCCCAAGAGCGCTTGTTTTTGTTCGAGTCACGAGCCTGACTCTACCCTTATTTAACGGATAAAGGAGAGGTTTTTCCTACACTTAGGATTAAGTGCGGGTGATAGTAGCGATACACACCCTTAGGGTGTGAATATGCCACGTGAGGTGAAGGGGGTGAGTGAATGGCTTCCTTCATCCTAAAACTACCCGGATAATATTGGTTGATGGGTGGGTCGGTTCCTCTTTTTTCTCCTAGATGTAAATCTAAGGATGAAAAGTTGTGTAAAGGTTGAGGTTCCAATTCATCAACACTAGGAAATTCCCTAGAACTATGAGTAAGGTCATCACTAAAAGTGTTCAAACCTATATCCTCTAGTTGTGCTTGGTCCAAGGGTTCTACCTCCATCGGGATTCCTAAAGTCTCTTCTACTTCTTCCGGGTAAGTCACGGGCGGTGTGGGTGCCTCAAATGATGGTTGAGTATTTTGTGGGCTTATGGTGTTTACCTCATTATTCCACGTGTCAAGATCACCTATATCCTCGTCAATTGTTTTCTTAGGTAGTGATAATAACAAACCTAGTGCTTCATCCAACTTATGATTTATTGATACGGCTCTATCCACAATTCCTTGGCAAACTAGGTCGCTTTTCCTATTAGCCTCACTAAAACAAGATCCTAAACATGGAGGTTGTTCATAAGAATCTATCTTAGGTGAAGGCTCATATGATTCATAAGTGTCTCTAAATGAGGTATTTTGAACTTCTTGGTGTTCTAGCCACTCAACCATATCTTGCAATCTTAGAAATCTAAGTGAAAAGTCCATTTGAAGCAAATTACAAACAAAATCACAAAGAAAAGATAGACTACGAGAAAGCTACAAAATAAAAAGAAAATATCTCACTTGATAGGAATCTTGTGAGTAGACCTAATAAAAATAAAATTTCAACCTAAGCAATAACTACTCCCCGGCAGCGGCGCCAAAAACTTGATTGCGTGGTTTTGTAACCTTACAACAGGTTTTACCTCTCGAGGGATCTCAAGAGGCTTACAACCCCACCAGGCAGTGTACCTGACCGATGTAGTATAGTGTAGTGGTAAGTACGGGGGATTGATCGTTCTCCACAGGGAATAGTGTTCGTTAGGTATGAAAGGCTACTCTAATTAGGTCTAAGGGTTGAGGAAGATTCTTTTTATGTTTTTATAATTTTATGAAAGCAAGTAAAATCTCGGGTTTGAAGGAGTGGGCGGAATTAGTTGCTAGTCAACTAACCCAAATGACTACGAATGCAAATAAAATAAAATAACAAAAAATGAAATGTGGTGAGAAACTTATGTGTAGAGAAATGTGTTTACTTAGATTTCCTTACTCCCTAACTATCTTTTACCGGTTAATTAGTGTGTATTAGTCGCGTGGATGACGGGTGTATTCCTTAATACCATTCGTGGGGTGGCGTACTTACTTCCCCAACTCTACAAGCTCCTACTTCACTCCTATGTCGAGCCGGCTAGGAAGCTCCTAACATGGGATCACTAGAATTCGCTTGTGCATTAAATACAACCATAAAAACCTTTAGTACGCGTTTGGTTCATGTTTCTTAAGACGTTCAAGCAAGTTACCGAATAGGAAGTTAGCCAGTTTTCTTAAGCCTAACATAGATAAACAATCATCCAATACAACTAACAACACACTAACAACCAATAATCAATAGCTAGGTTTCATTAGATCTAAGCAAACACAAGATAAAATTAGCCTAACATGTTAAACAAAAGACAAGCATAAGATAGAATCAAACAACACATAGACATATTGAATGATTAATTGATAACTTATCTTTCAATGAAACATGGAAGATCTCAAGGCAAAAAGCCCTGAAAAAGTAGCTAAAATCGTCTTAGGGTTTTATCCCAAAATTCCACACACTAAGCTCTCCCTTATGACAAAAGATTAGAAAACTATATATAGATTTTTGGATCTGACGGCGTCACCTTATGCATTGTGACGCCGTCACCTCGCCGCTTTTAGGGTTCCCGGGTGACCTTCTTGACGCCGTCCCTCTTTAGCTCTTCAAAAATCCATTCTGGCCTATCAAGGCTTGACGCCGTCGGATCATGAACGTGACGCCGTCCCCTTATGATTTAAGCCGTGACGCCCTTGATTTAGTTAAAGCGTGACGCCGTCAGAATTCTCATGCTAACTCACTGGCCCATCATGAGTAAATTTCACATCCAACTTTTCTTGCCAAGGCATGACGCCGTCCCATGTTAATTGTGACGCCGTCAAGAGTAACTTTTAGCCGATTCTTGAGACTTTGCCGTTTTCTTCACTTTAATGCTCCAAAAACGTCCAAAATGCCTCCTTTTCCAGATTTCTCCTCAAAAGTACCTAAAATGACAAAAGGAACGATTTAGGGCAATATTTGATCAAATAAATACGATTTCGGGCTTAAATGACCCCTTAAAAGCGGTACACTTTTCGCCTCATCAATGATACTCACATTCATTGTGTATCAATTTCTACTAGGTCTAAGTAGTACCATCTTCACAAGTTATCAAAGTATTGGTAACACTTTGTCATTAAACTTCTGCATAAGTTTCATTAAACCTTAAATCAACATTTTAACAACATATGTTAAAATACAATCTCAAAGACAACCTCATGCATCCCAAGTGACAATGATTCTTGAGGAGTATACATAAGAAACTAAAGTGAATTTCTCATGTCTTCATCTAGTAAATTTAAGATAAGTCTATCCAACTCAAACTCTTTGAGTTCATATCTTTAGGAAAACATGATGTTTCGGAAAACATTATGATTAAATCATGCGTTTAGTTTTCATCTTGTTAAAAGGATAATGTATATCCTATGCATCATTCTCTTCTTGCAACATGAATGGTTGTGTTACAAGAGATTTCACTACACCTACAATTTCTATGAATTGTCTCCCTCATCTTGTCATACTTATTTTCATAAGCATGATAATCTTACTTCTTGAAAGATACTATATGTATCTATTTTCTTTCAAGCGTACATCATAACCAAACCTTGCTCATAATCTAGTTCAAACCTTGAGCATATCCTACACATCTCTAGAGCATACACAAGATCTATAAAAGTTGGTAACTTTATTTAGATACTTGTTCCAAAGAATTTTCTTGAGAACATTCTTAACATATTCCATTATCACACATCTCTTGGTCTTAGATGATCAAATCACCTGCATAACACATACTTAAACTCAACATAAAAGATGTCACTCTTTAGATCATTCAACCTTAGATTCCAAAACACAAATTTGAAATATGTTGACACATATTTGTCAAATTCCCGTATATAACATGACATCTTCATCACTTTAGCTTTAATAGATATAGTTGAGTCTCATTAGGTCAAGTATTAGTGAATTATCTTCTTTTATACTTCGATGGGCAAAAATAGGAATTCCTATCTTTCAGACATGAGAATGACTACTGGAGAACCTATTGCACTAGAAACTCAATTTGACTTTATGGTTAAATTGCTTCCAGCAGAGAAGTTGGGTATGTGGAATCACCTGTAAAAATGGTCGTGTTTATCCTAAATTGAGCACCGCTAGTAATAGTCTCATATTCATTCTCCAACTTGAAAATTTTTTATTCCTATACTTGCATAAAGTAAGTATTAAAATAAGATAATTTATCTTGTCTTAGGAATATTAATCAACCAAGTAGTAGATGTGATTTTTCTTAGTAAAATCACTTGCATTACATTTACATGTGTTGATTACATGTTATTTGTTTATGATTAAGTATCTTGACGTTATCATGATAATTATTTGATTGATAGTCAAATGTGTAAACCTTCGAAAGGTTTTGTCTGCATGCTTATATATGTTTCATGTTACTAGATGTTAACATGATTTGCATGATACTTGTTATATGATATGTCACAAGATTAACATGGTTCTTGTTAACTCACGATATGTCATTTTTAATACATGGTGTTAGATAGCTCTTGTCTTTTAGTTGACATTTATTGAGCTTTTTCGTATGATAGTCTAAATGATGCATGCTTCCAAAATGTTAGAATTGTTTGCACGAACCTATCGTCTCACTTCTTTTGTGACTTTGTCACACTATTTGGTTGCCATGTGTGCACTTATAATTTGTCAAAGTGCTTTTAGTATGATAAACTTTTAAAAGTTTTTCTTTAGATTATTGTGTTAATTAAGGGGTAAGTATGCTTAAGTGACTAAGCATTACATCAAAACAATTTCACAATATAAGTATCTCAAACAATGTCATGCTCTCTTGCAATATGATTATTTGTCTTGATGATATG
This sequence comes from Artemisia tridentata subsp. tridentata, assembly GCA_021014915.2. NCBI lineage: Eukaryota > Viridiplantae > Streptophyta > Magnoliopsida > Asterales > Asteraceae > Artemisia > Artemisia tridentata. Next base: position 327,963,396 of record CP139507.1, on the reverse strand, counting down.
TGGTAGCTTTTTGTCTAGTAGGTGAATATTTGTTTATATAAGATGTTATGATTTCTATCATAATCACATATTTTGTCATTAACATGTTTGTATTGTAGGTTGATAACAAATTACTTGTTATCTCACTTTTGTTATGCCTATTTTGCATAATTGTAATCCCGTTATTGCTACGTAGATTAGCAATGGGACCCATTCTCTTGCATATAGCTTTTGAAGCTACTAGGACTAAGTTTTAGCGGCTTGAAATTTGTGCTTGCATATCTTTCAATCGACCTCTTTCCAAATCGCATTATTGCTTCCGCTTTCCAAACAACATCTCCATCACCTTTTAGTTATAACAATACACCTCCAATGAGAAAACCACATGCCTTGTCATGCGATCATCTCGCATTGATAGAGAAGAGCTACGTGACTTCAAGGACGAAGTTCTTTGTATGCTAATCAAACATCCGCAAAAACATTACTAAGCTCATCGCTTTCATTAACCTACAACATCCTAAACACTTTACCGTCGTTCTTCATTTGATACATCACACATTATGTTGGATGTCCACCGATTAAGGGGGAGAGAAAATCATTCACATAATTGTCTTTTTGTATCTAAGAACACTTACTCATAGGTTCACACCATTCAATTATAATCATCTCACTAAATCACAAGTGTTTCAACATCACAGTATACCTCGTCAAGTGAAAAACACGTCATGTGTTTGACAAACCTCTTAAACGAGAAGCATTAAGTCTCCTTAGACTTTGACTAGGATTAGTGAAACCAAATCAGTAATTATAAGACCTTAGCTTGAACCTTCGTTTGATCAAAAACGACAAAACATGACCAAATCAATTTTGGTCCCACGGTACCCTTCGATAAGATGGACGGAATCAAAGATTTGGTTCCGCCCAATCCATGGGTACCTGAGTCAGTTGTTAGCCACTTAAAACATACAACCCTCTCACAACCAACGAGTCTAGGATTTTCCTTTTAATCTTACAACTTCATTGTCTAGAACACCATCATAGGATCTCATCCTCTTCATACATATCAAGCACGTAATTGTCAGTGCAAACGATATATCAAAACCATCATTCTCAACACGTTGGTCTAACCAACACTCTCGCATCTTATGATGTCATTTTCATCCTCATATATGTATCTAGCTTTTCTAGTTTTTGCATATGGAATTTTTATTCCTAAGTGATCATTGTCTTCACTTCATCTTAATTCCATTCGAGCATATATTATGGCACGTTACATCATCTTTGATGATAACCTCAACCGTCTTCAATACTCTTATACCATTTGCTGTACATTAGAGTTTCTAAATTCATTGCAACCACCACCTTCCATCACTTCTTTCACTAATCATCAACACCATGGATTAGCGAAAACCCTACTAGTAAACCAACACCAACACTAGCACCACTCACTCTTAATATTTTCTTCACAGACATTATTTTGTAGGATTTTATCATATTATATTCTTGTGATTCTTATTAGAAGATTACACCTTATAACATGTTTTGCTAAATAATCATAGTTCTCTGTCTTGAGTTGTCTATGATTATATCATTGATATATTGCATCATATTTACATCTTATTTTTTCTTAAGATATATTGCACTAACCCTTTCATTATAGGTTTATCATCATATACGCTCGTTCGTATATTGCATACTCATCTAAGGATGAAGTTTGCATTTTCTTCTTTTATTATCGGTGCTTCTTGAGGTCCTCGAATCAGGAGGAATATCTATCAAGCACTCATATTGCATCGTCTATACACATTGGTCGTATATGACATATCTGTCTTAAGACATAGCTTCTAGTGTACTAATTTTTGTTTTGTAGGTTCATCTTGACGCCCTAGAGCAAGGGGGAGCTTCCGTCAAGCATTTGTAGAATGCATCATATACACGCATTGTTGTATATCACATACTCGTCTAAGGACAAATATTGTTTTACACTAACCTTTGTTTTGTAGGATTCTTCATCCTTGCATCATATACGTTGGTACCCTAGCAACGGGGAGTATTGATCAAGGGGGAGCTACAGTCAAGGGGGAGCATGCACGCATTCTTAATTATCCTCATTCTTCGACACACCTTTGTGTTTCGACAAAAAGGAGGAGATAGTCCAACATAGCTTACCCACGTGTATCGTTGGCTATATGCATTTCATTCATCATGCATTTTCATATATTTTTTTTATTGCACAACACTAACCTTGATGTAGGTTAAGGATCTTAATTTGATCCATGGATCGCTAACAACCTAGGGGATGCAACAACCTTAGGAAATTGGAGTAGAAAATTTAACTTCACTAGGGATGATGCAAGCTCGCCATTTTGGGGAGAAATGAAGTTAACTCCAAGGACACGCCCTTTTTATTTCGACAAAAGGGGGAGAAAAGTGTAAACGGAGAAAGTAATGAGGGAGAAGAGTGTAAACAAAAGAAGGTAATGTAAAAGGTAGTACGGTCATAAGTAACTTTTTTACTTTTTACTTTCGATCACGTTTACATATTTTGTCATCATCAAAAATGGGGAGATTGTTAGTGCAAGCAGTCTCGTTTGTTTTGATTGATGACAAACATGTAACTTGATACATAACGTAAAATGTACAAGTTACTTGTAATCTTATTTTGTCTCAACAATACATTCAACACCTCTCGAGTCCTTGTATGGTACAACACGGTTTCGTACATGTTTGTTATGTGGCATTATGATCAAACCCTTAACAAATCATTTAGAATATTTAAAATATGGCTAGGTCATTAAGTATTTTAAAAAGACTAACCATTCTACTTAGAACCTCATTTCACATTTTGCATATACAAGTACTTTTACTTGTACATCATGTTTTCTAAGATTAATAGGATAAGTACACTTTAGGTGTCAAACTAACATGATACATCTTGGTAAACATATATTAGTTAAGCTAGTATATACATGCTACATGATCACTAGGATACATGTTACATACATATATACATTTACATTATTTACATTTTAAATCTTAAAATGTAAATATATACATGACATCATGGCATACATCATTTGGATAGCTTGTAAGACGTAGTATAATATTTTGGAAAGATCTTCAAGCAATGAGTTGGATTGTGTAAGATCTTGGTAAGATATGGTAAGAGCTAGCTGTCATGTCCCGGCGGAACCAAACAACATAAAGGGCGGAACCCTGGAATTGGTTTCGCCAAATCCGCGGGTTGTCTAAACAAGTTTTCCTATAAATAGTAGCCCATTGTTTACCAATTGTTTTAACCCACTAGAACACACATTCTCTATACTCTTTGCATACATTTAGATCAGTAGAAAACCTTGTAGAAACACACATTAATCACCCTTTTCATAATGATCATAATGTTACTAACTTTCATTATGTTGTAAGCATACACTCGTAATGATCCTGTGAAGCAAGCTCAGAGATCGTGAGTCATCATCCACCATAAGCATAGCATACCTCCTGATCTACCAAGAGGCTTGGAGATCTTGAAGTGATCATTCATCAAAGTATACCAACATATGAAGATTCAAGGGCACTTGACATCCTCAATGTTTGAAGACTTCTTATTCAAGAAGTTCATGTTGATTCCACATATATGAAGATTCATCACAACAAGTTTAGGAATATTGTGATCTTCATCCATTGAAGGCTTGGAGATCTTGAAGTCATCATTCATCAAAGCATACCAACATATGAAGATTCAAGGGCACTTGACATCCTCAATGTTTGAAGACTTCTTATTCAAGAAGTTCATGTAGATTCCACATATATGAAGATCAATCACAACAAGTTTAGGGAGCTTGTGATCTTCATCCATTGAAGGCTTCCTATCAATGGAAGTTCATTTAGATTAGTCATTCATATCCATGACCCATTTATGTCATGGATCATCATTGTAAGCATCATTGCATCACAATCTAAACACCAAACTAGATTAGATGGTTTATGTGTTTGTGCCATAAAACACAAGGTTTCTATGTTGGGCCATAAAACATATTGGGAGTGGTTGTACCCTTGTAAAAGAACTCGACATCTAGCTTAGTGTCGGAAAAAGTATAAGCAACGATGGGAGTGGTTGTACCCATGTAAAAGAACTCGACATCTAGCTTAGTTCCGGAAATTGTATAGGCGATGTCAGGTTGGTTCTACCTTGAACTAGAACTCGGTATTTAGCTTTGTACCGAAAAAAGTGTAAGCGACGATTGTAAGGTTTTCTCCGCCGAGAAGGGAGCTTGTTGATCTAGTGAAATAAGTGAAATAACTCTCTAGTTGGGTACTCGGGGAGTGGAGTAAGGCGGAGAGGAGCTCCGTGACTGAACCACTATAAATCATCGTGTTCGGTTTACGCTTTCTTTTACTTATTGCCTTACTTTATGTTTGCTTGTGTTGTGACTTGTTGATAATACTTGTGTGAACAACATGCTTTAGTTTATGCTAGTCATAAACTACAATTGACATCTTTCATGTTAGAACAAGCCAAATTGGAAATTTGATACAACAAGTTTTAAGTTTTTAAAACGGGAACGTATTCACCCCCCCCCCCCCTCTACATTTTCACAGATCATATACAAGTGGTAACCACACATAGTGGTGCAGGACGTGAACCACCTCCCATCCATCTTTTGGATATTCTTAACATTACACCCACTTTGTCTGAACCTCCTAATGATTCTGTTCAAGGGGACGCTGAAGTCGACACTAGGAATGAGGAGGATATATCTTTTTAGACACATGAGACACACAAGGCAACACCGGTCGTGGAACGATATATTCCACCAATAGCTTTTCCAGGAAGATTGAAAAAGAGAGAGAGAGGAAGCCGAGCAATAGAAGTTTATTGAAAGTTTGAAGCAACTAATTATCAACATTCCTTTCATTGAGGCATTGGTACAAATGAAAAAACATGCTAAATATTTCAAGGATCTATAGACAAACAAGACTAAGCGCGAAGATGCTTTGCGGGTGATGATGAATGAGAGATGTTCAACAATTTTTCAAAATAAGTTACCGTCTAAAGAAAAATATCCGGGAATTTTACTATTCCTTGTAACATTGGTAACTTGGTTATTAACAATGCTTTAGAGCATTTAGGGGCTAGTGTTAGCCTAATGCCATACTCTGTGTTTTCTATATTAGGACTAGGAGAACCTAAACCTACTCCCATGTGTGTCAAACTAGCCAATAGGCTAGGTCGATCAATATCCTAAGGGAGTATGTGAAAATGTTTTAGTTAAAGTTGATAAGTTCGTTTTTCCTTCCCTATTTTGATATCATTGACATGACAGAAGATACTAAGGTACCTATCATTCTAGGGAGACCATTCTTAGCCACTGTACATGCTATCATAGATGTTTTTTTGGAAAAGGATATCCTTAAAAGTACGAGATGAAAATATCATTTTTGATCTTGATAGGTCGATGAAATATGCATCTTTTAATGATGATAGTTTTTATCACTTGGACTTTGTTGGGAATTAAATATTCTAAAGATCAGTGTTGGGAATTACAAGTTCACAAAGTTAGTACTGCTGAGAAGAATATACTAACAGTTCCTACTGCTAGTGTATATCTAAAGCCTCTCAAGTTATAACTAACAGTACTAACTGAAGTTAGTACTGCTAGTACAAAGAAGGTACTGCTGGTTGATCCTACTGCTGGTGTAACTTATACTACTGCTGGATGGATAAGTGTTACGTTTACTACTGCTGGTTGGATAAGTATAAAAAGATATTTGTGTATAAAAGTCAAGTATATACGGTAGATAATATCTTTGATTTGTAGTCAGTCAAACAAGTTGTAAACATAGATACATGTTGTATCTTAGCTACTGACACACTCAACATAAGCTAGCAAGTAGTTCGACAAGACTTGACATTATTGTAAAGATCTTCTTTGGACTATAAAAAGAATATCTTAGCTTAGAGATAAGAATTTGATGCATGAACTTAAAATACATATCTCTCAAGAACAAAGAACATAACTTATCATAGAAATCATAAGTTATAGAAACATATAGATTCAAGGTTTGTAACCCTAGTGATAGTGAAGATCACTCGTATTATTATCTTAATAATATTGAATCATTTGGTGTTAACATTGTGTGTTCATTGTTCGTTACTAAAGCATTACTTTCCATTTCCAATAACCAAATAAACCTTCTAAGTGTGGTTAAGTAGATTCCGCATACTTAACCATATTAACTCAAAGTATCAAATACACAAAGTTACAAAGGACTAACATCCTATTAGGTGTATCGAATCCCTCTCAATTGGTATCAGAGCAAGGCTGATATATTTGATTTAGAAGAAAAAGAAGAAATGGACGTGGAGAATACTCAGGCTACTAATATTGCTGCAAAGTTGCCCATGATCAAACAGAATGAGTTTGAGTTATGGAGGTTAAGGATTGAGTAATACTTTATGGTTCAAGATTATGCTCTTTGGGATATCATTCTGTATGGTGATTCTTTTACACTAGGTTATTCAGATGTCATTCTTGAAGGTAAAACAATTCGAAAAAGAAATATTGGACCAACTACCAATGAAGAAAGGATACAAAAGAGGAATGATCAAAAGGCAAGAAATTTGTTGCTTATGACCATTCCTAGTGAACAAATGCTTTCTTTTAGCAAGTATCCTGATGCAAAAACTCTTTTTGAAGAGATTTGTGCACGGTTTGGTGGTAATGAAACTACCAAGAAAACACAGAAGACATTGCTGAAACAATAATTTGAAAACTTTAGTTCAAATAGCAATGAATCTCTTGATAAGCTGTTCTCTAGATTACACAAGCTTGTTAGTCAGTTAGCTGTGTTGGGAGTTGAGATAGCCAAGGAAGATCTCAACATGAAGTTTTTAAGAAGTCTACCTGATGAATTCCATACTCATGTGGTTGTCTGGATGAACAAGCCAGATATTGAAACCATGAAACTCAAGGATTTGTACAACAACTTCAAAATTGTTGAACAAAGTCTAAAGAAGTCTGGAAGCTATAGTACTAGTTCTGGGAATATGACATTTATGTCATCTCCCAACATTAGTAAGTCTGAAGAGGTAGATGAAGATGAAGAGAGTGTTTCTACTGCTAGTTATGGTGTTTCTACTGATACTACACAAAAGGATGTTGCTGTACTTGGAGATCCAACATTCTATGTATTCATGTCTAGTCAAACTAGTGGTTCTCCTCTAAATCATGAAGACCTTGAACAGGTGGATGATGATGATTTAGAAGAGATGGATATCAAATGGCAGGTTGCTTTACTGAGCATAAGGGCTAAGAAATTTTGGAAAAGAACAGGAAAGCAGATTACCATTAATGGTAATGAAACTACTAGGTTTGATAAGAAGAAAGTAGAGTGTTTCAATTGTCACAAGGTGGGACACTTTGCAAAAGAGTTCAGAAAGCCAAGAAGGCAAGAAAATAGGAGCACATGGTACAAGCAAGATAAGAAGAAGGAAGTCACTGTAGAAGAGCCAAAGGCTATGCTAGCCATTGATGGTGTTAGCTATGATTCGAGCTTCATGGCTGATGAAGATGAAGCACCAAAAGAAGCTGCAATGGTGGCAACTGAGACTGCACTGATGGCCTTTTCTGATTCAGAGGTAAATTCTATAATTAAATGTACTGAATCTTGCTCTGCTCTTAAAGCTTATGAAAAACTTAAAAAGGAGTCTGATGATCAACTAGAAGATCTATATAAAACAATGGCCAATTTATCTAATCATAAAAGAGGCATTGCTGTTCTTGAAAAACAAATCTTACATTTTCAAGGAAATGAATCTAAGTTTAGTGATGACATGGCTGCACTAAAAAGAAACATAGAATTCAAAGATGAGTGCATTGTTGTGCTAAATGAATCATGTGCAAAGTACAAAAAGGCAAATGAAAATGTTAAGATAACAGTTGATACACTAGCTTATGCCTCAGATGGAATCAATAAGATTTGGGAAGCTCAAGTTGTTAATAAAGCTAAGTCTGGTATAGGTTACAATTATGTTCCTCCACCATACAAAGGTGTTCCTTCACCTCCAGGTATTGACCTAGCCCACACAGGATTAGCTGAGTTTCAAGACCCAATAATGGAATATGGTTCTAAGTCTACTGAGATTCCTAAGGTAGAAGAAGTAAGTGAGAGTTTAAGTAAAACTTCACTTTCTGAGGACAAGGTGTCCTCCAATAGGATATCAGATGTTGTAGTCATTGAGGACTGGAAATCTGATAGTGATGAAGAAGAACAGGTTATGTCTAAACCTGAAGTTGTTAAGAAAGCAGGAACAAGTGTTCCTAAAGTGGTCAAAATAGATGTTGTTTGGCCTAAATCTAATATTAAACATGTTAGGCAACCAGTTAAATATTGTGAACAATATAGAACCACTAACAAGCCTAGAGGAAACCAAAGAAATTGGAATGACCTCAAGTCTCACCAACTAGGTGATGACTTTGCCATTTATAACAAAGCTTGTTACACTTCTGGTAGTTTTGATCATCTTGCTGCTTTCTGTAATCAATGGGTATCTGGGTATACAAACAATAGAGTGAACTTAAAAAGGCATACTCCTCAAATTCACTTTCACTCTAATTCTAATAGAACAAAACCCAGAGCAGTTTCAAAATCAGTTCCTACTTCTAGGCAAGCAGTTCATACTGCTAAACCATTTATGACTGTTTACCCAAAACAAACAGTTAAAGATGCAAAAACAACTTACCATCATGCATCAACAACTGTTAAAAGGCCCATTCAAACAAAAGGGGTGGTCCAAAAACAAGTTTGGAAACCAAAGAGAACAACTACAAAGCTAGCAGTTTCTACTGCTAAGCATGTGGTTCATACTGCTGCTTGGGAAAACAGGGCAAATGTTGTTAAGGCCTCAACATGTTGGGTTTGGAGACAAACTAAACCCAATGGTGCATCAACCATACTTAAGAGATTAAATTACATTGATGCACGAGGCAGATCCAAGTCAGTAATGGCTTGGGTCCCCAAAGGAAACTAATATTCCTCATTTTTGTGCAGGAACATTCAACGGATAAACAAGAGGATCAAGGATACTCATATAGTGGATGTTCAAGGCACATGACTGGCAACATGTCTTATCTCTCAGATTTTCAATCAATAAATGGAGTATATGTTAGCTTTGGAGGAGGTATTGGTGGCAAAATTTCCGGTAAAGGTACAATTAAAACTGGAAATTTAGATTTTGAAGATGTATACTATGTACAAGAGCTTAAGTATAATCTTTTTAGTGTCTCACAAATGTGTGACAAAAAGAACAAAGTTCTTTTTACTGACACTGAATGTCTTGTACTTTCTTCTGATTTTAAGATGCCTGATGAAAGTCAAGTACTTCTTAGAATTCCAAGAAAGGAAAACATGTACAGTGTTGATATGAAGAACATTGTTCCTAAAAGGCTTTAACTTGTCTTGTTGCAAAGGCCACATTGGATGAATCAATGAAATGGCATAGGAGGCTTGGTCACATTAACTTCAAAACCATAAATAAGATTGTTAAGAATGGTTTCGTAAGAAGTTTACCTCAAAAACGATTTGAAAATGACCAAACATGCATTGCTTGTCTTAAAGGAAAACAACACAAAGCCACTTGTAAGCCCAAAATTTTTAACTTTATTGATCAATCATTGTTTATGCTTCATATGGACTTATTTGGACCTACTTCTGTTAGTAGTATGATGCATAAAAGATATTGTCTAGTTATTACTGATGACTATAGTAGATTTACATGGGTTTTCTTTTTAGGTTCTAAGGATGAGACTTCTAGCATCCTTAAGACATTTATTACACAGATAGAAAACCAAGTAGACAAAAGAGTAAAAGTCATTAGATGTGATAATGGGACAGAGTTTAAGAATAGAGTTATGGATGACTTCTGCAAGGAAAAAGGTATTAGGAGAGAATTTAGTGTAGCTAGAACTCCTCAGCAGAATGGTGTAGCTGAAAGGAGAAATAGAACACTCATAGAAGCTGCTAGAACCATATTAGCCGACTTTAAGTTGCCTATCACTTTTTGGGCTGAAGCAGTAAATACTGGTTGCTATGTTCAAAATAGGGTTTTGGTTGTCAAATCTCACAATAAGACATCATATGAGCTTTTTAGAGGTAGAACTCCTGCAATAGGATTTCTTAGACCTTTTAGATGTCATGTGACAATTCTGAATACCTTAGACCATCTTGGAAAGTTTGATGGTAAAGCAGATGAAGGATTCTTAGTTGGATATTCTCTTAATAGCAAAGCTTTTAGAGTATACAACTCAAGAACTAGAAGAGTAGAGGAGAACCTGCATGTGGAGTTTTTAGAGAATAAATTCAATGTAGCAGGTAAAGGTCCCAATTGGCTATTTGATCTTGAGACACTAACACATTCTATGAATTATGTGCCTATTGTTGCAGAAACTAATGAATCTTCAGGTTCAAAAGGAGATGAAACAACAAATGAGACAGGGTTAGATAAAAAGAAAGATCAAGATTATGTATGGATGCCAATATGGACAAGTACAAGTGTGGCTTCAACTTCAACAAATGATGAATCTTCTTCAGATAAATCTAAAGAAGGGGTTGAAGATGAAAACAAGGAAGATGAACAAGAAGAACAAGGTAGCAGTACAATTATTATTCCTACTGCTGAGCCAAAAGTTCCTACTGCTGAGACAGAGTAAGATACTGCCAGGCAAACAGTTCATACTGCTAGGCCAAATGTTTCTACTGCTGGCCCATCAGTCTCAACTGAAGCAGATTTCTCAGAAGAAGAGGTGGATTTCAATAATCTCCCACCTAACTATCATGTTCCTACAACACAACACACAAGGATTCATAAAGTTCACTCCCTGGACAATGTGATTGGAGATGTACAATCAGGAGTGAAGACAAGACAACAACTGATGTCTTCAGAGCAACAAGGGCTTCTTGATGCTCTTTATGCTTCAAAACAGCATGAGTTTGCAAACTCTTGCTTGTTTGTATGTTTTCTATCACAAGCCGAACCAAAGAATGTTCTTAAAGCCCTAGATGATTCAAGCTGGGTAGAAGCTATGCAAGAAGAGCTTCTTCAGTTCAAGATTCAGAAGGTATGGGTGCTAGTTGATTTACCCAAGGATGTAAGGGTAATTGACACTAGATGGGTTTTCAGAAATAAAAGGGATGAAAGGGGCATAGTGATTAGGAATAAGGCTAGATTAGTAGCCCAAGGGTACATACAAGAAGAAGGGATAGACTATGAAGAGGTTTTTGCTCCAGTAGCAAGGATTGAAGCCATTAGGTTATTTTTTGCTTATGCTTCATTTATGGGTGATGCGCGTGTGCGTATGCTCTAATTTATACCCACGGTATGTCGTTGTGGTTTTAGCAGTATTCAAGTTTTAAATTTATATTTAGCTGACTTATCAATAACACACACACTTTAACGAGCAGTGTACCCGGTCAGTATGAATATAATGGTAAGTAGAGTGTCAATCACTAAGAGTGGAACGTATTATCTAATTATCCTAATCAGTATTTTAATATCCTAAGTTAGCTATACAACCTAATCTAACGCAAGAGGGTTCAGCCTGAGAGACTGGCACGATTTGGTTGCAATTAAATAATAAACTAAACCAATAGGCACGAATCAGCGAATAGCACACACGTACACAGATAAATACTCGAGACAATAAGAAGACCTGTCCTGATAGTTAAGTACCTTGTCACTTGTTTTATTGCTAGTTTTATATGAAGTGTATAGTTCGATGCAACGCACCGAGATTAAGTCCTTTCTCGTTGGTTCTAATCTTATCGGCGAGTAAACCCTTAATGATTACTTATGACTATCCTATTTATCTTTCTTCTTACTTTTCTACAGATGATAGAATGCATAGGCGATCTAATAAATAGGCGAGGGAAGAGGAATGGCGACCCGATCAACGCTCAGCTAGACACATAGGTTATCAATGCACTAATAAAAGTCACCAAAGACATCAACATATAAACTTTAATTAATGGGAACGCAGTTTTAAGGGAGTGCAACCTTTTCGTTGTTACGTTACACAAGCCACCAATCCTGATGAATTAAAGTTTACTAACACAATAAAACAAAACTACTTAATGAATTAAATACATGCAGGACCTTCTTACAGCTCTTGTATCTTCGTTCAAGGTGTGTCTTGTGCTGCTACTTCGACTGAATTCGTCCTAGGGTTTCTTCTGTTTCGTCCTTCGTATATATTATATGCTCTCGAAATTCGTCTGGTCTTGGGGTATTTATAGTTTCTGTCTGAGGGTAAGATGCGGCGCATCTAATAAGTAGATGCGGCGCATTGACTTAACTTCGCGTGGGGTCCAAGATTAATATATTCAGGAATATTCGTACACCGCCAGAAGATGCGGCGTAACTCCATTTATAGATGCGGCGCATGTCCTCTTGTATCTTGGATCGTATCTTGTGAAATCTTGATAGTGATGCGCCGTATGTAATAAGTATGATGCGGCGTATCTGGAGCAGAATGTCTTGATCTTTTACATTTCAGTAGACCCTTAACTTCTTGCTTGTTTTGCTCCATAATTAGTCCAAAATCGTCAAGTTTCACCAAATGCTTGTTTTCACCTGAGAATTACAAAAGTAAACATTAACGTATCAATTCTCACAGATAATATAATAAAACAAGTCAAATAAATAGGATAAATGACGGTAATAAAATGTACTTATTTGAGTTCATCAAATATCCCCCCACTTGAACTTTACTTGTCCCCAAGTAAACCTTAGAATTAATCTTATGAAAATGTATCCTAAAGGATATTAGGATTTATTTTTATATTTAAGCATGTATTCATTTTTGTCATAATCACACAACCAAACACTTAACGAATTAGAAGTAAAATAAAATATTTTGATAAAAACAAATCTAATCGTTTAACTGTCCAGTCGTGACGAATATTCTATCATAAGCTTGGCAAGTATACACATCTCCCCCACTAAAGCCAAGGAATAACAAGTCTAAAGCGGTAAAAAGGGTTTTGAGGTTTAAGGGTTAATCATTCTCCTTAATCTCTATCGATCTCAAATTCCAGAAAAGGCGACAAAATCATAAATACATGATCGAATCCACGAACACGATACTTGCAATTGCTCAAATCCTTAACTCGAATAGGCTAAAGATAGGACCAAGTAATCTTCACCAATAATATTATATCAAAAAGGGCGACAAAATCATAAATACATAGCCGAATCCACGACTACGATACTTAAGATTGCTCAAATCCCTAATCTCAATAAATCAAAGGTTTGGATAAAGAATAATATAGGGTATGGATAATATTTGGGATACAAATCGGTGTAAAATGAAAAATAAACAAAACAAATAAATTAAAATCCTAAGTGTGGTTAATCACTATCCCAACCATCCCATGAATAAGACTCATATCATAGAATAACTCACGCTTTAACACTTGAAACACACGCTTTAGGTAGACACGAATTATACTCAACAAGATTTCAATCAAAGAATATCCTTTAGTTGGCGTTCCCATAACGTTCAACTCCCATTCAATCCATAGATATAATATACAACAAATAGTGGTGATATCGACCACTTAATACAAAACTTTACATAAGTTGGTAAAAACAATCCTCCAACTTTTCCTCTTTTTTTTTCTTTTCTTATTTTTTCGACTTTTTTTTTTTTTTTTTTTTTTTTTTTTTTTTTTTTTTTTTTAACTTGAAACATAAACATAGATGTGTAAATTTTAACCACATCACTATAATGATAACTCTGGATAATTTTTCCATACTTTTCATGACTTCAGAAATAACGGTAATAGTGAAAGTAGTAAACACACGAAAAATAAACTCAAAGATATACAATATTTACTTTCACTCCAATTGCATAGTGCAATTTCCCGACCTAACTAAAGATAATGAATTACGCACGCGAACACAGGTAATGTAAGGAAACACACTTTGCCTAAAGCAATTAACCAACCACGGATTTTAATCTACAGGGTAGGCTAAGGTGTAAGGGTGTAACGAAACATTTTAACAAAGGTGTAAGAAATGAAAGGAATGGCTCTGAGTGTTTTTCTAGGGGTATCTTACTCTAAAAGTGAGAGTAACAAAAGGGTTTATACGGGGGTTAACTAACCAGTGTAGTTAGCTAATAACACATAACATATAAAGGCTATTTGGGTGTAATCCTAGAAATTTACCAATTTAGACAAGTCATTCCAATTATATAAATAATACTTATTATGGTGGTCTCGAATAGTATACAAGCCAAGTTCTAAAGTTTACAAGTCACCGGCACACTCATAGATTTGTGAATTTTTGAAAAATCACAATTTTTGAAAATAACGTCATGTGTGCAGCTATGCAACTTAGATCTTAAACAAAAACATGCTAAAAATTTTAAATTTTGATATATTAAGCGCATTTTAAGCATAATTTTTGAAAAGTTTAGGAAAAGTAAGTGTTCTAATTCTCCAATCCCCCCACTTAAGTTAAACAACGTCCTCGTTGTTTGTATCAAAGGTTAAAAACTGAAAAATAAAAGAATTAGAACAGAAAAACTCCCCTGAGATTTGCTCGGTATGATCCTCCATTAGTATAAGAGCAAAAATCATCTTTCTTGTGGATGAGAACGTTTAAGCTTCATAATTGATGTATCCACAGGAAATGCAGGAATCTATAATACCACCAAGACTTTAAACACACCTAAGTTAAGAAAGGTTCAAACTTTGCATAATACATTAGTAGTTAGTAAAAATAAAACATAAAAATTAAAACTGAAAATCATCAGGTCAGTCGATGCGCCGTATCTTATGGAAGAAGATACGCCGTATCGAGCCTGAAATAATTACGAATCAGAATAGAAGATGCGTCGCATCCTTAACCAGGGATGCGCCGCATTAAAATAAACTAACAAAAAGTTTTAAAGGTTAAAAATAAAAATGCAGAAAATAAAATAAGATATGACCAGTGCAGGAGATGCGTCGCATCTTGGGATTGAGATGCGCCGTATCTGCTGCGGGCCTGACTGACTCGACACAAAATCAAAAAATAAAATAAAATAAAAGATAAGCATGGGTTGCCTCCCACGAAGCGCTTGTTTTTGTTCGAGTCACGAGCCTGACTCCACCCTTATTTACTGTGTATTAAGGTGTTGTTCCCCCCACTTGGGATCAAGTGCGGGTGATAGTAGCAATAAACACGAAAAGAGTGTAAATTTGCTATTAAAGATGGAAGAAATAAATAAAGATCATACCTTGGCAATATATGTACATCTTTCCTATCCTTACCCGGTTTGGTTGATAAATTGGATGACTTGACCATTCCATCTGAAAGAGTAATGTGTTGAGGAAAAATGAGTCTCCTTTCTTCTTGGTTAGTCTCTTTGGTAGTAAGGCGTCCCTTGACTTCCGCAGAAGATGAGAAAGGGTCTTTGGCAAGTAAAAGTTCGAGTTCCTCTATATACTTCATAGGGTCGAAATCATCATCTTCATCAATCATAGCAATGTTTAAGAGCTCATCACCAAATTCTTCCTCGAGCTCCACCAAAAACGGGTTGATCACAGGTGCTTCATGTGCACTTTGTGTTGTAAGTGACTCCAATTCATCTTGTGAATCTCCATCTTCAACTAGTGGTCTTGCAATTTCAGCATCGTCCCGAATTTCATCCTTAAATAAGTAATCCCAGATTTCTTCAAAATCCCTCGTTGGGTCAAAATCTGGTTGAGGTATGTCATCATAAACTATGGCGTCAAATGGTTCGAAATCAAAATTAGAATACTTTTCATCTTCATCCGTTGGATTGTCTAATGGTGGTAATACGATTGCAGAATATTCTTCAACGTAAGGTTCCGTATACACATCATCTTGTGCAATCTCCGGAGAAAAAGTACTATCAAGAACAATTGCCGGAATTGGTTTCACGGTATATGAATCTTCTTCATCATCATTTGACATATACCAAGTGTGTTGAAACGGCAATTTGTTTCTTTCTTTCCTTGACTTTTCTTGTTCTAAAATCAAGTATTCTTCCATAGTGATTTCTTTCGTCTCAATGACTTGTGTACCATATCTTGCTCTTTTCCAATCATAGATCCCATTATTGCTCAAGGCTCTTTCCTCTTCAAGTCTGATATAATCTTCCATTGTAATATCTGGATCGTCCATCTTCCTGAAATAAAACATACTCGTGCAAAAGAAGAGTGAAACAATCAAAGTAAAATAAAAGTTGCTGATATCAGCTGATGATGCGCCGTATCCTATAAATGGGATACGCCGTATCTTAATACGTTAAAAATAAATCAGACTTTTATTCAGAAAAGCAATACGCCGCGCTCGATAAATCAAATGTGCCGTATGTATAAATAATCAAAAATTAGTTATACTTGTAAAAAATTTAATGCGCCGTATCAGCAAAAACTAATACGCCGTTACTTCGTTACGTTTCAAAATATAAGATTTTTGATTATCAGTAAAGATGCGCCGTATCGACAAAATCGATGCGTCGCTTCTCGTTATTTAATGAATTCGAAAACTGTTTTTAATAATTTATGCGCCGTATCTGTAAAAACAGATGCGGCGTATCTCGTTAGGGTTTTGAAAAAAAATTTCTGATTAAAAACAAAACACGTCGTATCTAGGGGATAGATGCGTCGCACTCGAATTATTAAATAAGATGCTGTATAAAAATTAAAAATGCAATGCGTCGTATCTGAGAAATCAGATGCGCCGCATCGTTTGTATCAGCAGAATACAGCAGACAGTAGAATGCAGAAAAATAAAGAAAAATAAAAACAAAAACAAACAAAACAAAAAATATGCAAAATAATACAATGAATGCAATTAATCTAATACACAACACGGTTAGCGGTTTAAATCTAAAAATTAAAAAGAAAAACCTAATTAAAATACTAATCAAATTAACAGATAATAACAATTCATTCCCCGGCAACGGCGCCAAAAACTTGATGCGCGTGTGCGTATGCTCTAATTTCTACCCACGGTATGTCGTTGTGGTTTTAGCAGTATTCAAGTTTTAAATTTATATTTAGCCGACTTATCAATAACACACACACTTTAACGAGCAGTGTACCCGGTCAGTATGAATATAATGGTAAGTAGAGTGTCGATCACTAAGAGTGGAACGTATTATCTAATTATCCTAATCAGTATTTTAATATCTTAAGTTAGCTATACAACCTAATCTAACGCAAGGGGGTTCAGCCTGATAGACTGTCACGATTTGGTTGCAATTAAATAATAAATTAAACCAATAGGCACGAATCAGCGAATAGCACACACGTACACAGATAAATACTCGAGACAATAAGAAGACCTGTCCTGATAGTTAAGTACCTTGTCACTTGTTTTATTGCTAGTTTTATATGAAGTGTATAGTTCGATGCAACGCACCGAGATTAAGTCTTTCTCGTTGGTTCTAATCTTATCGGCGAGTAAACCCTTAATGATTACTTATGACTATCCTATTTATCTTTCTTCCTACTTTTTTACAGACGATAGAATGCATAGGCGATCTAATAAATAGGCGAGGGCAGAGGCATGGCGACCCGATCAACGCTCAGCTAGACACAGAGGTTATCAATGCACTAATAAAAGTCACCAAAGACATCAACATATAAACTTTAATTAATGGGAACGCAGTTTTAAGGGAGTGCAACCTTTCCGTTGTCACGTTACACAAGCCACCAATCCTGATGAATTAAAGTTTACTAACACAATAAAACAAAACTACTTAATGAATTAAATACATGCAGGACCTTCTTACAGCTCTTGTATCTTCGTTCAAGGTGTGTCTTGTGCTGCTACTTCGACTGAATTCGTCCTAGGGTTTCTTCTGTTTCGTCCTTCGTATATACTATATGCTCTCGAAATTCGTCTGGTCTTGGGGTATTTATAGTTTCTGTCTGAGGGTAAGATGCGGCGCATCTAATAAGTAGATGCGGCGCATTGACTTAACTTCGCGTGGGGTCCAAGATTAATATATTTAGGAATATTCGTACACCGCCAGAAGATGCGGCGTAACTCCATTTATAGATGCGGCGCATGTCCTCTTGTATCTTGGATCGTATCTTGTGAAATCTTGATAGTGATGCGCCGTATGTAATAAGTATGATGCGGCGTATCTGGAGCAGAATGTCTTGATCTTGTACATTTCAGTAGACCCTTAACTTCTTGCTTGTTTTGCTCCATAATTAGTCCAAAATCGTCAAGTTTCACCAAATGCTTGTTTTCACCTGAGAATTACAAAAGTAAACATTAACGTATCAATTCTCACAGATAATATAATAAAACAAGTCAAATAAATAGGATAAATGACGGTAATAAAATGTACTTATTTGAGTTCATCAATGGGCTTCACAGTTTTTCAAATGGATGTCAAGAGTGTTTTTCTATATGGTACTATTGAAGAAGAGGTATATGTCACACAACCTCCAGGGTTTACTGACCCAGATCATCCAGAAAAAGTGTACAAGGTAGTTAAGGCTCTTTATAGCCTTCATCAGGCACCAAGAGCATGGTATGAAACACTGGCTTCCTACTTAATAGAAAATGGATTTCAAAGAGGGAAGATTGATCAGACATTATTCATCAAGAAGCACCAGAATGATCTTTTACTAGTGCAGGTGTATGTGGATGATATCATCTTTGGATCTACAAGGAAGGAGATGTGTTTGGAGTTTGAGAAACTTATGCATAATAAGTTTCAGATGAGTTCCATGGGGGAACTTACATTCTTTTTGGGTCTGCAAGTTAAGCAATCTTGTGAAGGCATATTTATTAGTCAAGATAAATATGTTGCAGAGATACTTAGAAAATTTCAATTTGATGATTCAAAAGTGGCAAGCACACTAATGGACTCTGAGAAGCCACTTCTTAAAGATTTAGATGGAGACAATGTAGATGTACACACTTACAGATCTATGATAGGCTCTTTAATGTATCTCACATCATCAAGACCTGATATCATGTTCTCTGTTTGTGCTTGTGCAAGATTTCAAGTAACTCCAAAGGTTTCTCATTTAACAGCAGTCAAGAGGATTTTTAGATATCTCAAGGGTCAACCTAGGTTGGGTCTATGGTATTTTAGAGAATCACCTTTTGACTTGGTAGCATTTTCAGATAGTGATTATGCAGGTGCTAGCTTGGACAGAAAGTCAACAACTGGAGGATGTCGATTCCTTGGGTGTAGACTTATCTCATGGCAGTGTAAGAAGCAAACAATTGTGGCTACTTCAACAACTGAAGCTGAATATGTAGCTGCTGTAAGTTGCTGTGGTCAAGTTCTATGGCTTCAAAACCAACTTCTTGACTATGGGTACAATTTCATAAACACTGTCATACATATTGATAATAGTAGTACAATTTGCATAATTAAAAACCCAGTACAACATTCTAAAACAAAACACATTGAAATTAGACATCATTTTATTAGAGACTGCAATGAGAAAAAGTTGATTCAAGTTCTTAAAATTGATTCTGATCACAACTTTGCAGATCTTCTTACAAAAACTTTTGATGTTGGAAGGTTTCAGTACTTGGTAGCAAGTATTGGAATGCTTAATCCTCAATGATTTTAAACTATGTGTTATTTTTGTTTCTACTGCTAGCTTTGTAAATTGGTAATGTTATTGAAAAGTTTGTACTGCTAGTACAAATTTTGATTGTTCAGTTCATACTGTTAGTCATATAAGGTTTATACTGCTATAAGACAAATGCTTTGCATTTTGTTTCTTGGTTTTGGACTAACAATTTCAGGTATGAACATTGAGCACAAAGGAAGTTTCAAGTGAAATGGAAGCAGCAAAATGATTATCTTAGTTGCTAACATAATAGGTTTATGATGGACTGAATTTGGGAATTCATTAACAAAGGTTTACCCTAATTTAATTGATTCTTTAAAACTTCATTAACAAAGGTTTACCCTAAGTAACTGACACAACTCACTTTCTATCATTTTATACTTTAATTAGTATAATGAGCAAGTCTAAGAACATCTGATAGAAAGAACAACCAGCAAAAGTGAATCTAACACTTGTGTTAGAGGCAACAATTGCTATGAGCTGGAAACCCTGTCAAGAAAGCCTTTTGAATAGGTTTATCTTTACACAGGCAGTTATTTATAACTGAAAACATTGGTTCTCACACAACCAGAGGTTAATTTCTGAAGATCAGTGTTGGGAATTACAAGTTCACAAAGATCAGAGGTCAGAGTCGGAATCTGAAGGTAAGGATCAAATAGTGTCAGGAAATTACTATGCAATTCTTAATGCTTTCAAGATTCATTTAAGTTTCAAAACTTAGGTGGTGCAAGGCATAGGCTTTCAATTTCCAAGGGGGATCTCAAGAGGCTTAAACCAAGAGTAAGGTACGAATCAGAGTGATGCGGAAGCAATGATACCTAAACAAATGCCTTATAGTCTACCCATTCCTCACCGGTCAGAACTTAAGCTCCTATAGGGAAATCTTAACGCAAAATTTTCAAAGGTTGTCTTACGAGCGCCTACAGGGAAAGCTTAGTGGTCCTATCTTACACAGGTCAAGGGTAAATGTATTACGAAATCGCAGCCTGTCTCTCTGATACCATAATTGTAACACCCCAACCCGGCAAGGGTAAAGATGTCACGACAATGGTTTCATATCAGATCAAACAAAGCATACTTCAATAGTAATACAATAAATTCAAAGGTTACAAATGAAATACTACATTAACAAAGTTAAGAATGAAACAAAACTAAATACTAAGTCTGCAAATGCAATCCTTCTAATGACTTCTACTTCAAAATAACTATCAAGGTCTTCTACGTCCAAAAGTCTCTTCACTCATACCCAAACCCGTCGTCCTGCTTATAACCTGCCGCACACGAAAAGAAAACGTGCGGCTGAGCTTAAAAAGCCCAGTGAACAGATATAACGATAATAAACAGAAATAGCGAAAAATACAGAATAACAGAAACAAAGGTCAAACAGATGTAATATGGTTTAAGGGATAAGTCAAAGAATAAGTATAAGGGAAAAGGAAAGGGATAGTCATCCACCACGAGCCCAGAAACAGATCATATCATATCGTAACCATAAATCTTCATAATCATATAGAGGGGAGACCTCTCAGATAATCAGATAATATGAGGGGTGTCCTCATTCTTCAAATGGAGTAGCTAGCTCCCAGAAATTGTGAAAGGCATGTATTGCACACAGTACCAGTCACCAGAACAGAAATCATATCATATATAGTTAAATCCACTAAACAGAACAGATCTAGGATGCATCCATACGCCCCCCAGAACATATCATATTGGCCATAATAACAGTAGTGTGCACATATCAGAATCAGAATGGGGACGGTGTAACCAAATCACTAGGGCTACACACTAGTCATGCCAGTGGTGCATCACCGACACGGCCATGTTACCTTCATGGCTAGGGTCACAAATTTTTGGCTCGGGTATCAAACTAAGAATCAGATATCCTATCAGATCAGAGTGTCATATCACAAGATTCAATATCAGAAGGTCAATATCAGAAGGTCAACATCAGAAGGTCAATATCAGAAGGTCAAAATCAAAGTTCCATAGTACAGTTCATTTAAAAAGGTTTCTAATTAAGAGTCCATTTAAAACCATCTTTTAAATGACGGTTTTCATAAAAATGATCCTTCAGAGTAGTTTTCATAAATGATCTTTCAAACGGTTTTTCGTAAAGATAGTCTTTTAAACTAGTTTTTATAAAGGTTAGTAAAATCCCAATTAAAAGAGTATTGTATCATAATTTGCAAACATCATTTTAAAATAACTTTTCCTCAAATCATTTCCAGGTCAGAATTAAAAGATTTCCATAGCCCAGGTTCATATCATAGGTCATACGGAAGGGAGTCATAGCAAAGGTATCAAATCAGAGGCTAAACAGATCAGAACATGAAAGAGATCATCGGAAACCTTACAGAGAAGGTCAGAATATCTGTACCTTATTTGATAGCAAAACAAACCAAAGACAGATCACAGGACACCGGATTACTCCCGCCTCAGCGAATCTACACGAATTATAAGTGTACTTATAAGTTTCATAGCTTTATGATTTCATAGTTTCATAGTTTCTAAATCATGAGGTTTCATTTTAGTTTCTCTCCATCTTAGGTAACTTTACACATTCAGTAACTTTAGTTATTATCATTCCTGTTTATCAACTTATTAAAGATGACCTTGTTAGTAGGTTAAGGTTCAGAATGCCTTTTACATAAGTTCAAGGTTAAATATGACAAGTTTCCATAAGTTAGGGTTTTTAATTGCAAACATCCCAAAGTTAAGGGTCTTGAATGAAAATATTGAAAACTACTAATTTAAGTACATCATTTATTCAGAATCACATCTCCCGTCCTTTAAGTTTCATAGTTTACACATTACACCCTTGATTTACCAAAATCACAAAATAAACCTTATAATTATACAAATTACACTTCAACCTTTATTATGTTCATAATTACACAACTAACCCTCACATTTACTAAATTACAGATTATACTCCCAAATATAAGTGTGGCACGAATAAAACCCTCAAGTTTCATAAAATTACACATTTAGTCCCTTTAGTTTTTAAAATAAACACAAAACACCTTTCAAAACCCTTTTTATACTTTTCATCAGGTTCTAACAGTTTTGAACTTGAAGTTGTCAGGTTTTCTATAAATCGAAAATCATATAAGAACTTAGAAATAAAATTCCCAAAAATTCCCAGAGATGCTAAAATGTCTTAAGTATTTAATATAATTTTTCCAGATTTTATTAAGTAGCATAGCTATGGATTAAAATTCACTTAAACCAACTCGTCCAGATTTCTGATTAATTTTACTATACGAAATGTTATTAATTAAAAACCTTTTAAGAAAAATTCACAAAAATCTAAACAAATTCCAGGAAGTAATATACATACTGAATATTTCCCAGTTTAAAGGAAACCTCCTAATTCAACATGGTTTGGAAATTAAAATTCAAAAACCCTGACTGATTTTCCAGACTCACAAATCTGATCAGACACATAATTTTCCAAAAATCAAAAGGTAACCTTCCAAGCCTCAAAAAATTACAAACTAAATTTTCCTAGGTAGCCATTTCATTGAAATTAGTTTTAGACTCTTAAAACCCCAAAATATACGTTCACATCAATTAGTTACAGCCGGTTAAAGTCGGACAAAATTCCAGGTCAGTAGCAGTTATTCGCAGAATCATGTATTATCTTAGGGTTTTCTTTTTATGATTTTATTTCTTGATACAAACGAATATTATTGAGTTTATAACATATATAGGTCGACCCCTAGGTGGTCTAAACCAGTACATAGTCATCCGAATCAAAACAATAACAACATCTCGATTACATTAGGGTTTTCATAGGTCGTTATTTTATGTGGTTATGTTATGATCTTCTTATAGCATTCTCTTATGATTGTGTGTATACAATTCGACAAGATCATCACATGTGAATCAAAATTAAACAAGAAGAACAAGGATGGTACAAATACCCTTGCTGCGCGATAAGAAGGACAAAGGGCAAGGATTGATTCACAAAGTTTCCAGCCGAATATACCTAGCCAAAGCTCCTTTCGAACGACCTCTTAACCCACGATCAATAACACCACTACGAACTGTTGTAGCATCATGATAACACCACCAATTTGAGCACACAAGAACCTCCTTATTGGCCTCACAACTGATCGAATGGCAGGAAGAAAATGGCATCCGAATGGTGTCCTAACACCCTCCTTCGAACAGCCCTAAACACCTGATCAAGAATCCACACGATCAAGAGGGTAATGCACGTTTAGGAACCACAATAACACCTCCTTCTTGCTGCTTGATTGATCGGAAAAAATGGAGAAACAAGGGGTGGCGGCCAGATTTGGTCATTAGGGTTTCTTTCATTTTTTTTTTTTTTTTGTTCGATGATTGAAATGGAGAGGAGAAAAGAAATGCCGGTCCTCTATTTTACTCTTGTGGGTTTCAAATTGGGCCAAAAGGGCTGAGTGGGTTTGTGGGCTTAAGCGTTCATGGCCTTTGATTGTTTATTGTTTGCGTCTCAAAGAAAAATGGCCCAAAACAATTATTCGTTTAACGCAATTAATATATTTTATGTTACAAAGATATTTGAGCTTCAAATATGTTCAAAATTTAATTGTATAGTTTAGTTTTAATTATTTGGATTTACGGTTTATTCGTTTAGTTAATTTCGGTTCTATAATTAATCGTATCTTTAACTTAGGAAAATTTTAAATTAGACGAAAAATAAAAATAAAAATTTAGGTAGTCAGAATTTAGGGTTTTACAACATGTCCATACACTTAATAATTTCACAAAGTCAAAAAGGGGTAGGATAAGGCATGGGATATGTTTATGAAATTGGTTGAAAATAAAAACAAAATTAGTCAAAGTCTACGAACCAAATGTTACTAGCTATTTCAAACCACTATCATGCCATTTTGCGAAAAACTCCATACTTCCTTTATTCATACTTGATTCACTTAGCCTATTGGCTTATTCTTGTCACCTTATAATTGCGATGACTCTTCTTCTTTTTCTCTTCTTTTTTTTTTTTTTTTTTTTTTTCACTTGTCATCTTATAGTTGCGATGACCTTACTTGGATAACAACTTTCGGAGCTTACGCTTTCTTTGAACTTTCATGATTTCCACATAACATCCATCTTGCCAAATAGCTAGCAACCAACCAAGACTTGACTAAGGATAAGGCTAGGCTAAAAAGGTGTAAAATCTTTTTGAATTTTTCTGGATTGAATCAAAAGAAAAGATAGGCTCGACGGGTGTAACTAGGGGTATCTAGCATTAAAGACAAATGCTAACATATGGGTCCATATGAGTGGTTAACTAGCCAATGTAGCTAGCTAATATAACATTATATGAAAATGGAAGGCCATTTGGGATAAAACCTAAGGTTGCCTCTTATCACGCATATACACTTATATCACAAATGAAATGTGATCTCACAACGGTCTCGTAATGATTTACAAGTACAAGTTCTAGAATAAATAAAATCACCGGCACACTCATAGCAAAAGATCTAAGCATAAAAGGTGTATGCTATATATAGAACAGGCTCAAATCCTCACACTTTAGTGGAAAAGGCTATAATCTGTGCTAGCTAATGTTATCGATCCCAGAACGGATTGCAATATTAATCGGGACACATCTCGAATTTTCAAAATTACAGATTTCACCAGTGGATAAATCCAGTTATTCTAGAATATGATCTTTAAAATGACAAAAGACTAGATTACAAGGGCAAACAAAATTTTAAAATTCAGCTCGAAACTACAATCTATTCTTATTTTCCTATTCACCCCCCCCCCCCCCACACACTTAAGTTAAGCATTGTCCTCAATGTGATAAATGACAAAGAATGAAATAGGGAAATAAAAGAATAAACCGTATTTTCTGCTCAAGAGGAGTCTTGATCCTAGCGTCCAAGCTTCGAAATCATTATCTGCAGTAATCTAAAAACAAAAGAGACACACATACGAATTATTTCTTCGCTTTATTCAAAAGACAGTGATACACCCCCACACTTAAGTTCAACTAAGCAATTTAGAAAAACTATGGGGTTTAATCACTAGAAAATAAAAATGAAAAATAAACATAGCAAACACACGGGTTGCCTCCCGAGAAGCGCTTATTTTATTAACGAGTCATCAGCCGGACTCGAACTTCTCTCTCTTCATGTTGGTGCTGACTTCTTCTTTGGAAATTTTGGAACGTACAGCACATTTCCAATCACTATTCCTTCTCCAGTTTCATCTATGTATTCCAGCTTAACTTTCTCCCACGGTCTTGGTAGAACATCATAGATATAACCAGAATCTTCGGCCCACGGAGTGTTTTTCTTGAAATTGGCCGAGAAGGGTGACATAAAGGTTATAGCTTCATATTCAGATTCAGGCGGAATCTCTTGAATAGAAACTTCATTCATCTGCTCCTTGTCATAGTATAACTTAATTCGGTGCCCATTGACAATGAAACTTCCACCATGTTTGTCATGCAATTCAACATATCCGGATGGAAATCCATGTTTCACTGTATACGGTCCGAACCATTTCGGTTTCAGCTTGGGAGCTTTGAACTTATACTTCATGTTAAAAAGCAGAACTTTGTCTCCAGCTTTGAATTCTTTTCTGATTCTTAGCTTTCTGTCATGATAAGCTTTTGTTCTTACTTTGTAAAGTTTGGAGTTCTCATAAGCTTGTAGTCTAAGCTCATCGAGTTCATGCAATTGCAAAAATCTCTTTTCTCCAGCTACTTTGAGGTCTGGGTTACAGTTTCTTAATGCCCAGTAAGCGCGATGTTCGATTTCGAACAGCAAATGACAAGTTTTTCCATACAACAATCTGTATGGTGTTGTACCAATTGGTGTTTTGTAAGCCGTGCGAAATGCCCACAGAGCATCATCTAGTTTTCTCGACCATGATTAGAAAATTGAGGAAGTGAAGGTAGATCCTAGGTTGGATGATTGTTTCAATGAATACCCCACTAAGGAGGAGATTGCTTACTATAACAACCTAGTTGATAACCCTCGACCACCTTTCGTTAGAATTGACCCAAAGATTAAGAGAGGTGATCCCGGGAATGTGAAGATACCATGTATGATTGGGTACCAATACGTTGAGCATGCTTACATTGACTGTGAATCCCCAATCAACGTTATGTCCTCAGGCCTTTATAGCCAGATCATAAACACACCACTTGAGCCTAGGATGGACCCCAAATGTCCAGGCGGAGTTTGCAACTTCGTTGGAAGGATTAAGGATATATATATCCTTGTTGGGAATTTTACCTTTGTCACCAACTTCATGATCTTAGAAGATTTGGCAAGTGTTGTTGACTGCCGCCTATCTCGCGTGGTGTTAGGTAAGCCATTTATTGAAGCATCCAATTTAAGGTATGATCGTTTGAAAGGCACGGTTCAGTTTTCTAATCACATAGATAGGATCACATATAGGATGCCTTATCGGGTTAATGAATTTCGTTTTGTGCCTCGATTTGACATGGACAACATTGGTGCGATTGAGGACATCAATGAAGAGGATAAAGAAAAAGGCATGGACCATGTTTGGAATAAGAGAAGCCTTTATTATAAAGATTGCTTAAACCTTGGACCTAAATACAAAATTGATATGGAGGTTGTTAGGATGATTAGAGGGGCAATTGAGAAGCAAAAAGGAAAAACGTAGACCCCGTGACTTTGAGTCTAGCTACAAGACTCGTTAATAAAGAAAAGCGCTTCTTGGGAGGCAACCCAAGCTTTATTTTATTTGCTTTGTGTGTTTATTTGTTTGTTTGTTTGTTTTTATTTGTTTCCATATGTGTGTTTAATTTTTATTATTATTGATTCATGTTCAAAACTAAAATTGTGAAAATGCTTTATTTTGTTTTTAACTTCGTCTTAACTACATATAAAGGTATTTTGCAAAAGTTAAGTGTAAGGGAAATCTAAATCGGTTTATTAGAACACAAATTAACATGAATCATAATAATAATAAATTAACATACATATTCGTATTTGTTTGAGTCAAATGCTTGTATCGAGTCATAATGATGTTTTGCAGGATTTCCAGGAAGTAAGGTAAAGGTTTTTCCAGAAATTTTCCGGAAACTTAAAATGAAAATTTTTGTCAGGTCATTTCTGACGGCGTCAAGGTTTATAACCTGACGGCGTCAGATTTAATTTTCAAAAATTTTTGAAAGTTTTGTTTTTAAAAAAGTTTTTACTAAAATCTCCAACTTATAATCTCCAGGAATCTGCAAAGTTATCATTCCACAAGCATTATATCCTTATATATAGATTTTATCCCCCCGATGTTATGCAGGTTTTCGTGTTTGTTTTCTCAGGTTTAACAGGTTATTTTGGACAAGGAAATGTTTTGAATCAAGCTTGTGGCGATGCTTTAGTCATGGAGCTTCTACATTACTTTGGAGGAAGATCTAACCGTGTAATTTCATTATCCACCGAGCGAATCAGGGGAGTATTTGATTTCATTCTTTTACCTTATTTACTTTTACACCTTGTTATTTGAACATTGGGGACAATGTTCATCTTAAGTGTAAGGGGGGGTAAAAGTACGATTTTAGAGAATGCCATTGCGCTTGATTTTTGTTTGTTTAATAATAGATGTGTAATAAAACTGAGATAAATACCTGTTAGGGTAATTTTAGTGCCAAATTTAAAATTTTTTACAACATATAGGAGTGAAACTTTGATCTTAATGAGCGTCTCACGGATAGGAGTTATATGACTAGCACAAAAACCGTACCACTAAAAAAAATTTTCCACCCCAAATATGTGAGGTTCGCCCCTAGAATTGGTAGGAAAAGCATTTATGCTATGATGTGTGTACCGGTAGCACTTAGATTCTAGAACTTGCGTTAGGACCATTCCGAGGCCACAAGTGAGACTACATTCGTGTAGTTAGATTTACTACATGATAAGAGGCATTAGGATTAACCCGTTGTTTTACACTTGTGTTTTTGTTATAATTACTTTGGCTACATTGGTCAAGTAATTCTCCCACACCCTTTGCGTTGTACTCATTTTTAGTACACGATACCCCTAGTACACCCCTCAGAGTCTATCTTTTCGTTTCGACCTTTAAGCATTTTACTTAAAGGAAGAATTTGTTACACCCCACTAAAATGTACACCCAAATCGCCTTAGCCTACCTTGTATGCACTCATTTTTAGTGCATTATTATTACAACATTTGTTTAAACCCAAGTTAATTATCTAGTTGATTACATGGTTGCTAAGTCGAGTCATATCCTTGTACATATTGTTTTGGGACGATTGGGACTCATGGGTAAAGTACTAGTATAATGGAGTAATGGGGAAGAACATCATTTATTACCCCCATATGTGCTAAATGTTTTAAAAGTACTCCAAGTTTTTCAATTATCTTAATTCGAGTCATTAGATTAGTATTTGTAAAGTTATGTAAAAATTCAAGTGTAAGGGGAATGCAATGCCCCTATGATGTATTATTTTGGATGGTAGGGTAAGAGTGTATGTCAAAAAAAAAAAAAAAAAAAAAAAAAAAAAAATCAAGAAAAACACAAAAAAATGAGAAAATGAAAAATAGAAAAAACATACGGACTACCATCCCGTTTCATTTTATGTTTATTTTTATGTTTCTGTTATTTGGTTATTTTGTTTCTAGCTTAAGATTGAGTCGAGTCTTGGCTTAGCAACATTGTATAGTACATGTAATTGATCAAGATCTTTAACTCGCCACCAGTAAAATATCCCTTATCCAACAAAACCGTGTTTCCTTTTCCCTACACCTAACGTTATAACCCATTTAAAAGCCCTCTTTGATAGTTTATCTTAGGTGCTTACGCCTAGTGGAGGAGGTTATCGATCCTTTCCCAAGCCTATGGTAATCTATTTGCTATGACAGGTAGTGAGAGATATTATCCGTTTTCATTTATGAGATTTATTTTGATGACACTTGAGAGATGTGAGTATCTAAACACTACTTGTGAGGTGCTAGTTTGTAATCTCCGTGCTTATTATGATTGAAGTGGAACGAATATTTGTTGTAATTACTTTTATGTTAGCATTAAATGACCCCTAACTTGTATTTTGATTAGAATAAAAATGCATTTGCTTGACGACAAGCAAATCTCAAGTGTAAGGGTATTTGATGAAGCGAAAAGTGTACCGCTTTTAAGGGGTCATTTAAGCCTTAAATCGTATTTATTTGATCAAATATTGCCCTAAATCGTTCCTTTTGTCATTTTAGGTACTTTTGAGGAGAAATCTGAAAAAGGAGGCATTTTGGACGTTTTTGGAGCATAAAAGTGAAGAAAACGGCAAAGTCTCAAAAATCGGCTGAAAGTTACCTTTGACGGCGTCACATTTAACCCCAGACGGCGTCATGCCTTGGCAAGAAAAGGTGGACGTGAAATTTACTCATGATAAGCCAGTGAAAATACCATGTGAATTCTGACGGCGTCATGCTTTAACTTGATCAAGGGCGTCACGGCTTAAATCAAAGAGGGACGGCGTCACGTTCAAGGTTAGACGGCGTCAAGCCTTGATAAGCCAGAATGGATTTTTGAAGAGCTAAAGAGGGACGGCGTCGAGAAGGTCATCCGGGAACCCTAAAAGAGGCGAGGTGACGGCGTCACACTCCATAACGTGACGCCGTCAGATCCAAAAATCTATATATAGTTTTCTAATTTTTTGTCATTAGGAGAGAGCTTAGTGTGTGGAATTTTGGGAGAAAACCTTAAGACGAATTCAGCTTCTTTTTCAAGGCTTTTTGCCTTGAGATCTTCCATGTTACATTGAAGATAAGTTATCAATTAATCATTCAATATGTCTATGTGTTGTTTGATTTTATCTTATTCTTGTCTTTTGATTAACATGTTAGGCTAAATTTATCTTGTGTTTGCTTAGATCTAATGAAACCTAGCTATTGATTATTGGTTATTAGTGTGTTGTTAGTTGTATTGGATGATTGTTTATCTA
Source organism: Artemisia tridentata subsp. tridentata (assembly GCA_021014915.2). Lineage (NCBI taxonomy): Eukaryota > Viridiplantae > Streptophyta > Magnoliopsida > Asterales > Asteraceae > Artemisia > Artemisia tridentata. The sequence continues at coordinate 327,932,849 of CP139507.1, read as the reverse complement.
TGTTAGGCTTAAGAAAACTGGCTAACTTCCTATTCGGTAACTTGCTTGAACGTCTTAAGAAACATGAACCAAATGCGTACTAAAGGTTTTTATGGTTGTATTTAATGCACAAGCGAATTCTAGTGATCCCATGTTAGGAGCTTCCTAGCCGGCTCGACATAGGAGTGAAGTAGGAGCTTGTAGAGTTGGGGAAGTAAGTACGCCACCCCACGAATGGTATTAAAGAATACACCCGTCATCCACGCGACTAATACACACTAATTAACCGGTAAAAGATAGTTAGGGAGTAAGGAAATCTAAGTAAACACATTTCTCTACACATAAGTTTCTCACCACATTTTCATTTTTGTTATTTTATTTTATTTGCATCCGTAGTAATTTTGGGTTAGTTGACTAGCAACTAATTCCGCCCACTCTTTCAAAACCGAGATTTTACTTGCTTTCATAAAAATATAAAAACATAAAAAGAATCTTCCTCAACCCTTAGACCTAATTAGAGTAGTCTTTCACACCTAACGAACACTATTCCCTGTGGAGAACGATCAATCCCCCGTACTTACCACTACACTATACTACATCGGTCAGGTACACTGCCTGGTGGGGTTGTAAGCCTCTTGAGATCCCTCGAGAGGTAAAACCTGTTGTAAGGTTGCAAAACCCACGCATCAAGTTTTTTAGGTACTTTTGAGGGGTCATTTAAGCGAAAAGTGTACCGCTTTTAAGGGGTCATTTAAGCCTTAAATCGTATTTATTTGATCAAATATTGCCCTAAATCGTTCCTTTTGTCATTTTAGGTACTTTTGAGGAGAAATCTGGAAAAGGAGGCATTTTGGACGTTTTTGGAGCATAAAAGTGAAGAAAACGGCAAAGTCTCAAAAATCGGCTGAAAGTTACCTTTGACGGCGTCACATTTAACCCCAGACGGCGTCATGCCTTGGCAAGAAAAGGTGGACGTGAAATTTACTCATGATAAGCCAATGAAAATACCATGTGAATTCTGACGGCGTCATGCTTTAACTTGATCAAGGGCGTCACGGCTTAAATCAAAGAGGGACGGCGTCACGTTCAAGGTTCGACGGCGTCAAGCCTTGATAAGCCATAATGGATTTTTGAAGAGCTAAAGAGGGACGGCGTCAAGAAGGTCATCCGGGAACCCTAGAAGCGGCGAGGTGACGGCGTCACACTCCATAAGGTGACGCCGTCAGATGTAAAAATCTATATATAGTTTTCTAAATTTTTGTCATAAGGGAGAGCTTAGTGTGTGGAATTTTGGGAGAAAACCCTAAGACGATTTTAGCTTCTTTTTCAAGGCTTTTTGCCTTGAGATCTTCCATGTTACATTGAAGATAAGTTGTCAATTAATCATTCAATATGTCTATGTGTTGTTTGATTTTATCTTATTCTTGTCTTTTGATTAACATGTTAGGCTAAATTTATCTTGTGTTTGCTTAGATCTAATGAAACCTAGCTATTGATTATTGGTTATTAGTGTGTTGTTAGTTGTATTGGATGATTGTTTATCTATGTTAGGCTTAAGAAAACTGGCTAACTTCCTATTCGGTAACTTGCTTGAACGTCTTAAGAAACATGAACCAAATGCGTACTAAAGGTTTTTAGGGTTGTATTTAATGCACAAGCGAATTCTAGTGATCCCATGTTAGGAGCTTCCTAGCCGGCTCGACATAGGAGTGAAGTAGGAGCTTGTAGAGTTGGGGAAGTAAGTACGCCACCCCACGAATGGTATTAAGGAATACACCCGTCATCCACGCGACTAATACACACTAATTAACCAGTAAAAGATAGTTAGGGAGTAAGGAAATCTAAGTAAACACATTTCTCTACACATAAGTTTCTCACCACATTTTCATTTTTGTTATTTTATTTTATTTGCATCCGTAGTAATTTTGGGTTAGTTGACTAGCAACTAATTCCGCCCACTCTTTCAAAACCGAGATTTTACTTGCTTTCATAAAAATATAAAAACATAAAAAGAATCTTCCTCAACCCTTAGACCTAATTAGAGTAGTCTTTCACACCTAACGAACACTATTCCCTGTGGAGAACGATCAATCCCCCGTACTTACCACTACACTATACTACATCGGTCAGGTACACTGCCTGGTGGGGTTGTAAGCCTCTTGAGATCCCTCGAGAGGTAAAACCTGTTGTAAGGTTGCAAAACCCACGCATCAAGTTTTTTAGGTACTTTTGAGGGGTCATTTAAGCGAAAAGTGTACCGCTTTTAAGGGGTCATTTAAGCCTTAAATCGTATTTATTTGATCAAATATTGCCCTAAATCGTTCCTTTTGTCATTTTAGGTACTTTTGAGGAGAAATCTGGAAAAGGAGGCATTTTGGACGTTTTTGGAGCATAAAAGTGAAGAAAACGGCAAAGTCTCAAAAATCGGCTGAAAGTTACCTTTGACGGCGTCACATTTAACCCCAGACGGCGTCATGCCTTGGCAAGAAAAGGTGGACGTGAAATTTACTCATGATAAGCCAGTGAAAATACCATGTGAATTCTAACGGCGTCATGCTTTAACTTGATCAAGGGCGTCACGGCTTAAATCAAAGAGGGACGGCGTCACGTTCAAGGTTCGACGGCGTCAAGCCTTGATAAGCCATAATGGATTTTTGAAGAGCTAAAGAGGGACGGCGTCAAGAAGGTCATCCGGGAACCCTAGAAGCGGCGAGGTGACGGCGTCACACTCCATAAGGTGACGCCGTCAGATGTAAAAATCTATATATAGTTTTCTAAATTTTTGTCATAAGGGAGAGCTTAGTGTGTGGAATTTTGGGAGAAAACCCTAAGACGATTTTAGCTTCTTTTTCAAGGCTTTTTGCCTTGAGATCTTCCATGTTACATTGAAGATAAGTTGTCAATTAATCATTCAATATGTCTATGTGTTGTTTGATTTTATCTTATTCTTGTCTTTTGATTAACATGTTAGGCTAAATTTATCTTGTGTTTGCTTAGATCTAATGAAACCTAGCTATTGATTATTGGTTATTAGTGTGTTGTTAGTTGTATTGGATGATTGTTTATCTATGTTAGGCTTAAGAAAACTGGCTAACTTCCTATTCGGTAACTTGCTTGAACGTCTTAAGAAACATGAACCAAATGCGTACTAAAGGTTTTTATGGTTGTATTTAATGCACAAGCGAATTCTAGTGATCCCATGTTAGGAGCTTCCTAGCCGGCTCGACATAGGAGTGAAGTAGGAGCTTGTAGAGTTGGGGAAGTAAGTACGCCACCCCACGAATGGTATTAAGGAATACACCCGTCATCCACGCGACTAATACACACTAATTAACCAGTAAAAGATAGTTAGGGAGTAAGGAAATCTAAGTAAACACATTTCTCTACACATAAGTTTCTCACCACATTTTCATTTTTGTTATTTTATTTTATTTGCATCCGTAGTAATTTTGGGTTAGTTGACTAGCAACTAATTCCGCCCACTCTTTCAAAACCGAGATTTTACTTGCTTTCATAAAAATATAAAAACATAAAAAGAATCTTCCTCAACCCTTAGACCTAATTAGAGTAGTCTTTCACACCTAACGAACACTATTCCCTGTGGAGAACGATCAATCCCCCGTACTTACCACTACACTATACTACATCGGTCAGGTACACTGCCTGGTGGGGTTGTAAGCCTCTTGAGATCCCTCGAGAGGTAAAACCTGTTGTAAGGTTGCAAAACCCACGCATCAAGTTTTTGGTGCCGCTGCCGGGGAATAGTTATTGTTTAGGTTGAATTTTTATTTTATTAGGTCTACTCACTAGATTCCTTTCTAGTGAGATTTTTATTTTATTTTTCTAGGTTTTTCTTTAGTCTATCTATTTTCTTTGTGCTTTTGTTCGTATAAGATTTCCATTGACTCTTCCGTTCACCATTATGGAGAACGCGAATCCACCATACCACCAACCACGTAATTCACCCACTCCATATGACATCTTGATGTTTAAACAACATAAAGATGAACCTCTCTATGATGCATGGACTCGTTTTAAATATTTACTCCAAAAAGTCCCTCATCATAACTTCGATTTTTGGTCCCTAACTCAAATCTTTTACAATCATGTCGACCGACATGCCCAAAGGGACATTTACCATATTGCCGGCAGGGATATTAGGGAATTAAGTGCTGAGAAAGCATGGGAAGCTATTGAGAATTGTGCCCAATATTATTATATGGTTGACAACCCAACAAACATTAATACAAGTCAATTGACCACAAATTTCAAGGATCATGAAACAAGTTTGTTTGGGGATGAGGGTAGAGTTGAGCCACCTAGCTGCATGTCATGGTTAGGCACTACCATAATACAGGGTGAACACTTAGGTGATCTTGATGTGATGGAGGATCTAGCCGAGCATGATCACATTGATCAAAAAGACCTAGGTTTTATGATCGATGACGATGAATCTCAAGAAATACATGATGAATCTTTTGGGCAATTTGAATATAGCAGTCAGAATATTGAGGATGATCCTTATGATTCGGATATAGAAGTTGAGATGCCTAGAGAAGCACATGAGATACTAGAGAAAATGTTAGGGTTAGATTCTACTAAAACACATGATGAGGATATAGGTGATCTTGACACAAGGAATGATGAGGTAAGTAACATAAACCTACAAAGTACCCCACAAGTCCTACCATCATTCGAGGCATACACACCGCCCGTGACTTACCCGGAAGAAGTAGAAGGGACTATAGGAACCCCAATTGAAGTAGAACCTTTGGAAGAAACAAAACTAGAAGAAATAGGTTTGAATACTTGTAGTCATAACCTTTCTTTTAGTTCTATGGAAGTTCCTAGTTTTGATGAACCGGAGCCTAAACCAAAACCGTTACCTAATCTTCCATCCTTAGATGTGAACTTAGGAATTGAATTAGGTCCCGATCCACCCATCAAACCATGTAGTCCGGGTAATGTTAAGATTATGGTAGTAGACTCTAGGCCTTGTAGAGAGGAAGCTAACATAGGAGTGAACCATGACCTTACATACTTACATCACCCATTTATGATTGATCACAAGAAACATTATGGGTTTAAACCGGGTTTATTAGGTCAAAGTGGATTCTTAACTTGGAGTCTCTCGAAGTTGATAGAAGATGATCCCTTTCTAGGAGAAAATCTTAATCCGCCCACTAACCCAACTGAATTAGGTAAGGTTATGATGATAGGATCCCGCACCTTTGAGCATATAATTCACCCGTCACTCTTTCCTCACGTGGCATATTTCCACCCTAAGGGTGTGTATCGCTACTTTCACCCACACTTAATCCTAAGTGTAGGGAAAACCTCCCCTATTTCCGTTAAATAAGGGTAGAGTCAGGCTCGTGACTCGAACAAAAACAAGCGCTTCTTGGGAGGCAACCCAAGCTTTATTTGCTTTGTGTGTTTATTTGTTTGTTTGTTTGTTTTTATTTGTTTCCGTATGTATGTTTAATTTTTATTATTATTGATTCATGTTCAAAACTAAAATTGTGAAAATGCTTTATTTTGTTTTTAACTTCGTCTTAACTACATATAAAGGTATTTTGCAAAAGTTAAGTGTAAGGGAAATCTAAATCGGTTTATTAGAACACAAATTAACATGAATCATAATAATAATAAATTAACATACATATTCGTATTTGTTTGAGTCAAATGCTTGTATCGAGTCATAATAATGTTTTGCAGGATTTCCAGGAAGTAAGGTAAAGGTTTTTCCAGAAATTTTCCGGAAACTTAAAATGAAAATTTTTGTCAGGTCATTTCTGACGGCGTCAAGGTTTATAACCTGACGGCGTCAGATTTAATTTTCAAAAATTTTTGAAAGTTTTGTTTTTAAAAAAGTTTTTACTAAAATCTCCAACTTATAATCTCTAGGAATCTGCAAAGTTATCATTCCACAAGCATTATATCCTTATATATAGATTTTATCCCGCCGATGTTATGCAGGTTTTCGTGTTTGTTTTCTCAGGTTTAACAGGTTATTTTGGACAAGGAAATGTTTTGAATCAAGCTTGTGGCGATGCTTTAGTCATGGAGCTTCTACATTACTTTGGAGGAAGATCTAACCGTGTAATTTCATTATCCACCGAGCGAATCAGGGGAGTATTTGATTTCATTCTTTTACCTTATTTACTTTTACACCTTGTTATTTGAACATTGGGGACAATGTTCATCTTAAGTGTAAGGGGGGGTAAAAGTACGATTTTAGAGAATACAATTGCGCTTGATTTTTGTTTGTTTAATAATAGATGTGTAATAAAACTGAGATAAATACTTGTTAAGGTAATTTTAGTGCCAAATTTAAAATTTTTTACAACACTTAGGAGTGAAACTTTGATCTTAATGAGCGTCTCATGGATAGGAGTTATATGACTAGCACAAAAACCGTACCACTAAAAAATTTTCCACCCCCAAATATGTGAGGTTCGCCCCTAGAATTGGTAGGAAAAGCATTTATGCTATGATGTGTGTACCGGTAGCACTTAGATTCTAGAACTTGCGTTAGGACCATTCCGAGGCCACAAGTGAGACTACATTCGTGTAGTTAGATTTACTACATGATAAGAGGCATTAGGATTAACCCGTTGTTTTACACCTGTGTTTTTGTTATAATTACTTTGGCTACATTGGTCAAGTAATTCTCCCACACCCTTTGCGTTGTACTCATTTTTAGTACACGATACCCCTAGTACACCCCTCAGAGCCTATCTTTTCGTTTTGACCTTTAAGCATTTTACTTAAAGGAAGAATTTGTTACACCCCACTAAAATGTACACCCAAATCGCCTTAGCCTACCTTGTATGCACTCATTTTTAGTGCATTATTGTTACAACATTTGTTTAAACCCAAGTTAATTATCTAGTTGATTACATGGTTGCTAAGTCGAGTCATATCCTTGTACATATTGTTTTGGGACGATTGGGACTCATGGGTAAAGTACTAGTATAATGGAGTAATGGGGAAGAACATCATTTATTACCCCCATATGTGCTAAATGTTTTAAAAGTACTCCAAGTTTTTCAATTATCTTAATTCGAGTCATTAGATTAGTATTTGTAAAGTTATGTAAAAATTCAAGTGTAAGGGGAATGCAATGCCCCTATGATGTATTATTTTGGATGGTAGGGTAAGAGTGTATGTCAAAAAAAAAAAAAAAAAAAAAAATCAAGAAAAACACAAAAAAATGAGAAAATGAAAAATAGAAAAAACATACGGACTACCATCCCGTTTCATTTTATGTTTATTTTTATGTTTCTGTTATTTGGTTATTTTGTTTCTAGCTTAAGATTGAGTCGAGTCTTGGCTTAGCAACATTGTATAGTACATGTAATTGATCAAGATCTTTAACTCGCCACCAGTAAAATATCCCTTATCCAACAAAACCGTGTTTTCCTTTTCCCTACACCTAACGTCATAACCCATTTAAAAGCCCTCTTTGATAGTTTATCTTTGGTGCTTACGCCTAGTGGAGGAGGTTTTCGATCCTTTCCCAAGCCTATGGTAATCTATTTGCTATGACAGGTAGTGAGAGATATTATCCGTTTTCATTTATGAGATTTATTTTGATGACACTTGAGAGATGTGAGTATCTAAACACTACTTGTGAGGTGCTAGTTTGTAATCTCCGTGCTTATTATGATTGAAGTGGAACGATTATTTGTTGTAATTACTTTTATGTTTGCATTAAATGACCCCTAACTTGTATTTTGATTAGAATAAAAGCGCATTTGCTTGAGGACAAGCAAATCTCAAGTGTAAGGGTATTTGATGAAGCGAAAAGTGTACCGCTTTTAAGGGGTCATTTAAGCCTTAAATCGTATTTATTTGATCAAATATTGCCCTAAATCGTTCCTTTTGTCATTTTAGGTACTTTTGAGGAGAAATCTGGAAAAGGAGGCATTTTGGACGTTTTTGGAGCATAAAAGTGAAGAAAACGGCAAAGTCTCAAAAATCGGCTGAAAGTTACCTTTGACGGCGTCACATTTAACCCCAGACGGCGTCATGCCTTGGCAAGAAAAGGTGGACGTGAAATTTACTCATGATAAGCCAGTGAAAATACCATGTGAATTCTGACGGCGTCATGCTTTAACTTGATCAAGGGCGTCACGGCTTAAATCAAAGAGGGACGGCGTCACGTTCAAGGTTCGACGGCGTCAAGCCTTGATAAGCCATAATGGATTTTTGAAGAGCTAAAGAGGGACGGCGTCAAGAAGGTCATCCGGGAACCCTAGAAGCGGCGAGGTGACGGCGTCACACTCCATAAGGTGACGCCGTCAGATGTAAAAATCTATATATAGTTTTCTAAATTTTTGTCATAAGGGAGAGCTTAGTGTGTGGAATTTTGGGAGAAAACCCTAAGACGATTTTAGCTTCTTTTTCAAGGCTTTTTGCCTTGAGATCTTCCATGTTACATTGAAGATAAGTTGTCAATTAATCATTCAATATGTCTATGTGTTGTTTGATTTTATCTTATTCTTGTCTTTTGATTAACATGTTAGGCTAAATTTATCTTGTGTTTGCTTAGATCTAATGAAACCTAGCTATTGATTATTGGTTATTAGTGTGTTGTTAGTTGTATTGGATGATTGTTTATCTATGTTAGGCTTAAGAAAACTGGCTAACTTCCTATTCGGTAACTTGCTTGAACGTCTTAAGAAACATGAACCAAATGCGTACTAAAGGTTTTTATGGTTGTATTTAATGCACAAGCGAATTCTAGTGATCCCATGTTAGGAGCTTCCTAGCCGGCTCGACATAGGAGTGAAGTAGGAGCTTGTAGAGTTGGGGAAGTAAGTACGCCACCCCACGAATGGTATTAAGGAATACACCCGTCATCCACGCGACTAATACACACTAATTAACCAGTAAAAGATAGTTAGGGAGTAAGGAAATCTAAGTAAACACATTTCTCTACACATAAGTTTCTCACCACATTTTCATTTTTGTTATTTTATTTTATTTGCATCCGTAGTAATTTTGGGTTAGTTGACTAGCAACTAATTCCGCCCACTCTTTCAAAACCGAGATTTTACTTGCTTTCATAAAAATATAAAAACATAAAAAGAATCTTCCTCAACCCTTAGACCTAATTAGAGTAGTCTTTCACACCTAACGAACACTATTCCCTGTGGAGAACGATCAATCCCCCGTACTTACCACTACACTATACTACATCGGTCAGGTACACTGCCTGGTGGGGTTGTAAGCCTCTTGAGATCCCTCGAGAGGTAAAACCTGTTGTAAGGTTGCAAAACCCACGCATCACGGCGGGATTGTCTTTAACCGTTTTTTCGAGTATCCTTTTTAAGGCTCTGTTGGTATTTTTGACTTGACCACTGGTCTGTGGGTGATAAGCTGTAGCGAAACGATGATGAACTCCGTATCGCTTCATAATTTTCTCCATTTGTATGTTACAGAAATGGGTTCCACGATCACTTATCAAAGCTTTAGGAATTCCATAACGAGCGAAAAGATTTTTGAGAAAATTAACAACTACTCGTGCATCATTTGTGGGTAGAGCTTCCGCTTCAGCCCATTTGGAAACGTAATCAATAGCAACGAGAATGTATTCGTATTTGTGTGATTTAGGAAACGGTCCCATGAAATCAATTCCCCAAATATCGAATAATTCACAGACTTGAATGCTCTTTTGTGGCATTTCATCTCTTCGAGAAAGACTACCGGATTTTTGGCAAGCATCACAATTCTTAACAAGAGTATGGGCTTCTTTAAAAATAGTCGGCCAATAGAATCCAGCATCAAATACTTTTTTAGCAGTGGTAGAAGGACCATAATGTCCCCCAGTTGGGCCATGATGACATTCATCGAGAATGCTTCTCGTTTCAGAACCATAAACACATCTTCTAATCATCCCATCGGGACACATTTTGAAAAGATAAGGTTCTTCCCAATAATAATGTTTAAGATCCGAAAAGAATTTACTTCGTTGGGCATGAGTTAATCCTTTCTTTAGAATTCCTCCAACGAGATAATTTGCATAATCGGCAAACCATGGAATTTCGTTCTCATCATCTGTATCAACAGTCATGAGTGTTTCATCCGGAAAATAATCGTCAATCTCATCTTCTTTTAACTCTTCCAGATTTGGATTTTCTAAACGAGATAGATGATCAGCGGCTAGATTTTCTGCTCCTTTCTTATCTTTGATTTCGATATGGAATTCTTGGAGTAGTAAAATCCATCGGATGAGACGCGGTTTGGCATCTTGCTTCTTAAACAGATATTTTAACGCTGAATGATCGGTGAACACGATGGTTTTCGAAAGTACGAGGTATGATCTGAATTTATCGAAAGCGAAAACAACGGCTAACAATTCTTTCTCTATAACTGTGTAATTCTGTTGAGCATTGTTGAGTGTTTTGCTGGCAAAATATATAGGACGAAAATGTTTCTCTTCTCGTTGTCCTAATACAGCTCCAACAGCAAAATCGCTTGCATCGCACATAAGCTCGAATGGTAGTGACCAATCAGGGGAAACCATAATGGGTGCACTAGTCAGTTGTGTTTTCAATGCTTCGAATGCTTTCATGCAGTCTGCATTAAAATCGAAAACAGAATCTTTATCAAGAAGTTTCGTCATTGGACGAGATATTTTGGAAAAATCCTTAATGAAACGACGGTAAAAACCTGCATGTCCTAGGAAACTTCTAACGGCTTTAACGTTAGTTGGGGGTGGTAATTTGGTAATGACATCGATCTTTGCTTTGTCAACCTCCATTCCTGCGCTGGAAATTTTGTGTCCTAACACAATTCCTTCAGTTACCATGAAATGACACTTCTCCCAGTTTAGAACAAGATGTGCAGCTTTACATCTTTCAAGCATTTTATCGAGGTTAGAAAGGCAAGCTTCGAATGAGCTTCCGAAAACTGAAAAGTCATCCATGAAAACTTCCATAGAAGTTTCAAGCATATCTTGGAATATAGCAATCATACATCTTTGAAAAGTCGCGGGAGCATTACATAATCCAAAAGGCATACGCCGGTAAGCGTAAGTTCCAAAGGGACATGTGAATGTTGTCTTTTCTTGATCAGCTGGATCAATAGGAATTTGAAAATATCCTGAAAAAACCATCAAGAAAACAAAAGTATTTGTTTCCTGCTAATCTCTCAAGCATTTGATCCATGAAAGGCAAAGGAAAATGATCTTTTCTGGTGGCTTTATTTAATTTTCTGTAATCAATACATACTCGCCATCCGGTGACAGTTCTAGTAGGAACTAATTCGTTTCGTTCGTTGGTCACAACAGTCATTCCTCCTTTTTTTGGAACACAGTGAACAGGACTCACCCAAGGTCTATCCTCGATGGGGTAAATGATACCGGCATCAAGAAGTTTGATGATTTCTTTTTTAACAACTTCTTTCATGTTGGGGTTGAGTCGACGTTGTCTTTCTACAACTGGTTTGGCATCTTCTTCGAAATTGATTTTGTGTTTGCAAAAATCAGGACTGATTCCTGGGATGTCAGAAGTTTTCCACGCAAAAGCTTCTTTATGCTTTTTAAGAACTGAAATCAGACATTCTTTCTCATAATCATTGAGCAACGAAGATATGACTACTGGAAGTAGCGAATTGTCTTCCAAGTAAGCATACTCAAGATTTTCGGGAAGTGGTTTCAACTCAAGATCAGTCGGTGGTTCTTGAAGTGATGTTTTGATCCTCATTTGATCATTAAAACTGATTTCCTCAAAATCTTCTTCTATTATCTCTCCTTCTTCAACTTCTTCTTCTTCTTTATCAAAAGTTGTTTCACTAATCTTCTCTGAAATAGTCATGAATGGATCAGAATCTTCAAGTAATGCATCCAATTCTTCCTCAGTGACTTCATCGATTACATCAATGTTAAAGCAAGTGTCATCACTGGAATGTGGATATTGCATTGCTTTATCGATTAAAAAGGTGATTCTATCTTCTCCAACTCCAAGATTGAGTTCTTTTCCTTTTACTTTGATGATCGCATCAGCGGTGTTTAGAAAAGGTCTTCCTAAAATAAGGGGTACTCTACTATCTTCCTCCATTTCTAGAATCACAAAATCCACGGGAAAAATGAATTTACCTACTTGGACAAGCATATTCTCAGCAATACCAACAGGATATTGGTAAGTATGATTAGCTAATCGGATACTCATCCTTGTGGGTTTCAAGGTATTGATTGAAAGTTTCGTATACAGCGAATAGGGCATCAAATTGATACTCGCACCTAAGTCGGCTAAAGCATCGCATGTGATGTTGTTTCCTAATATGCATGGAATCAGAAAACTTCTGGGATCTCCGAGTTTTTGTGGAATTTTGTTTTGAACAATAGCTGAACATTCTTCATTGAGAAAGGTAGCGGATATTTGCTCCAACTTGTTCTTGTTGTTAAGAAGTTCTTTCAAAAATTTCCCGTAATTGGGCATTCCGGCTAAAACATCAATGAGAGGTACATTGAGTCTAACTTCTTTGATTATTTCAACAAACTTCTTATAACGCTCCTCCATTCTTTCTTTCTTAAGGCTCTGAGGATATGGAATTTTTGGAGTGTAAGCCTTAACTGGTGGTTTGGGTTTGGGTTTGGGTGGTGTTTTTGGTTTATTTTCCTTCTTGGATTCTTCATCTTCATCCTCACTATCGTACTTGATAGTTGTGGTGTTGTTTGGGTTGGGTGGTAGATCATAAGACAGGACACTTCTTGTGAATACAGCATTGATATGCTCATTTTTGGTTGGTGGTGGACGATAAGTCTTATCATTCGATGATGATGATGGTTTTGGGTTGGTTTGGGTGTTACTAGGCAACGAACCTGATGGTCGGGAAGAAATTTGATCAGAGAGTCTCCCGAATTTGTTTTCAAGATCTTGGATAGACGCTTGATGATTTTTCTAACCTTGCTCAACTTTGGTCTTGAGATTGAAAAATTGATTCTTGACGAACTCGTTGGTTGATTTTTGAGCGGTGACGAATTCTCTCATCATTTTTTCAAAATCTGTTTCTTCAGGTTTCTTGTCGGAATTTTGTGAAGTTTGGTTCTCTACTTTTGGTTGGGACTCATGGTTATTATCCCTTTGTCGGCGATCTTGCCAACTAGCAGAGCTTCGTCCGTAATAATTTCCACGATATCCTCCTCCTCGGTATCCTCCTTGGATGTAATTAGCTTCTCCTTCTTTTGGTTGATCCATAGGTTGATCATCGCATTCTGATGATGGGTGGTTACCTCCACAGTTGTTACAACCATCTCGCATTTCTTTCATCTCTCCTCTAAGATCTTTGTATTGTGAATCGATTTTGGAAACCAAGGTTTCCATTTTCTCCATGAGTTTAGATGAATCAGAACTTTCGGCAAAGGTAACGGTTTTTCTTAAGGGTTTTGTCTTGGCATCTTTTGACCAGTCGAGTTTGAGAAGAACTCGGTCTTCAAGCAATTGGTATGCCTGGTTAGGAGTCTTATAGAGAAATATTCCTCCAGCATCAAGAATTCCTTGAGATGTTTCATCAAGTCCATGGTAAAAGATTTGGATAATGGTTCCTCGTCCTAAACCATGTCCATGACAACTTCGAAGTAAATCCTTCATACGAAGCCAAGCTTCGACGAGTGATTCGTTAGGATTTTGTGTGAAAGCACGAATTTCTCCCATGAGTCGATCAAACATTGCAGGTGGAAAGAATCGGCTTACAAAAGCTTGCCTCATCTCCTCCCAAGTAGTGATGATTCCTGGTGTTAATTCGTTATACCACACTTTTGCATCTCCAGCAAGTGATGACGGAAAAAGTTTGAGTTTAATGGCATCTACATTTGTATCACCGTATCGGAACATGCCACAAATTTCAATGAATTCGGCAACGTATTTGTGAGGATCGGCCCTCGAACGGCCATCGAATTGACGCTCTTTGATCATAGAAAGATGGTGACCTTTCACGATGAAATTGTCACCTAAGTTGACAGCAACAATAGCAGCTCCAGGAGTGGGTGCTACGGCTCGGTTTGCTTCCCACATGGGTCTATCGTCAGCCATGGGAAAAGGTTGATCAGTGAATGGGTTATAAACGACTTTGGCTTCAAAAAGGTTATCAAAAGTTGGGTTTGGTACTCTTGGCACACGATTGGCTAATGGAACAAAGGGTGTTCTTCTTCTTCTTCTAGATCTTGTTCGAATCAAACTTTTGGGATCGAAAAGTGGTGGAATTGGTTCTACTCCAGTTGATCGAGTGTTCATACAATTCCCCAACGAATCGAGACAATGTCTAAACAAACGAACAAAGAATGAAAACAATTTGAAAAGATCAGAATTGTCCAACCGATCGGATAGAACAATCTACCGATCGGATAGATCTCTCAGTAAATTTGGTTTGAAGGATCCGGTCGGATGGAAGTGTCCACCGATCGGATGGTTCTCTCGGTAAATGAAAATTTTGGAAAACCGATCGGATGGATGAACAACCGATCGGATGGGCAGCTCGGTAAAACTTTTTTTTTTTTTTTTTTTTTTTTTACGAAAACTAACTATATGAGAATTGGACTAAAACTTACAGAAACACGATCAAAATCCCCGGCAGCGGCGCCAAAAACTTGATGTGCCCAGTTCGGTGCAAGTTTTAAATTTATAAGGGGTGAATTACCGAATCTAATGACAACACATATGAGCAAGTATACTCGTCCGTTGTAGCAAGATTTTGATGGTAAGTCGGGATCGTTCGCAGGGATTTGTGTAGTGAATCGAATTGTAAGTTTAAAAGCAACAATCTCAAACAAGTAGTAATGATATTATGAAAATTCAAATGATTAAAAACTACACTTGCTTAGACTAGTGTACTGCAATTGACTAATATGATTGTGATAACTTTGGATAACATGTTGGTTGTGATAATTAGTTTTGACACTAATCTATTGTTTCTACAAATTAAACCTTCGTCAAGATTTTGGTTTATAAAAACAAGCATTACGTTTAACCAATCAATTCAAGGTTCATGAGTTGGTGTTCCTCAAACACAAAAACAGTCTTTTGTCTAATCAAACAAGCTTAGGAAATGGTCAATACAAAAGGTAACCAATTATAGACAAAAGGTCACAATTGAAAGCAAACTATTAATCTCTCGACCTTTAAAGTGGTTTACAATCAATCCGTTTTGATAGACAAAAGCATTTTCATTACAATCACAATTAAGTTCCTTTGTTTAATCAAGAATAGTGGAAGACAACAATCATTCATAGACAAATGATTATAACTAGTGGAATAACAATAGTTCTTTCAACCCTCAAGATTACTAGCACTAGTTAAACTTGATTACCCAAATGTCACTATGAAACTTAATCACAATTGGTTCTTAGAATCGACTTGAAATTGAATTAAAACATGTTATCACAATCATATGTCAATCAATGAATAATACACATCATCTAAGCAAGTGCACAAAGGCACTAGCCGCTCATAGCAAACATAAATGTAAACTCAATACTTTGAACATTAGAAACCATGATTGAAAGTCTTACAATGATTGGAAATAAGATTACAAGTGAAAGACAATGATTCCACAAGCAATGGAAATGGTATATTCGACTTTCTCCCTTCTCCTGGACTTATGGACGAATTTCTTGAGTATTTTCTGTGAATGGTTCTCTCTCCTAACAAGCAAACACTCTCCTAGCATACATATATCTCTCTAGATTGATTGGTATTATAAATACCCAACAAATGGTTCAATAAATTGCTCTAACCAAGGGTCTAAGTGCATAAATGCTTCTCTTGCTCTCCAAGTAGTATTGAATGGTTAGAATACTGAAAAGAAGGACCTAGAACCGGATTTATAAAGTCACAATCCTTAATAAAGAAGTCTTGGGTCAACAGCGACTTCCAACCGATCGGATAGAATGGTCTACCGATCGGTTGGTCTTCTCGGTAAATCCAAATCTCTCCATCCGATTCGGTTGCGGGCGGCGACCGATCGGATGGCTACTGCTGGTGGACCTTTTTCTCGGACTTTTCCGTATGACTTGTTTCTCGGTCGTAGCTCTTGATTCTTTGGTCTTTCCCTTCATTCTTAAGCTTATTAACTCGACTACTTGGACTTTAACTCATTGAAATACCTTACGGAGCAGAACTTGACACAAGATTCACATGCAATCTCAAATATTTCCTTTTTCCTCATTTTTGCATCTTTTCCATCCATTTTCCTGTCTTTGGCTACAAATGCTTTGCAAACACACTTTGGTACGATTTAGTAACAAAAGCATATAAATATAACCACAAAACATATATAAAACTACCAATAACGCTACTAAAATCATGTTAGATTTAGGCGTTATCATCGCTTTACACGGGTAAGGCAAGTGTGGAAACCAAAGCAAAGTCATTCAAACTCTGAAATGCTTCCGCTACAAAACAAGAATGACTCTGCTTCAAGTTTTAAAACTCCAAAAGAGACAACGAGTTTCTCAAACCATTTTCAAAAGAAAAAGAGTTTTAAATCACCGTTGATTCCACGAGTGTTATTTCCAAATGAAAAATCGGTTTTCAGTCCTCGTTGGAATTCAACTTCTTTGAATCAGATTGACACAACTTACAAATGGTTTTCAAAAATTGCTAAACCCGTTGGCGCTGTGCTTAAATGGGTTCCAAAGGTTGTTGTCTAATCTGATCTCTCAATGGCTTTCGTATATTTCAGTACGAAACCCGAGCTTCAAAGAAAGGAAAGTGCTTTATCAAAAAAAAATTCGAGTACTTATCCTAAAAATCAATGGCTTCTAAGTATTTCAGCTTACAACCCGAGCTTCAACGTTTTGGCTTATGTAAACATAACAGTGCATAACCCGTTTTTCAAAGAAAGGACTCTGTTGTACGTTTTATTGCAACAATCCTAAAAGAAAAAGAAGTTTGTTGATGCAAATAATGTTCTAAAAACGTTATTTATATCTTTCGATTACTTCACGTTTTGAGGATGACAAAATGTGAACTCACGTTACGTTAAAATTAACGTTAACAAGTTTTTACTCGGAAGATCCCATTTCTACACAAATCACTCTTGAACAAAGTTACAACTTGAACTAGTGATCAAAGAAGTGAATTCATGTTTTGAAAATTCACATTTTAAATGGGACAAAACATTTTTTCAAAAATATACATGACAAATTATTTTTGAAATATTAAGAAATGTTTTAATGGAAAAATAAGTTTGAAAATCACAACAGCTATTTTTCCCCCCAAAATCAGCTCCAACCTTCCCCAAATAAGTTTTCACCAGAAAAGACAAAATTTGGAGCGTCCTAGTCTACCACGGCTCCACGGTACCGTTAAATTTAACGGAGCCGTGGGTCATTTAGTGGAGCCGTCCGTACCATTTTGAATTGTAACGTTCAGATTTTCTTTGCCTATAAATACCCACCTCTTTCACAGTTTTAGGCACCCTTCACACACAGAAAAATCCCTTAACTAAATCCTCTCACACCTTTCACTTCTAAGGGTCAATTAGATTAGTTTTTCCTTGTTTTAAGAGTGATCCAATCATCCTTCAAGTGATCCTCTTCATACCTCTTCACTAGCAAGAGAAGAACACAAGTATCCAAGTTGATACAAGGTGTTGTCATCCCTCTTCATTAGCAAGAGAAGAACTCAAGTAATCAAGAAGATACTAGAGTTGTAGTTGATAGGTTTTTGTAACACTTGTTACAACCTTGTTGTATCTTAGCATACATCAAGTATATTCTCTTTTTGTGAGTGAGAGTGAAGATCAAGTGTGATCTATAGAGATAGTGAACATCTCTTGAAGCCATTGGGCTTGTGTGATTGATCAAGAAGATCAAGGGTCATTAGGTTAGTGTTAGTTGAGTAGAGTGAAGTGAGTGTTGATCATTGTGATCGTGTTGAGATCTTGGTGATCTCTTGAAGCCATTGGGCTTGTGTGTTTGGTCACGTGGACCTTGGTAGATTGGTGCTAGCTAAGATTAGCACTCGACATCTAGCTTAGTGTCGGAAATAGGATAAGCGACGTGTACGGTTTTCTCCGCCTTAAGGGAGGTTGTTGACATAGTGCTTGAAACTCTCGAGTGTGGTGCTCGGGGAGTGGAGTAGGGCGAAGAAGAGCTTCATAGCCGAACCACTATAAATCCTCTGTCTCGGTTTGATCTTTCCAACTCTACTCTTTACTTTTATTTGTTATTATTACTTAGCTTAGTGTGTAGTTCATATTGGTGTTGATTGATTACACATAGAGTTCGAATCAAAGTTTCCAATAACCAACTTTTAAAACAAGATTTTTAAAAGAAGTTTTTAAACCGGTAAACTATTCAACCCCCCCTTCTAGTTTCCCACAAAGTTTTCACGCAAAGTTTATCAAAACTAACTTCTTAATCTTAAGCAAAATTTTCTTCAAAATTTTTCAAAAGGTTTTTCAAAACTTTTCAAAAAATTTTGCTTAAGATTTTCAAATCGTTACTCCCCACTTGCTTCAAAGTTTACAAAAATGTCACAACCAATGCAAGTTTTGAGGGGGAGTATTTCAGAAACAAATTTTGTTCCACAAAGTTCATGCATATCAGTTTCTCCCTATTAGCTTTCTAATAACAATGATTTTAATCAAACGGTATCAAAAATACCATTGAAATGCTATTTTTGAGGGGGAGAAATGTGATTAAAATGTGATCACGGTTCGAATCTCAAAGGAGCTCACCAAAAAGACTCAGAAAGTACCATCGAATTGACGAAGCTTAAATGTCAGTAATCGAAAAGACTAGTCCAGGACGGGTAATAATTTCAAGCTGGTTTACCAGTGATGTAAGCGTGTCTCGCAAAGGACTTGTCTGAGTAGAATGTACCAATTCGAGAGATGATCATTGAATATGACCGGGACGGGTAATAATTTCAAGCTAGTCTAACTAGTGATGTAAGCGTGTCTCGCGAAGGTCGTGTTCATTGAAAGTCGATCATTTCAAATGTGCGAACTCTACCCGACATGTGCAGTTTATTTAAAAATTGCATGAGCACATGTGAAGGCGCAAAACTCTCGATGTGTTAACAAAATGTGTTTTTTCTCATAAACACGTTGAGAGATTTTCACAAGGTTTAATGGCATGTGACAAATAATCTAGGATAATCATGGAGTAATAAGGTGATTATGGTTAGGTTATGTCCAATGATCCGCCAGAACCGGAGGGATCTACCCAAGGACAATTCCAATAGCTTAGCATTAGAAGTCCTTAGGAAAGATTGAAAAAAAAGGAGTATAATGAGAAAGGAGAAAGAAGGGGTTGAAGAATGAAAAAGAAAAGTTTTTGTAAGGGTGAAAAGAAATAGCCCTCCATGAAAACTTAGGTCAGAAACCGGGTCAATACATCTGCTATCGGTACTCACTAAGGTGATACTGGTATTGAAGACAAGACGTCATGGACCCAGTGACGCGGTGCACAAACCCCTCCAAGCCACTCAGATATCTCTTAAAAGATATTTGTTTCATTTCTCACGGAGATCAATGCATAATCTATCGACCTCTCACTCTGAGATGTGTTGATATTGAAAAGGTGGCACTCTGCTCCATGCCTCCGACGTCTAAAACCAAAGCGCACATAATTGAGTCTAGAGCCATGAGATTCATCAAAGATCTCTTAGGAACACTTCCAATAAAATACACTTGTGTTCACCAAAAAGAACATAAGTTGTAAGTGTCATAATGAGATCTAAACCAGGAAGAGCTGGACGATTTATTGCTAACTGTTTTACGCAGGTACTGAAGAAAGTCCATCGATCATCGTATGTCTCAACATCTACATTGGAAGAAACTACGCTGTAAATACATGAAGATGTTGATCAAGGCAAAGAACAATCCAAAAGACGATACGATGAAGATCACAATGCAAGAAGGAACAAAGAAACACAAAGTTCAAGACCCAGAAGTCTAAAGATCTAATCACGTAGTGCATCTTTTGAATGACCATCCCTTAGGGGGAGATTGTTAGCTTTAGTTTTTATAGTTTAAAGTGATGGTCATTCACTTTGTTATAACTTTGTGTTAAGTGGGCTTGTATTAGATTTAGTATTAATTGTAAAAGCCCAATCCAAGTACTAAAGTCTACGAAGCCCACACAAGGCCCATTAGGAAAATGCCTTGTAGTATTTAAAGCTCAAATACTTCTCATTTGAGAAGTGGTTCACAGTGTGTATGTGTGTGTTTAATATATGAAGCTTTAACTTCCATCCATCTCTCTAAACTATATACGATCCATATACACTTGTCCCATCTCATCTCTTGTGTTTAAACGCCTCATATTTGTATGATAAAGAGTGATTATTGACTATAACGAGGAGTTAGGAGTTTCCTAGGTCACACATGTTTCTATCCTTGATTCATTAAGGATTTTTCTAAGATTGCCTGACCTATGACTCAACTATTAGTCAAGGATGTTAATTTTGATTTCTCAAAAGAGTGAAATAATGCTTTTGATACTATGAAAGATAAGCTAACAACGACCCCTACCATTATTTCCCCAAACTGGGATCTCCCTTTGGAACTAATGTGTGATGCTAATGATTTTGCCGTGGGTGCTGTTTGGGTCAATGATTTGAAAATAAGTTTAAACCAATTTATTATGCTAGCAAGACCCTGTAGGGTATTCACAATACATGAATCACTAGTATGAGGCTTGTATGGATCGAATGGAAGAGGTTTTAGAGAGAGAAATGGGAGCCTTTTAGTGAGAGAAAGAAACTTGTGTAATATTAGATTGAAAAGGTCCAACCCTTCCCTTGCAAGGGAAGGGGTATTTATACATACTACTTAATATGCCCCTAGTGGGCTGTGGAGAGAGCTGACAGAGGGTAAAGACCCGACCCACTCCACAATACTAATAATAATAACTATGCTACTACTAATATTACTGATAATCCTACGAGCTATGATGTGCTACTAAGTACTCGGGGTGACCGAGTCTTCAACTAAATATTTATATTCCTAACAATCTCCCCCTAAGGGAGGTCACCCCGGAAGTAATGTTCTGAATTCTAGCACTTCATCCTTGAATCTTGACTTCATAGCTCGTAGACCTTGATTCTTCAACGTCTAGAATCTTTGTGCCTTTAGCAGTGAACTTGCGATGACTGTTCTTTGTTTTGGATGATCTTTGAGTGTTCTTTGAAGTTATCATCCAACATGCGTCTTCAAGTCATCTTGTGGCTTCGTCATCATGAGAAGTTGTGATCTTGGAGCCTTCTTTGAGATCATCAGCCACTGAAAATCTCTGAGCTCATCCATTGTAGTAATGCCTCCATGTGATTTGTTGTGACCGTTGGGCTCACATGCACACACTTTTCTGGATCATGATAGCTATTATCAGAGTTGCGGAAGCTGTGTTGAAGGTCTTTTAGCTATCATGATGTCTTTAATAATGAGTTGGAAGTGTGAGCATGGAGTGTGGATTGACATGTCTCATACAGGAATCAGGAACCACCATCACCATCTTTATATGTACCTGAAATAAAACAGTTAGCAATAAAGTTGGAGAACGAATATGGCTTTGTCATTCGTTCGGTGTGGTTGGATTAACCTTCGGATCCGTGAGGACCGACCTGTGATCAGGTAGAATTACCTTTAAAGAGAATTCTCCTTGACAGGAATTTCCAGCTTGTTGTAAAAGACTCATTCAATGAACTAACATTGGACTCGTCTTACAAGCATGTTCTCATACCGGAACGTCTCAAAGCAAACAACACGGTTGAGTGAATCAGTGAATTGAATACCCACTGATTGATGAGAAATAGATTAGAAAAATCACTCGCGTGTTACTGGATAAACAATTTTTATGTAACACGACGAGGGTTTTACACATTAAATCACATTTCTGTCATAAATACTTTTGTTTGAAAATTTTCACAATCAATGCGCTCGAAATTCATTTGATGAGCACATTGAAGGGTTTTCCAAAAGCATCCGTCAATCCATTTCCTGGAACAAGTTTGATTCAAATGTGAATCGCCCCATTGTTTCATTCCAGTTGTCACAGGTTTGATCCATGAAGGATCTCACATGTCACCCACCAAGAGCTCGTTTGATGTTGGCTCTAGAAGGATTTCCATCTTCATTGTGATTACTTTAAGTATCACTCGGATGTTCTGGCAATACCACAAGGATAATGCGTAGGACTCTTCATATATATTTTCTTGCTTTTCACGGTGTATGAAACAGCAAGCATATTGGAAATGTGTCCTAATGAGATTAATTGATGATCTCTTGGCTCTAGACTCAATAGTGCATTTTGATTTAGTGATCGGAGGCTGGAGAGGACTGCCACCTTTTCAATATCATCTAACTCGGAGTGAGAGAGACGATAGCAATGTATTGGTCTCCGTGACAAGTGAAACAAGAGTCCTTTGAGGGACCTTGAGTGGCTAGGGAGGGTTGTGCAGCGTATCACTGGGTCCATGATACTTTGTCTTCAATGTCAGCAATCAACTAAGTGATTCTGACAGCATATGTATTGACCCGGTTTCTGCCTAAGATGTAAGGAGGGCTTCTTTCTTTTCACCCTTTATCTTTACATTTCTTTTTCATTCTTCAACCCCTTCAGTGCTTACCGAGACTTCATAACTAGCACCTTGTTGGGTTTGTTCCAGTGCTAGCTCCATCTCAGTCGGCACTCTTCCCTTATTCACTTTTCTCCTTTTTAATCATTCCTAAGGACTTCTATTCTAATTAGAGGATTGTCCCTGGGAAGATTCCTCCAGTTCTGGCTGGATCATGGGAACAAATACCTAACCTCACCATCCTTATAACTCCAATGCATTAAAATAAGATTGGTCGGTCTTTGGTATTCTTCCACAGTTGCCATCATAAATCATTCGCTCCCCCTCAATATGTGCATCGATATACGAAAAGGTTTAGCACATATGGGAGAGCCTACACTTGAGTTCCAAAAGATCACATTTTTATCAGAATTTCATATTTAACTCACATTCTCTCCCCCGATCAAAAATTTCAAACCATTTGAGATTTGTGATCCCAATTGATTTAAATATGTTTAGAAAATTTGGGAGAAAATGTGGTCAGGTTTAATATATTCTGATTACGAAGCATACAATGCTCCCCCTCAAACCAAGAGAGAGTGTCACTGGTGATGTTGCACAATGTTTTAAAAAGGTGTCCAAATTTGAACAAATAAACTCCCCCTCAATTAATGACCCGTTTTCTATTTAAAGAGCTGTAGTCATTCAATTGAGTGATAAGAATTTGTGAAATTTAAGTCCAGTTACCACCTTGTGAAATACCAAAACTCTCTTGAAGAATCATAGAACTGAAAGAGTTCATGGTGCAAAGAAGACTTCTCTTCTTATACGCGAAATGATGCACTGAACCGTACATCAAATCGGGGAAACATGGATATAAAGTAATCCATGCCCAGGTGAACATCACCCGGTTGGAGGAACAGCTGTCTTTTTGGCGACATGCTTTCCCCATTGTACAACGCGGGTTGCAGTATGAAGTAACTGCAAGCCATTTAGACATGTTTTAACAATCCATTTTAACTTCTGCTCGAGCTTCATTTAAAGACCCGTGCCATTATTGAATGACATTTCTAAGTCCGTAAATGTTATCGATAAACAGAAGACATGCCTAGGTGAAACTATTTTTGGTATTTTCTATTTTTCTGATTTTTATGGTTTTTCTTGGTTTTAATATTTTTCTATATACAATTTTCTGGATCTATAATTTTCTATTTACAGTATGTTTTAAGATATGTACAAACTATATTATTCAGTTTAAGACGATGATGAAATGAATACCGAAATGAGGATACGTTAAGTATGTTGTAGAAATCTGTGGTCAATCATCGCTTAAACTTTCACCCCCAAAGCTTTCGAGGCTCCTGAACAATTGACGGAACTTGAGCCTTCCCAATGTACAGCTTTGATAGCTTCCCCCCAAACCGACAATCTTCATACTGAGCAGATTCAAAGCTCTCTTTCAAGCTTACATAAGGTAAGCGTACAGCGAAAACCGTAGCAAACCACATTAAGTATTGCTGCTCCCTTTTAAGAATAATCATCGTGATTCTCCGTTCGGGGATCCTCAAATAGATCAGCAACGAATCATCTCACATTTGAATAATTCTTCTCACATTTCTTCCCGCTGAATACTGAAGAAATGCCTACCAAAAGTATCCAGAGACCACTTTCCCCCAAGTAGTTGAAGAGATGCAGCCAGTCTCGATATATGAAGCCCAAAAACCCGAAGTACACACTCAATCCCATTAATGAAGTCGACAATGATAACACCAAGACAGTACCATAATAGCTACTGAGTACCGGATGTACACATTTCCTTCAGTAGGATACCGACTAACCATAGGAACCATCATACAATTGTGTACCTCTTTTATCATCAGAAACTGGCATTCTCTTCCCACACTTAGTTGGAATGACACACCAGAAAGAACGAGTTAGAACACTGATTTTCTCTGCGGTTATGACATTTGTCTTCCCGGAATAATCTTCAATTGAGAAGAAGTATAAAGCCCATCATGTGTACTCATTGTGCATTCAGATGTATGTCTCCTTCCCCCTTGCTGGTTTTGATACCTCAGAATCAGCAACACATTTTACGAACATATTCTTGAAATCTTGTGAGAAGAACAGCTTAGGCTCAAGTAGATCAAGTGAGAATTAACCGCTGCCGAAACCGTCTCTGACTATCTTTATCAACCCTCAAGTAGGCCTTATGATGAGATAACTGATGGAGCAAACCCGATATACCAAACTTGAGCCTGAAGATAGAATTCCCCATTCTTGTGACTTACGCTTGCACTAATGTTGGAAGAACGGTGTAGAGAATTAGTGCTCCAAGCAAATTTCTAAGTACTCAATACCCAACCAAGGTATGAGACATTAACACCTCTTACGATTATCCACAACGACATCGGCGTGTGACACTGAGTACTACAACGTAACTCCTTTAAGTGATAGTTACCCCGACTACTGGTAACTAGATAACCTAAGACTTCAACTTAAATCTTAAGCACGAGCAAGTTATCATAGAAAGTCATGCATCCAACCAACCCCGACTTCAAGATAGGATAAGATCACGCCTTTGAGGAAGTCAACTTCAATCTCGAATAAGTGATACCTAATCAACTCCATGGTCACAATTAGATGCCCAGCTCAAGTGAGTGAACCAACAACCAAATGTACATCGAATCACTTGTTCACACATCTCCCCCTCAAAGATTGCATACGAGGATGCCATCTTTGATTGAACAAGTGCATATGAGCTTGGTCCACTGTTCACACTTCTCCCCCTCAAAGATTGCATACGAGGATGCTATTTTTGATTGAGTGAATAAACGTCCAATCGGATGGAAGTAGATCCACTTGATATCTGAATGAGCATGGAGCAAGTATGAAGCCTTTAGATGAGACTAGTCAGAAACAAGGAGAGTCGTATGACCATTTCCCAAATCTCAATCACCATGTAGTTTATTCACCCTTCTCCTCCCCCTCAAAAATTGCATATCACTACCTACTGCCATTTTTGATAGACCAGGTGAATAGGAATATACTCCAATGTACGTTTATCCCCTTTGGTGACTGAATGAGCATTTGACGAACATGAAGCTTGACGAGAGTGGTCATGAATAAGAAGATTCCTCTTCTTCCGAAGATAAAGGGCACTCAAGCGTACGCCTTTCTTTTCTTTGATGAACGGGGCCTGAAGAGATGTCAGCAGACGCCATTATTAAAACATTGAGACCCGAGGCTTGAACTGCATTGTTCAAACGTCATAGTCATTGAAGAACGAGGCCTGAACTGATGTGTACAGACGTCATAAATGATTCCCCTCATATGTTGTGAGCAGCCTGTGTCCAAATATCAAAGGACGATCCGTACGACCTGCATTTGAAAACAGACGAACGAAGAGAATTTGGAGAGCCGGATCCCCAATTAAGGTTGGGTTCCAGTTGGTTAGTGCAAACAATCTTTGGGGCTGCTGAAACCATAGGTGCCTTGGTTTTAACAATAGGGGCAACACTAGTAGATGCAATGGACCTAGTTAAGGGACATTGTGTATCTAAAGGGATAACTCTACCAGTAGGCTTCCATTCCTTAACAGGCACTACTCTAGGAATTGTAATCCTTGTTAAAGGGCAATGTTCCCCTAGTGTGAATGTTCGGCCCGTGGGCTTCCACTGAAAGCCCACATTGGTAAACATTTTCCCTGTAGGTTTCCAAGATTGCTTCATTTGTCTAGCTCTCCAAACTTTCCTAACTGGGGGTTTTTTTGGACGACTTCAGAAATTTCATAACACATTTATCATGATTACACGAAATTATGCATTCATTAAATGTTTTGCAAAGTGAATTTGGATTCGAATTATGATTCCTTTTGTTCAAATCTGACTTGTTGTTTCTCATGTGGTCTTCTACTTTCCTTTTAGGAACACTTTTAGCTAGTGAAATCCTAGAATTCTTTATGTTTCTCCTAGGTTTTGACTCGCTAGCTTTAGTGTCACTATTAACTCCTGTAGAAGGACTGATGGGAATCTTAGTCTTTTTCACTTCTAGTTGCTGAACATGTTTTGATGTGTTGGGATCTGAAGTTTCCAAGGATACCTCAAAGGTTACATGCTTGTTCTTAATTGTGGATGATGATGCAACTATTCTATCTCTTTGGTTGTGAGACTTAGGGCCCGTGCCAATGGCATATTCTAACTGTTCTTGGATCCTTTTTGTGAGGACGCAGGCATAACCTACTGCCTTATCGAGTGGTTTTCCTATTCTGTCCTCTTCCACAACCTCACGAAGAGTGTCAAGTCCATCCCTAAGGTGACAGAGATACATTTGATGGACAGGTCTGTTGTTTCTCATGGGAAATGGAATAGGCCCCACATCAACATCATGCATTTTACAAGCAGAGACCTTTGATGCAACACAATTACAAGTGGTACTTGGCATTTTACCTTTCACCCGAGCCTTAAGATTCTCAATTTCATTTGTCAAAGAGGTTATTTGATCATTGTGATTGCTTCTTGTAACTTTAATAGAATCATATAACTCTTTGAAATGTTGTTTAACCTTTGAATTTTCTTCTCGATAACACTCATTTTCATAATGTAACTTATTTATGGTGTTTTGATATTGAAAATTCTGAGAATCTGAAGACGAAGGTTTATTGGTGCCATACACTTCACACTTGTTGGATTTCAATTGGCCAATTTGGGCCCTCAGCAGTCGAATCGTGTTCGTGTGAGCTTGAATTGTCTCATCTCGTTTGCTTAATTCAAAATAAGTATCAAATTCAGGAGCATCCAAGGATGTCTTGTCATTTGATATTTTATGTTTTTCATTTAAATGTTGATGTTTCAATTGCAAATTAAGATATTCAACTTCTAATTTAGAAAAACGTTTAACCATATTCTCATGGTCATCATTTTGAATTTTTTCAAGCAATTTTAAATTCTCCCCCTCAAGCTCAACAACACGATTCTGGGTGACATTTAACGCAATAGCATACTCATTAAATTGACAAGCAGACAATGCAGAATCAGTGACAGTGTAAAATACATCTTGTGCAATACATTTAGCAATCAAGTTGTCGTTAGTAATGAGTATGTTTTTTCTTTCAATCTCTCGACTCTTAAGTTCTATTGCATATTCATTCACCTCACTTTCCATATCTTTAAACACTACTTCCATTTCTTTTATTTCGGCTTTAAGGGCAGTTTGCAACCCTTCAAAGTGTTCTTTAAGTAGTTTAAAGAATGGCATGACCTCAGTTAAGTAACACCTTTTTGCATGTTCAAAACACCTTTCCCCCTCAGTAATGCCAGTGGGTGTGATTCTCTTCTTACATGTTTTATCGAAATCAGCAAACAGTTGCCAAAGCACATATAAGCTAATAAAGGTTTTGCATTCAGTGGGAAGAGACAAAGGCACCAAATTCCTAGGTGTATTGGTAGGATACACCGTTATGGACGCCACTTTTCTAATGAGGGGGGTGTTGGCCTTAAGTTTTTCTACCTTAAGTTTTTCATTATCTTGTTTCCAAAATATCTGTTCAGGTGTTAACTTCTTTTGAGGAGCAAACACAGTCAAACGATTCTCCTCATAATAATCATGGGGTTTGATTATTATTCGTCTGGCTATGCACTCGGGATCCCTCATTTTCTCATTCATTCTTTCCTTTGTTCTCTCACTCATCTCCTCCTCCTCTTTAGTGTAGAGAAGCTCAGGCGGGTCATGATTAGGCATAAACATCACATTGGAATCATTTAATGCAGGTTGGGCTATCTTAGCAATCTCATGAATAGCTAATTTAGATCTACCTACATTGTTTTCACTATGCTTGTCACTTAACTTTCTGTGCTTATACATCATTTGAGCAGTCTGTCTGGTTTGGTCTTGTGTGTACAACTTATCTTCAAGCTTATTTTTTAACGTCTTGAGTCTAGAGAAATCATTTAAAAGTGTTGATTCTTTTTGTTTGAATTCTAGCTTAAGTGTATTAACACACTTTTGTGCTTCCTGTTTCTGTTTGACAGACTGTTCTAGCTGACTTTTCAAAGAACTCAACTCTAATTTTAATGTTTCTTCTCTTACTCTAGACTCTTTAATAAGTGTACTCATTTGACCTTCTAATTTCTGCTCTCGTTCATTAAGCTCAAACTTAGCACGTTGTTCATACATAGCCACTTGTTCTTTATAGATGTTAAGTCTAGTGATCAAGTTATCATCAGGGACAGGCAATTTGTACTCATGCAGCACATAATCATCATTTAGAACAGAAGATGCACAGCTAGGTACAACAGACGCTTCGTTGTGATTCACATAATGTTCATATGGGATAACATCGCTATTTCCCATATTAGCAATATCTGACTCAACAACGTTTGTCTGTTGTACTTTGACGGGAATCTTTTGTTCATGCAACACATTATCATTATTAATGACAGAAGATACCCCATTAGGTTCAGCCGACGCTTCTTTGTGTTTCTCATGTTGCACGTTGTTCCTAGCAGTATCTGACTCAACAACGTTTGTCTGTGGCTGATGAAGCTTGTTTTCTTGAGAATTCGGGCACACAAAGTCTCTATTGGCACCAACATAGTCAAACACGTTTATCTGTCGAACATCTTTGGGAATCTTTTGTTTGTCAATCATGTTGTACAATTTGAGTATCTCTGATATAGCAGAATCTGAAGTATTTGACATGATATTAACGTGCACGGGATTTTACAATTCTATGATTTAAACCGAGAAATAGATTCTTTCGCGGGGTTTTACAAAATCAAGAATAAACCGTGAAATGATGCTTGATATGTGTTATGATGACTGTTGGATTGTTGCACTATTGTTAAGTTGTGATTTGGTTTGGTTGATGCAAGTTGTTACAGCGAAATTTTGGTCTGAAAACTTAGAAACTCAATAACTTCATTCTGGAGCGATTTCAGGCTTCGAAAGTTGGGTTGAATGAATAAATTAATTCAACGTGTCCTTCTCCTCGGTCTCACGGTCGTTTTGACAGGTGTTTCGCTGAAAACGGAGTTACGGTTCAAAAGTTATGGCCGTTTGAAGTTTTGACGTAAAAAGCCTAGACAAACCGCGTAGACACAAACCGAGTTCACGCTGGAGGGACAAACCGAGTAGGCACAAACCGAGTAAACTCCTCAGAGACAAACCGAGTCTACACAAACCGAGTACACGCTGGGGGACAAACCGAGTAGGCACAAACCGAGTGAAATCCTTAGAGTCAAACCGAGTCTACACAAACCGAGTAGACTTTTAGAGACAAACCGCGTCTACACAAACCGAGTAAATTCTTTAGAGACAAACCGAGTCTACACAAACCGAGTACACGCAGGAGGGACAAACCGAGTAGGCACAAACCGAGTACGCGCAGCAGGGACAAACCGAGTAGACACAAACTTCCAAGCAGGTCGCTTTCACTGCCTTTTGTCTTTTTGCCTAAACAAGTAATAAGACAAACCGAATCTGCGAAATGACACAAACCGAGTCCAAGAATTCGTCCCAAGTGCACAAACCGCTGCCAAGAACACTTCAACAAATACCCACGAATTGTCCCAAAATCACCACACCGTTCTTAGATCTGTGAATCCAAACACCAAATACCACTCTAATACTATTCTTAAGCAAGAAAGTACAAAGTAAAACAACTTCTAATCACTAAACAAAGTACAAAATGAGATTTATGCTACTAATCAAACCGAACCAAAAAAAACTTAAAAACTACAAATCGAACCAAGAAAAAAAAAACTTTAAGAGCTACACAAGTACACGGTAAAACAACTTCTAATCACTAAACAAAGCACAAAATGAAATTTATGCTACTAATCAAACCGAATCCAAAAAAAACTTAAAACTACAAACCGAACCAAGAAGAAAAACCTCAAAAACTACACAAATCCGTGAATACCAACTCTCATGGACCTAACCATGGCTCTTGATACCAATTGTAGGGTATTCACAATACATGAATCACTAGTATGAGGCTTGTATGGATCGAATGGAAGAGGTTTTAGAGAGAGAAATGGGAGCCTTTTAGTGAGAGAAAGAAACTTGTGTAATATTAGATTGAAAAGGTCCAACCCTTCCCTTGCAAGGGAAGGGGTATTTATACATACTACTTAATATGCCCCTAGTGGGCTGTGGAGAGAGCTGACAGAGGGTAAAGACCCGACCCACTCCACAATACTAATAATAATAACTATGCTACTACTAATATTACTGATAATCCTACGAGCTATGATGTGCTACTAAGTACTCGGGGTGACCGAGTCTTCAACTAAATATTTATATTCCTAACAGACCCTTAATGATGCTCAAGAGCATTATACCACTTTTGAGAAGGAATTATTAGTTGTAGTTTTCGATTTTGATAAGTTTCGTTCTTATTTGGTTATGTCTAAAACAATTGTGTATACTGATCATCCTGCATTGAAGTATTTTTTTTAATAAACAGGATGTAAAACCAAGATTGATCCGTTGGGTCCTGCTTCTGCAATAATTTATTATCGAAATCAAAGATAAGAAAGGAGCTGAAAACTTAGCTGCAGACCATCTTTCGAGGCTTGAAAACCCAGAGATGGAAGTTTTGGATGAGGCGAAAATTGATGATAATTTCCCGGATGAGCATCTTATGATGGTGACTGTTAAGGAGGATCAGGTAGAACATTGGTACGCTAATAGTGTTAATTTTTTGGTTTCTAAAGTATTGAGAAAAAGGTTTACAACTCAACAAAAGAGTTTCCTATGTGGGACCTATCACCACTTCTATTCTTGGATTCAGTAGATACTAAATCTTTTTTCATTTGAGGTTCATATGAGAGTATATACGTATCAATCTTGAAGATGTCATCCATCTCCTGTTTATCCCGTATTGATGGTCATACTTAATCTTAAAACAAACAATACTCCCCCTGTTCCATAATTATTGTCCACTGTTTATTTTTTAAATCTTTATCTTTTCGCTTTAGCCTTAAATATTTTTATTTGTGTTATATAATACTTGATGCAAAATATATGAATGGATTGGCTATTAAATGTATTTTCATTGATATAATTTTTATCAAGTATTATGTAACACAAATAAAAATATTTAAATTCAAAGTTGAAAAATAAAGAATTAAAAAGTTAACAGTGGATAATAATTATAGGACGAAGGGAGTATATGTTAGTTGAATAGGTCTTAAAAAGGAAAAATAGAGAAAACTACGAATGAAACCTAAAGACGGAAAAAAATGGGTTAAAGACCCGATACGCCGTATGTATCCGGCTCAGACACGGTATACAGTATCCAAATTTCTCCAAATACACAGTACTGTATACAAGCCGATACGCCGTATCCAATTCTAATCATTTCAGCTTGGATAGGGATGAAAAAAGGCACCTGTAGGTTCCCCACAAGGACGTTTGCTGCACTTTCAAAAGGATGGGGAATGAAAATGCAATTTGGCCAAACTACAGGGATGATTTTTGAAATTTACTCTAAATTACATCATTGAAACTAGGGTGGAAATGAGTTAAGCCGCTCGTGAAAAGCTCGAGATCGGATCGGTAAAAGCTCGAACAAGCCGAGCCTAAACGATCTCGAGCTTGAGCTCCATCCTTAAGCTGCAACTCACTTATTAATCGAGCTCGAGCCCGAGCTTTATATACAAAGCTCGATTGGGCCCACGAGTCTAAATGAGCCTTAACGACACTAGAACATTGCAAATATTAAAAATACATAATACATTATGCATTTGTATTATAAGCGAGCTTATTAACGAGCTTAAAATAGGTAGTGCTCGAGCCTAACTTTAGTTTTTCATTGGCGCATCGCGAAAACGAGCCGAGCCCAAGTCCGAGCTTGTCTAATATACCACGAGTTGAGCTTGAGCTTAAAAAACAAGAAACAAGGCTCGAATGCGAGTGGAGCTCGAACTCAAGCTTTATAAAACTTAAACAAGCCGAGTTCAAGCTCTAGCAAGCTTGGGCTCGACTCGACTCGTTTCAACCCATAATTTTAACAGTTTATCACTTAATGAGAAACACATGATTCCACAACTACCTAATGTCTTCCATTTTAATTTACCATAACCTTTTGAAATATGGACAGTCATTCGTACATTTATCCTCGATACATGTGTTTCTCATTACATTTACCCTCGATACATTCGTACATTTACCCTCGAAAGAACCAAACCAAATGCAGCTCGGATTAAATACATTTATGATGATCAGTTCGCCGTTAGATACAGTTCAATAAAGAGCAATTTTTTAATAAGAATTTAGCTTAATCTAAAATAACCTAAAGCATTAATTTCATTTTACAAGCACACGCCCACTGATCTATTTAAAATTACTTGGTCCATTGGTGGTCTACACAAATTAACGGGCATGTTACCTTGTGTAGGACATATCTACCGAAATCTGAAATTTGTTACTACACCAAGCACATATATACGCGTATACACACAAACCAAACACACACCAACGTACTCTGGTCAAACGATGTTCTTGACCTTTGCATGCTCCCTGGCACTATGTCTTTTGTACATCTTCTATAGATTCATTGATAAAAGAAGAAGCCAATCATGTTACATCTTGCATTATGAGTGTTTCAAACCGTCTGATGACCGGAAACTCTCCATTGAGTTTTCGGTCCAGATGATATTGCAATGTCAGAACTTGGGTCTAGAAGAGCATAGGTTTCTACTACGAGCTATTGTTAGCTCTGGAATCGGTGAAGATACTTACGGCCCCAAATGTTTCTTCACAGAAAGTGGAACAAACGCTAGACTCAGTGATTGTCAATTTGAAATGGATGAGTTTTATATAGAAACCCTAGATAGGCTTTTCAGCAAAACTAGGGTTTCTCCGCAAGATATTGACATACTAGTTGTCAATGTCTCCGTGATGACCTTAGTGCCATCACTGACGTCTCGTATCATCAATCATTACAAAATGAGAGATGATATTAAATCTTTTAACATCTCAGGAATGGGATGTAGTGCAAGTTTGATCTCTATTAATCTTGTTCAAAATTTGTTCAAATCTAATAGAAACAAATTGGCTCTTGTATTAACTTCAGAGGCAATCTCGCCTAATTGGTACAATGGCAATGAGAAATCTATGATTCTCACCAACTGCTTGTTCCGATGTGGGGGTTCCTCAATCCTCTTAACCAACAAACCGGCTCTAAGAAAACAAGCGATGTTTAAATTGAAGTGTTTAGTTCGAACCCATTTGGGATCAAGTGATGAAGCTCACACATGTTGCCAGCAGCAAGAAGATAGTAAAGGCAATATAGGGTTTTTCCTAGGGAAAACTTTACCGAAAACAGCAACACGAGCTCTAACTGAAAACTTAAGAAGTATAGCACCCAAGATATTGCCTATAAGTGCAATTTTTAGTTACGTTTTGCAAGTAAATATCCAAAAATTTCGTGCTAAATATTTGCATAATACGGCTAAAAAAAGGGTTAATATGAACTTTAAGTCAGGTGTGGACCACTTTTGTTTGCACCCTGGTGGGAAGGCAGTGATAGAAGGCGTAAAAAAAAGTTTAGTGTTAACTGATGATGATGTGGAGCCATCAAGGATGACACTACATAGATTTGGCAACACATCTGCAAGTAGCTTGTGGTATGTTTTAGCGTATATGGAAGCAAAGAAGAGATTGAGGAAGGGAGATCGGGTTTTCATGATTGGGTTCGGATCAGGGTTTAAATGTAATAGTTGTACGTGGGAGGTTTTAAGGGATTTGGATGATAGGAATGTTTGGGAGGATCGTGTTGACAAATTTCCACCAAATCTCCCAATTTATCCTTCATCAAGAAACATGAATGGTTTTTAGTTGGTTGATAATTATTGGCATGTCATGTCTTTGTTATGGTTAATTATGTTTCTACATCAGGTACGATGTGCGCGTTAGTCTTGTTGATCAAATCGATCTTGATTACGCGTGTTTAATTTATTT
Organism: Artemisia tridentata subsp. tridentata; assembly: GCA_021014915.2. Taxonomy (NCBI): domain Eukaryota; kingdom Viridiplantae; phylum Streptophyta; class Magnoliopsida; order Asterales; family Asteraceae; genus Artemisia; species Artemisia tridentata. Next base: position 327,898,392 of record CP139507.1, on the reverse strand, counting down.
GCATCTAAATGGCGTAATTAATTTAGTCATTATGGATCATACTATTCTTGTATGCATGAATTTCGAGTATAATAAAATTTCACAGTTCGGAAAATGGAAATAGAGCTTTTAAAGTTTCATTGAATTGTTTGGCAGTTTTATTGATTTTAACCATTGAACCTTGTAGCTAGGGGTGCTATTCGGGTCGGGTTGGTCGGGTTCGGGTCAAACGGGTCGGGTCTAAGTCGGGTCGAGGGTAAAAATAATATACCTGAACCCGACCCTATTTGAACTCGGGTTAGTCGGGTTCGGGTCAAATCGGGTCGGGTCAACTCGGGTTCGGGTCTATCCCATTTATATATTAGTATGTTTATGTATATTTAGATATAGCCAAATATGCCATGTATATTTGTATATCAAAATAGAATAAAAATGGGCCAAGTACACCGGACTAATTTGATAGCTTGGGCCTTTAATAAATAAAAATTGACTACATGATACAGTTATAAAACCACTGGAAAAAAAAAAAAATCAGGTTAGTCGGGTTGACCCGAACCCGAATAGCAAAGTATTTTGAACCCGAGACCCGACCCTAGTTCATACTCGGGTTAGTCGGGTTGACCCGATTGACCCGAATAAGATTTTGGACCCGAGTAACCCGACCCGAGTATCCTTATTCGGGTTCGGGTCCGGGTCGGGTCGGGATTTATGACACCCCTACTTGTAGCTACTTTCAATTGACTGTAGAGTCACTTGTACAGTTGTAGATTGTTGTATGTAATGTAGACAGAATAGTCTATATAAATTTAGGGTTTTGCTAACAACAAACTTATAGGTTGTGGTTAAATATTTCATAATTAATAAATGAACAATTAATAAACACCAAACATACCATTTTTATTATTATTTTTTTTTTTTTGAAAGATAAATTTTGTTAGCAATTACTTTTCTTAATTGCAAAAGTGATGGTTATTAGTTTGTATGACTTAAGTGTGTCATGTAATGTGTAGTTAATATTGTGGGCTAGTTGTATTAGTTTTGTTATTGTCCAAGTGCACAAGTGTAATACTTAGACTAAGCCCACATGATGTCCAAGTCAAAGCCCATACAAACCCATTTGTATGTTGGCTGTACGCATAAAACCACACACACACTCTCATTACCAGTGTGCCTCATTTGTAAGAAAGAGAGTGTGTGTGTGTGTAACCCTTGTCATTGTTTATTTCCTTTTCATTGAAGCTAATAAACCTTTGACTGAAATTTAACCTATGATCCATACTACTCTTTCTTGTTCTTAATATGTATATGTAAAGCATCATCTTGCTTTAGTGTGTTGTGTGATAAAGAGGAGAAGCTTCGGTCCTTCAAGTGGTATCAAGAGCCAAGCTTTAAGGTAGGAACATCTTTATTTTTGTATGATCATTAAGAGTAAAAAACATCCTTTGTCATTTTTCTTTTACTAGAAAAATTACAACTTATGTTTTTTTCTAAATCGATCTATACAAAATCTAAGGTAACTGTGTTTGTTTTGTGTTGATACGAAGTGGGTCTTCAAAAGATTCTGTGATACATCCTAGTTTATTCACTTGTTTAAGCTTGTGGAATCTTGGTTTTGGTTTGATCTTCATTTGTTCAGTTCGTAGAAATCAAAACATTTCTTGTATAAGAAAGTGTTTTTTATTATTTTAAGGATAAAGGTGAATAATTGAAGTTAGTGATAAGTTGGTAAAAAATGGAAGAAAGTCCACTGACAAGTATGGGGAGGTGCATGGGATAGTAGCTAAAGTACAAAAAGTGGGTGGAAATTTGTTGAAAACTGCGTTTTATCGCAATTGAAGAAGATCAGACGAGTTATCGCATTTCACTTCTTTATCGCAATTGATTCTGACAAGTCTTCTATCGCAATTGGTGACTGCTTGGTTCTATCGCAATTGAATCAAGATAACTATCGCAGTTCAAACTCAGATACCTATCGCAGTTGACCATCGCAGTTGACCATCGCATTTGACATATCGCAATTCACTTATCACAATTGACGTCAGATTTGGTTGTCGCAGTTGTATCCGGGAAATCCATCGTAGTTCTGTCCAATATCTGACCCAACTGCGATATCGGACAACTCAGCTCCAGCGATATCGGACAACAAAGACATTTCAGCAGTTTTCAGAGTTGTCAACTTCAGTCCCTGTACTTTCTAGCAGCCTTTGGGAACTTCCAGAATTGGCAGTTTTGGCCCTCGTACTTGTGTGAATTGAGTTCAAAGTTAAATAACTTTTAAGGATTTGATTCGAACGTAATTTCGTCAACTCGAAAGTGAACTCGGTATTTTAACTCTTGTATAAGAGTGTAAAATACTTCGACAAACGGATATCTACTCTCTTGTATTAGAGTGTTAGATTTTATATAAATTGCCAATTTATATAAATTGGATATATTTCTATCTTAATTGACATTTTGCCATAATTTATATAAATTTTGGTTAAAATAGAAATTTTTATAGAAATTGTCATTTTATTTAAATTACAATTTACATAACCTTTGTCGAAATTGTAAACTTTTGACTTTGTCTTAATTATACTCTAATCAAATTTTATAACTTTATTTAAATTTATTTCGTTCATCTACACCTACAACTTCAACGTTCATCATCAACAAACCAAGGCTTCAAAACAACATCAACCAAGTTCAACCGTCAACAACGTCTCCTACTTTGTTGCAACGATCCTAAATCCACTTTATCATACACAATATTTTAAAGATGACTGAACAACAAGACATTCATGCCGCAGGTTCAGAAAATCGACCTCCAATGTTGGAAAAAGGTGGTTACCTTCCATGGACGAGTCGTATGCTTCGATATATGAGATCCAAACCTAATGGACAAGGTATACTCTTGGTTAACTCCGTAAAAGAAGGTCCATTTAAGCCTGGTAAGATTAAAGAAACAGCTGGAAACCCTACTGCAGAACCTCCCGTCGAACCAACGTACAAAACCAAAGAGGTATCGGATTACACTGAAGCAGATTGAAAGCAAATTAAGGCTGATCACCTAGCAATGCATCTAATCCAACTCGGTTTACCACAAGAAATATTCTGTGCTGTAGATAGCTGTCAAACTGCTAAAGAAATGTGGGATCGAGTTAGACGTCTTTGTCATGGTACAGAAATTGGCATTCAAGAAATGGAAAACAAGCTTCTGACAGAAAGAGAGAAGTTCACAGCAACACCAGCTGAACAGATTGAATCTTACTACACACGGTTTTGTACTCTAATGAATGAGTTGATCAGAAACAATTTGGCACCTAAACAAATTGTTCAAAATATCAAGTTCATCAACAACCTTCCAGAAGAATGGGGACGATATGTTACTATTGTCAACCAAACTAAGAATCTTCATGATGTGAACTACGATCAACTCTATGATTTTCTCAAACAAAACCAAGCAGAGGCAAATGAAGTCAGAAAAGAGAAGCAAGCAAAACAACAAGATCCTCTTGCACTCATAGTCCAATCACCTACACCCGCAACAGTCAGTGCACAACCATCATCATCATCATCCACTCAGCAATTCATGCAACAACAGTATATTCCACAATCACCATTCTACCCACAACAACAACAGGTAGTCCCACAACAACAATACCCACAACACCCAGATCAACATGATCAGGATGAGTCAACTGATGCCTTGTCTCAAGCTTTTGCTTACCTATCAAAAGCATTCCAAGGACGTTACTCCACACCCACCAACAACAATCAACGAATCTCATCGAACACTCGTAACAAGCAGATTGCACAGCCGAGTTTCAACATGGGTCAGCAAGGACAGATGGTTGGGGGATATGGGAATCAGCAGGGATATGCTCCAAGATTTCAGATGGGTAATCAGAATGCAAGGCAGTATGTTGGTAATCAGATGGGTCAGTTTGCAGGGAATCAGATGGGTAATGCTGTTGGTAATCAAAGGGTACAGAATGCTGGGAATCAGTTTGAGAATGTTGCTCAGGGAGCTGGGAATAGAAATCAGGGAAATGTGATGAAGTGCTTCAACTGTCAGGGTATTGGTCACAAGGCTAGGAACTGTCCAGACAAGCCGAATAAAAGGGATCCAGCGTATTTGCAGAAAGCATTAATGTTGGCAAACAAGGAAACGGCTGGGCTTCAGTTGAGTATAGAAGAGAATGACTTCATGGCTATTATGGATGCTTCAGAAGATCAAGAGGACATCGATGCAAACTGCATTTTTATGGCTAATCTTCAGGAGGCAAAGTACGACACGGATTCGGAAGCACCTCCTGCTTTTGACACTAATGCGGTTTCTGAGGTACAACCATATGCTACATGTCACAATAATGAAATTTTTGATATGACACCTCAAAATGAACAGCATCCTGAGACTCCTAATCTCATTTATGATACATACATGGACGAACCAAGTTGTAGTAATACTAATTTGGTAACTCCAGATATGGATCCTAATGATGAATTCGAGTCACAGCATACTGATAATGATGAGGAAACACGTGCTATGTTTGAATCATTATAGCAAAATTGTAGTGTTTAAATTGAAAAGGTCAAAAAGGTCAATCGCGATGTTAAGGCCACGAATGAAAAATTGACCACTGAGCTTGAGAGGTATAAGGTGAATGCAAGAGCTTATGATTTTCATAACAAAAAACAGTCGGAACTTGAGGTTAGCTTAAAAGAGTCTGAGTTAAGAGAAAAACGTTTACAAATCAAATTTAACACTCTAGATGTTAATTTGAATAACCAAATTAAATCTCTAAACAAGGAAATTTCTGAACTAACCAACCAGCTTTCAAAACAAAAATCAACTTATTCCAATCTTGAAAAAGAAAAGAAGGAGTTGAATGAAAGGTTTTCAAAACGTAAAAAGGATCTTCTTAAAGAGATCAATGACAAAAAGGAAACCATTGGAAAGTTGGAAGATTTAATTGTAAAAACGGGTCATTCTGCACAAACGATTAATTTGTTAATAAATGACAAAAACCCGATTTTACATACACTAAAGAAAACGGCTATCGGTTGTGAAAACCCTTATTATCTCAAGAAAGCTCAGAGTGTACAGAATGTGTTATATGATGGTACTCTTATAAATGATAAACATGATCCTATAGAGGTTCATGATTCTAATGAAACGATTAAGCTTTCAGAAGAGAGTAGAAGGAAAATGAGACAAATGAACCCAGAAATAAAACCCATTGACTATAATGAAGCAAACAAACTTGCTGGGGTTCATCTTGTTAAAAAGAAGTCACCTCTGTTTTTTCAAAAACCAGTGGTTTTCATAAAACAAAAAGCTGTCTCAAAACATCTGCCTAGCATCGAACAAATGGCATCTAAAAACACTTATGATGCAAGTGCAGCTAGACTATATTTGGTCGATCTTAATCAGAGAATTGAGAAACTTCAACGTATTGTGGCTTCCAAAATTAACAATAATAAGTTTGAATGGTTTCCGGGTGTTCAGGATGAACTGAAAAAGATTTTTAAAGAGGAAATTAATCCACATGTTGCTGCAATCTATGCGGTTGTTCAAAATGTGGAAAATAATCTTTTAAAAGAGTCTGCAGAATTTGTTAAGGATCACAAATCCTTAGTGAAGGAAGCTAATGAATACTTGGAACACATAAAAGTTTTGGAAAAGCAAAATGACTCTCTCTCTTTCGAAGCTCTATCGACCGATATCATGTCTATTATTTTCCAAACATATTCTGTTGAGGATGATGAACGACTTCGAGCTGAGACTTCTGAAATTGTTTCAAAATATGAAAAGGCGCTTTTTAAACTTGAAAAGCAAAATGTTACATATTTTAAACAACTTGATACAAAAAAGGAAGAATGCAAGTATGACAAACTGTCGTATGAGCATTCTTACAAACAGCTGAAAGAACAAATTGATCTTTTGAAGTCTCAGCTTGCAAGTCAAAAAGGGCAGGGTGAGGAAACTCCGGGTATTGCACCATTAACCCCCTTGCCTAATGAGAAACAAAAAGAGAAAGCAGTTGTCAAGAACACTAATGTAATAGCACCTGGCCTTTATAGGATTAGTCCCACTACTGCGTCTACCTCTAAACCTAAAACATCTAGGGCGTTAGACAAAAGTAAGAACGATAATCCAAATGAATCTAGGAATGCTACAACATCTCAGGACAACATCATAAATTCTAATGAGTGTACCTTACCTTCTACAGGATTAGAAAGCACCACTAGGAGCAAGCGAAAGCCTAGTAGCACTATCAAGAAATCTAGAGTATCGCCTGTCTCTGAAAGTGAATGCAAGGAAGTAGAAGAACACCCTAGGAATTTAAAGCTTTCAAATAAGGAACAAATATCATCTGGATGTAATGAACAGACCAGTGTTTTGAATGCATGTAATGAATCTGTTTGTTTAATGCAAGAAAAATCTTTGTCTGAAAATGCTTGTGATGATAATGTTTCTGATAATGTGAATGATAAGCCTGAACAGAAAGATGTTCCTACACAAACTAGTGCTAAGACTAGATACCTTAACAGTCTCATTGCTGTATCTAGGACCATATCTAGTACTCTATTGCCTAGGGACTATCTTAAGCTGTGTGCATGGAAACCAACTGGTAGAAAGTTTACACGTAAGAATGGCAAACAAAAAGTTGTTCCCTTAGAACAAAATTAAACCATCTTTGTGTATGTGGTTCATGTGTTACCCCTAACCCATGGAACCAAATGAAATACGGTTTCCAAATGCAAGTGTTTTATGTTCATGGCAGGTTATCGAAATATGTCTTTGGATCGTGGACTCGGGTTACTCCAAGCACATGACCGGGAATCTGAAGCTGCTGATCAACTTTGTATGGCAGTTCATGGGGACTGTAAGGTTTGGGAATGATCATGTTGCAGCTATTCTGGGTTATGGTGATCTTCAGTTTGGGAATTACTTGATCACACGGGTCTACTATGTCGAAGGGTTGGGACACAATCTGTTCTCTGTTGGACAGTTTTGTGATGCAGATTTAGAGGTTGCTTTTAGGAGAAACACATGCTTTGTTAGAAATTTGGTGGGGAATGATCTCTTAATTGGGAATCGTGGCACCAATCTCTATGCAATTGACATAAACCAAATGGCCTCTTCATCACCTATTTGTCTCATGACCAGGGCAGGTGAAACAAAATCCTGGTTATGGCATAGACGATTGTCCCATCTGAACTTTGACACGATCAACAAGCTTGCCAAAGACAACATCGTCTCCGGTCTTCCTAAATTCAAATACACCAAAGAACACCTATGTCCATCATGTGAGCAGGGAAAGAGCAAAAGAGCAACATTCAAACCTAAACCCGTACCTAGTTCGGTTGATAGGTTGCATTTGTTGCATATGGACTTATGTGGCCCGATGAGAGTTCAAAGCATAAATGGGAAGAAGTATATTCTTGTAATTGTTGACGACTATTCAAGATATACATGGGTAAAGTTTTTAAGATCTAAAGATGAAGCACCAAGAACCATCATCGCCTTTCTGAAGCGGATTCAAGTTCTACTTCAAGCTCCAGTTAGGATAGTTGAACGGATAATGGCACGGAATTTGTCAATCAGGAGTTAAGAACATTCTTTGAAGAAACTGGTATTACTCACCAGACATCAGCTGTTAGAACTCCACAGCAGAATGGGGTAGTTGAAAGAAGGAATAGAACCCTTGTAGAAGCTGCTCGCACTATGCTGATTTATTCCAGTGCTCCGTTATTCCTATGGGCTGATGCTGTTTCTACTGCTTGTTTTACTCAAAACCGATCCCTAATCCATCCAAGATTCAATAAAACCCCATATGAACTTATCAACAATCGAAAACCGGATATTTCTTATCTTCATGTATTTGACGCTTTATGCTATCCAACAAATGACAGGGAAGATCTGGGAAAGTTGAAGGCTAAGGGTGATATTGGAATCTTTATTGGGTATTCTGAAAACTCGAGGGCATTCAGGGTGTATAACAGGAGAACGAAAAAGATAATGGAGACGATGCATGTGAAGTTTGATGAAATTTCACAAATGGCTTCTGAGAGACTCGCTCTAGAACCCGCGCTTAACCGAATGACTTCCGGACATATCAGTTCGGGACTCGCACCTCAAGGAGCTCAATCAATTCATGACGAACAACCCACAACTCAAGAACTGGATAATTTCTTCGAGTTCATGTACGATGAATACTATGGTGACGCTTCAAAAAATGCATCTAACCAACATTCCGCTGCATCCACTCAACATCAACAACCACCACCACCACCAAATCCAGATGCATCCACAACATTCGAAGCTGGCGCACCGACTCCCTCAACATCAACATCATCTACATCTACTCCAGCAACTCCATTCATTGAAATTGTTCTTCCAAGAATTGATGAGCAAGAACAAAATAATGCTGTGTTAGACGAAGAAGTCTTTGAAAACCCGTTTGGAACGGAATCTGGTGAATCATCTTCCAGATTACATGAACCGACTAACACGCAGTCTTTCAGTCCAAGGTACCCTTCAACATTACAGTGGACAAAAGACCATCCAATTGAACAGGTTATTGGTGAACCCTCAAGACCAATTCAGACGAGAAAACAACTTCATACCGATTGCGACATGTGCATCTATGTCTGCTCAGTCAGCCTCATAGAAACTAAGAACATTCGGGAAGCAATGGCAGATAATGCCTGGATTGAAGCGATGCAGGAAGAACTTCTTCAATATCAGTTACATGACACATGGGATTTAGTTCCAAGACCAATTGACAAACTTGTCATTGATCTTAAGTGGTTATGGAAAAATAAAAAGGATGAAGAAATGACTGTAATTCGCAACAAAGCTCGTCTAGTGGCAAAGGGATACAGACAGGAAGAAGGGATAGATTTTGAAGAGTCATTCGCACCGGTTGCAAGGCTTGAAGCAGTCAGGATTTTCTTAGCTTATGCCGCTCACAAGAACATCACAGTTTATCAGATGGACATCAAGATAGCTTTCTTGAATGGAACCCTGAAAGAAGAAGTGTATGTGAGTCAACCAGACGGTTTCGTTGACAAAGATCATCCGGAATACGTCTACAAGCTTAAGAAGGCAATCTATGGTTTAAAACAAGCCCCACGGGCGTGGTATGACGAGTTATCATCTTTCTTATTGTCAAATAATTTCACCAAAGGAACAATTGATCCAACCTTGTTTACAAGAAAATACAAAAATGATATTTTGATTGTTCAGATTTATGTGGACGACATAATTTTTGGGTCCACTAATCCGACACATTCAAAACATTTTGAAAATCTCATGAAAAGCAAATTTGAAATGTCCATGATGGGAGAATTAAAATTCTTTTTGGGTTTACAAATTCATCAATCCCCGCGTGGAATTTTTCTTAATCAGGCTAAATATACAATTGAGATTTTGAAAAAACATGGTATGGATAATTGTGACTCTGTTGGAACTCCTATGGTCACATCACCAAAAATTGACGCTAACCTATATGGGAAACCCATGGATCCGAAGAAATATCGGAGCATGATTGGTTCTCTCATGTACTTAACTGCAAGCCGACCAGATATTCATTTTGATGTTTGCTTACTTGCACGGTTTCAGGCAAGGCCTACCGAACTTCACCTCCAAGAGGTTAAACGGATCTTTCGATACCTTCGAAGAACCATTAACATGGGTCTTTGGTATCCGAAGGATTCGGAGTTTACACTAATTGCCTTTTCAGATGCCGATCATGCTGGATGCCAAGTAACAGCGAAAAGTACGTCAGGCGGAGCGCAATTTCTGGGAGAAAAACTAGTAGGCTGGTCGTCAAGAAAACAAGACTGCACTGCTTTATCAACAGCAGAGGCCGAGTATGTGTCTCTATCTGCGTGTTGTGCTCAAGTCCTTTGGATGAGAACACAACTCACAGATTATGGTTTCTCTTTCAACCGCATACCTTTGTATTGCGATTCAAAAAGTGCCATAGCCATCTCGTGCAACCCAGTGCAACACTCGAAGACCAAGCATATTAGAGTCCGCTATCACTTCATAAAAGAGCACGTTGAAGAGGGTACTGTTGAATTGTTTTTCGTGAAGACAGAATACCAGCTCGCCGATCTATTTACTAAGGCCCTCCCAAAAGAGCGGTTTGAAAACTTAGTTCGTCGAATTGGAATGCGAAGCTTAACTCCCGAAGAGTTAGAAAGTCTTCTCGAATCTCATTGATTTACTTCATAAAGCTTCGCATGTAAATATTTTGGTAAACATTTTTTGTAAATATTTATGTATATATTTTTGGTAAATATATACATACCTTTTAAAAAAATCAAAATATAAAAATAGAAAATTTGAAAAAGCCATAAAAAATATAAAACATCAAAAACCAAAAATATTCTTCTCACGACATGTCTCTCGTCTAATCAATATTCTGTACGTACTTAGAAATGTCATTCAACAATGATACGGGTATTTACAGATGCTTGAGCGAGAGTTATTTTTATGTTTTTCTAAAACATGTCGTTTCTCAAATTCCTCATTATGGCTTTCGTGCATTTCAGTACGGAACCCGTTCTTAAACGTGAAATCTTTTAAATGTAGCTCGGGTATGCCGGAAAAGGTTTCAAATAAACGCTACATTGAATGACTTCTGATTATTTCCGATCAGGACTCGCAATGTTAATGGCGAAAAGCAAAAACCTTGAGCACTTAATCAAAATGATTTCAGGAAGATTTTTTCAAAATCTTTAAATGAATTTTGTGCTCAAGATAACTCCCTCTAAGACCCTTAACTGCTTTTAAACTCAATTGTTTAAATAAAATGCTATGATTAAGGGGGAGTATAAAAAGAAAAATGTTCCATTTTTCATGCTAAAATCAGTCCGTCTCTCCACAAAAAGTTTCATTTTAATCGACTATTTTCAAAAATACCACTTCATGCTATTTTTGAGGGGGAGATTAAGTGTTTAAATATATGGGGGAGAGGACGTGATTAAAATGTGATCGAAAAGAAGTTTTGTCGTTTGAATCTCAAAACGAGTTCTTCAAAAAGACTCAGCATGAACCCTCGAATTGACGAAACTAACTGTCCGCTATCGAAAAGACTAGTCCTGGACGGGTAATAATTTCAAACTAGTTTACCAGTGATGTAAGCGTGTCTCGCAAAGGACTTGTCTGAGTAGAATGTACCAATTCGACAGATGATCTTTGAATATGACCAGGACGGGTAATAATTTCAAGCTAGTCTATCTAGTGATGTAAGCGTGTCTCGCGAAGGTCATGTTCATTGAAAATCAATCATTTCAAATATGCGAACTCTACCCAACATGTGCAATTTATTTCAAAAATGCATGAGCACATGTGAAGGGGGAGTGTTTCAAAAATGTAAAACTCTCAATGTGAACAAAATATGTTTTCTCACAAACATGTTGAGAGATTTTCACAAGGTTTAATGGCATGTGACAAATAATCTAGGATAATCATGGAGTAATAAGGTGATTATGGTTAGGTTATGTCCAAGGATCCGCCAGAACCAGAGGGATCTACCCAAGGACAATTCCAATAGCTTAGCATTAGAAGTCCTTAGGAAAGATTGAAAAAAGGAGTATAATGAGAAAGGAGAAAGAAGGGGTTGAAGAATGAAAAAGAAAAGTTTTTGTAAGGGTGAAAAGAAATAGCCCTCAATGAAAACTTAGGACAGAAACCGGGTCAATACATCTGCTATCGGTACTCACTAAGGTGATACTGGTATTGAAGACAAGACGTCATGGACCCAGTGACGCAATGCACCACCCCTCCTATCCACTCAGATATCTCTTAAAAGATATTTGTTTCATTTCTCACGGAGAACACTACATAATCTATCGGCCTCTCACTCCGAGATGTGTTGATATTGAAAAGGTGGCACTCTGCTTCATGCCTCCGATGACTTAAACCAAAATGCACATTATTGAGTATAGAGACATGAGATTCATCAAAAGATCTCTTAGGAACACTTCCTATGCAATACACTTGTGTTCATCAAAAGGATACAAGTTGTATGAGTCTTAATGAGATCTAAGGATCTTGCCTCACGACACGATGGCCGCTGGACGTTTTATTGCTAACTGTCTTATGCAGGTACCGACGGAAGTCTATCCACCATCATCATCTACTAATGACGAAGCATCTGGAATGAAGGAGTAGATCAAGGCAAGAACGACCAAGAGACGATTCTTTGAAGATCACAGCGCGTAGAGGAACATTGAATGAAGACTATTTTGCATTGACACACAAAGTTTAAGTCATTGAAGACAAAAGAACAATCACGGGATCATCATTTGAATGACCATCCCTTAGGGGGAGATTGTTAGCAATTACTTTTCTTAATTGCAAAAGTGATGGTCATTAGTTTGTATGACTTAAGTGTGTCATGTAATGTGTAGTTAATATTGTGGGCTAGTTGTATTAGTTTTGTTATTGTCCAAGTGCACAAGTGTAATACTTAGACTAAGCCCACATGATGTCCAAGTCAAAGCCCATACAAACCCATTTGTATGTTGGCTGTACGCATAAAACCACACACACACTCTCATTATCAGTGTGCCTCATTTGTAAGAAAGAGAGTGTGTGTGTGTAACCCTTGTCATTGTTTATTTCCTTTTCATTGAAGCTAATAAACCTTTGACTGAAATTTAACCTATGATCCATACTACTCTTTCTTGTTCTTAATATGTATATGTGAAGCATCATCTTGCTTTAGTGTGTTGTGTGATAAAGAGGAGAAGCTTCGGTCCTTCAAATTTCAATCAAAAGGCGCCACAAACGGTCCTCAAATCAAGGACCCCGGGCAAAAAAAATGACGTTACATCAAGTCCAACGGATATTTACACCAAACATTCCAATCTATACCTTTCAATCTAGATCTATTCCGAATCCAAAAATACGACGTCGTTTTAATATTTTCCACTACTTCAATAGCTCTCCGATTTTTGCCTTTGAAGATTCTATCATTTCGTTCATTCCACAACGCCCACATCGTAGTAAAGATAATACCTCTTAAAATGTATCTCGACTGATTCGTCTTAGCCTGAATATTCACCATCTTCAGTAGATCCAACACATCGAAAGCAAAGATTGGAGACAAACGGCACCAAGCTTCAATTCTAGACCATATCTCAGCTGCGAATAAACACCCGGTGAACAAATGGATCGTCGTCTCCATATCCGAGTTACAAAAAACGCACGAGTCGCTCGGCAAAGCAATCCCACGTTTGATCAGCTCCAACCTCGTCGGAAGTCGATTAAGTGTAGCTCTCCAAACCATGATTTTACATTTCAACGGCACCCACCCTTTCCATTTCATTTGCACATTATTAATCGGCTGAGGATAACTAGCAATCAGTTTTTTGGCTTTGTTCACAGAATATACACCATTCTCATCGCCCTTCCATTTCCATTCATCGAGACCACCCTTCCAAACATATTCATAAATGTCGGACAGAAGATTGAACAGTTCACTGATCTCTTCAGGTGAAGCTGGAACGGAACGCCAATCCCATGACAGGTTCTTGTTGCCGTTTACTATTCGTAACCTGGAGGATACCGTCGCCCACTTCTTTTTTTCAAGCCTGAATAAATGCGGATATGTTATTCGGAGTGGTTCGTCTCGAAGCCAAGAATCTACCCAAAAATTGATTGTCGACCCGTCACCCATAACACCAACGAAATAACTATTATGAGTGCTACCATTCCAAATCTTTTTCTCCCCTATTTTCACAATTTGTTTCCAGCATCCACTTGCCGAAGAAGTACATGGTAACAAAGTCCATGTCTGACTCGACCCGTGACATCCCATCACAACTTTCTTCCATAAGCTACTACCTTCTTTTTTGAATCGCCACGCCCATTTAAGAAGGAGCGCTTCATACCATATTTGACATCACATTCTACATTTACAACGAATAAATGTGCATAATTATGAAATATATTAGTTCATTTAATGATAATTTTTTTTAATTATGAAATGCTAAACATAACCCATTTTTAGCAAAACCCATAAATTTATTAGTATAGTCTCAGTAAATTCGTTGACTATAAATTCTGTTTTAATTTAATTTGCTATAAATCCTTCTTTGATCTCTGATAAAAGTTGTTTTATTAGATATATCTGTTACTTATATAAATTACTCCGTACTATATAATGGGCATGCATATCTCCAATTTTAAAGGACCACTAGCTACACCTTAAAAAGGGTTGATATGGTTCTGATTTTAGTCCAATTCTATAAATTGAAGTTCGAAAATGTTACACAACTTACACTTTGATATCTTCAAAAGGTTAGATAGAAATCAACGTACGTCTGGTAATTACAAAAGCGGACGAAAAAGAAGGGTAATTTAACAGGTCATGAAGGAGATGACAGAAATTAGGTCATTTGCACTCTTTTGTGCAAATCTAGTTTCTTCCAATCTTTTCTTCTTACTCGCTACTTTCTTGCTCAAGATAGGAAGCCTAGAGTTTTTGATAGCGTCTTGCCATGTGATAGCGTATGTGGTCTGACAGACCCAACTCACCTTATGAAGCACAAGCTTATGGGCCACTTGATAAACCACTCTAAGATGGTCACTAGATGAAGGGCATGACCAAATGACACAGGCTGAAAGGCCATAAGGTATTCTTTAAAAAGTATTACATCATCAGTCTTTTACTAATAATGCAATACTGGGGGGCATGTTAACGTATGTGTCCGAAGGACACGTGCCGAGAGGCAGATACAACACCTGTCCAAACGACATGTGCCGAAAGGCGTAAAGACATTCTTTAAGTATTGCAACATCGGTCTTCAACCAATAGTACAATACTGGGGGGACATGTTGGCGTATATGGCCGGATGGCCCACGCCGAAAGAACAAACATTATTACTGCCGAACGGCCTATGCTGAGTCACCCTAGTCGAATGACTTATATCGAACCACAGCCATGAAAACATACCAAGTCCCGAACAAGCCCAGAGATCCGGACCACCGTGCAACCAAAAGAGTAAGGAATAATATCTGGGAACGCGAGACTGACTCGGGCAGATCCTATAAAAGGAAACATTGCAGTTTCCCGCCTAAACGTGTCGCTATCAACGGATAAGGACAAGGAAGTCCACCTATATAAAGAGGACATATACTATTCTCAAGGGCAGGTTTTTTATATTCCTCTTACCTCTCTCTATTATCTCTCTCCACATATATGTCATTTTATCATCTCATATCTCCACATATCACAGATTATACACAGCACATTCATACATATATACTTATGCTAAAATCCTCTACATACGAGGTTCTGACTTGACCGTCGGAGGGTGGTTGTTAGCAATTAATTTATTAATTGTGAAGTGATGGTCATTTGTTAATCTAGAACTTAAGTGTCATTTGTAATGTTTAGTCTAGAATGTGGGCTAATGGCATTAGTTTTGTTAGTAACTTAAATATATATGTGTAGTGCTAACATTAGCCCACACCAAGCCCAAAGAAAAGCCCACCAATCCATTTGGTGATGGCTGTGTCGATATATTAACCACACACTCTCATTCTCATGTGTCTCACAAATGTGCCTCATTATTGTATCAAGTGAGAGTGTGTGTGTGTTCTCATAGAGTCTTTGTATTATTTCTTTTACAAGTGATAATCATTCGACTACAAGTTATTCCATACGATCCACATACTACTTCTCATCTTGTTATATACATAGATCTTGTGAGTGTCATCATATTGTGTCGTGTGTTTGTGTGATAAAGAAAGGAAGGTCGATCCTTACAAGTGGTATCAATGAGCAAGGCTTCAAGGTAGGAGGTATTTTTTGTTTGATTATCAAGACTAAAACACCCACTGTTATTTTTCTTTAAGTAGAAAAGTTACACTTTGTGTTTTTCTCTATTCGATTCATACGCAAAATCAAGCAAAAAGTTGTGTTTGTTAATGCTTAATCGACTTGGTTTATGAAGGTTTGCTAGTTTCTCACTCAAATCTTGTATTTCAAGCTTGGATTTTTGTTTGTTCTAAGTTATTTTAGATCGACACAAATCAAACAAGAGATTATACGATTTGTTTTTGGATATATTTGATCTTTCTTGTTGCGTATAGTACTTGTTTGTGAATTATTGATTTGAGTTGACAAGAGTTGGTAAGTTGGTGAAAGTTGGCAGTGGAAAAGTCTTACATGTATGAGCATAGCATGGGCAAGTGACTAAAGGACAAGAGTGGTTGAGCTGCCATCTATCGCAATTCTGAGACCAGCGTTCTATCGCAATTCGTCAAAATTGTCGCAATCTTGTAAAGATTGCGATAAGTATCGAAATTGGATCTTGGCTATTGCTATCGCAATTCAGAAGCTGATTTTATCGCAAATCAAAACTTAGACTTATCGTAATTCAAAAGCTGAGGTTTATCAAAATTCAGGTTTTGGCTTTTATCGCAATTGACATTGGTCTGTTTTATCGCAATTCAGCAAAGACAGGTTTGTCCGACATCTTCTATCGCAAACTGATATCGGACAATACAGCCAATTCAGATATCGGACAATGCAAGATTTGCTGTTTGACAAATTCAGTCCTTCGCAATTGCAGCTGCTTTTGGGAACTTTCAGAATTGACAGTTTTGGCCCTCGCACTTGTGTAAAACGATTTCAAAGTTAAATAACTTTTAAGGATTTGATTCGAATGTAATTTCGTCAACTCAAAAGTGAACTCGGTATTTTCGCGCTTGTATAAGTGTGTAAAATACTTCGACAAATGGATATCTACCCTCTTGTATAAGAGTGTTAGATTTTTATATAAATTACCAATTTATATAAATTAGACATATTTCTATCTAAATTGACATTTTGCCATAATTTGTATAAATTTTGGTCAAATTGAAATTTCTATAGAAATTGTCATTTTATCTAAATTGTAATTTACATAACTTTTGTCGAACTTGTAAACTTTTGACTTTGTCTTAATTATACTCTAATCAAATTTTGTAACTTTATTTAATTTGTTTCGTTTATCTAAATTACAACTTCAACAATCATCAACAACAAACCAAGGCTTCACAACAACAACATCTCCTATTTTGTTGAAACGATCCTCAATCCACTTTATCATACAAAATTTCAAAGATGACTACACAACAAGACATTCATGCCGCCGATGCAGAAAACCGACCTCCAATGTTAGAAAAAGGTGGTTATCTTCCATGGACGAGTCGTATGCTTCGTTATATGAGAACCAAGCCTCAAGGTCAAGGTAGACTCTTGATTAAATCCATTGAGAAAGGTCCATTCAAGCCTCGTAAGATTGAAGTAACAGCTGGAAATCCAGATGCAACACCTCCCGTCGAAGCAACATACCGAATCCAAGAGGAATCGGATTATACGCCAGAAGATTGGAAGCAAATCGAAGCAGATGACTTGGCAATGCACTTAATCCAACTCGGTTTACCACAACAAATATTTTGTGCTGTAGATAGTTGTGAAACTGCCTATGATATGTGGGAACGAGTTAGACGGCTTTGTCATGGAACTGAAATTGGTAAACAAGACATAGAAAACAAGCTTCTAACTGAATAGGAGAAGTTCACATCCACTCCAGCTGAACAGATTAAATCTTACTACACACGGTTTTGTACTCTAATGAATGAGTTGATCAGAAACAAGTTGGCACCGACCCAAATTGTTCAAAACATCAAGTTCATCAACAACCTTCCAGAGGAATGGGGTCGATATGTCACTATTGTCAACCAAACAAAGAACCTTCACGAGGTGAACTATGATCAGCTCTATGACTTTCTAAAACAAAACCAAGAAGAGGCAAATGAAGTCAGAAAAGAAAAACTAGCAAAACAACATGATCCTCTTGCACTCATTATCCATACACCTACACCTGCAACAGTAAATACACAACCCTCTTCATCTTCATCCCAACACTTCATGCAACAACAATACAATCCACAAACACCATTATGCCCACAACAACAACAAGTAATCCCACAACAACAACACCCGCAACACCCAGATCAAGATGATCAGGATGAGTCAACTGCTGCTTTGACTCAAGCTTTTGCTTACCTAATATAAGCATTCCAAGGACGCTACTCCACACCCACCAACAACAATCAAAGAATCTCATCGAACACTCGCAACAAGCAAATTGCACAGCCGAGTTTTAACATGGGACAACAAGGACAGATGGTTGGGGGATATGGGAATCAGCAGGGATATGCTCCTCGATATCAGTTGGGTAATCAGACTGCAGGGCAGAATGTTGGTAATTAGATGGGTCAGTATGCAGGGAATAAGATGGGTACATCTGTTGGTAATCAAAGGGGTCAAAATGCTGGGAATCAGTTTGGGAATGTTGCTGCTCAGGGAGCTGGGAATATGAATCAGGGTAATTTGATGAAGTGCTTCAACTGTCAGGGTATCGGTCATATGGCTAGGAACTGTCCAGACAAGCCGAAAAAAGGGATCCAGCTTACTTGCAGAAAGCATTAATGTTGGCAAACAAGGAAACGGCTGGGTTACAGTTGAGTGCTGAAGAGAATGACTTCATGGCTCTTATGGATGATGCAGAAGATCTTGAAGACATCGATGCAAACTGCATTTTTATGGCAAATCTCCAGGAGGCTAAGTATGACACGGATTCGGAAGCACCTCCTGCTTTTGACACCAATGCGGTTTCTAAGGTACAACCATATGCTACATGTCACAATAATGAAATGTTTGATATGTCACCTCAAAATGAACAGCATCCTGCGACTCCTAATCTCACTTACGATACATATATAGACGAACCAAGTTGTAGCAATACTAATTTGGTAACTCCAGACATGGATTCTAATGGAGACTTCAAGTCACAGCATACTGAGAATGCTGAGGAAACACGTGCTTTATTTGAATCATTATTGCATAATTGTAGTGTTGAAATTGAGAAAGTTAAAAAGGTCAATCACGATGTTAAGGCCGCGAATGCAAAATTGACCACTGAGCTTGAGAGTTATAAGGATAATGCAAGAGCTTATGATTGTAATAACAAACGACAGTCAGATCTTGAAGTTAGTTTAAGAACTTCTGAGTTAAGAGAAAAAGAATTGCAAATCAAATTTGACACTCTAGATGTTAATTTGAATGTGCAAATCAAATCTCTAAACAAGGAAATTTCTGAATTAACAAACCAGCTTTCAAAACAAAAATCAACTTTCTCTAATCTTGTAAAAGAAAAGAAAGAGTTGAATGAAAGGTTTTCAAAATGAGAAAATGATCTTCTTAAAGAGATCACTGACAAAAAGGAAACCATTGCAAAGTTGGAAGATTTGCTTGTAAAAATGGGTCATTCTACACAAATAATTAATTTGTTAATTAACGATCCAAACCCGATTTTACATACAATAAAGAAAATGGCTATCGGTTGTGACAACCCTTATTATCTCAAGAAAGCTCAGAAAGAACAGAATGTGTTATATAATGGTAGTGTGCTAAATGCTTCACATGATCCTCCCAAGGTTCATGATTCGTATGAAACGATTGAGCTTTCCAAAGAGAGTAGAATTAAAATGAAACAAATGAAACGAGAATTTCAACCAATTGATTATAACAAGCTTAATACAGATTCTGGAGTTCATCTTGTTCAAAAAGAGTCACCAATGTTTTTCAAAAGACCAGTGGCTGTCGCAAAACGCATAGTTGTCTCAAAACATCTGTCTAACATCGAACAAATGTCATCTAAAAACACTTGTGACACAAGTGCAGCCAGACTATATTTGGTTGATCTTAAACAGAGAATTGAAACACTTCAACGTATTGTGGCATCCAAAACAAACAGTCAACAGCTTAACTGGTTTCCAAGTGTTAATACTGAACTGAAAAAGATTTTTGAAAACGAAATTAATCCTCATATTGCAGCAATCTATGCGGTTGTTCAAAATGTGGAACATAATCTTTTGAAAGAATCAGCTGAATTCGTTAAGGACCACAAATCCTTAGTGAAGGAGGCTAACGAATACTTGGAACGCATAAAGGTTTTGGAACAACATAATGACATACTCTCTGAAATAACTCTATCGACTGAAATTATGTCTATTATTTACCAAACATATTCTGTTGAGGATGATGAAAAACTTCGGGCTGAGACTTCTGAAATTGTTATAAAATATGAAAAGGCACTTGCCAAGATTGAAAAACAAAATGTCACATATTTTAAACAACTTGATCAGAAAAAGGAAGAATGCAAGTATGAAAAATTGTCGTATGAGCGTTCCTACCACAACATGTAAAAACAAATTGATCTTTTGAAGTCTCAGCTTGAAAGTCAAAAAGGGAAGGGTGAGGAAACTACGGGTATAGCACCATCAACCCCCTTGCCTAATGAGAAACAAAAAGAGAAAGTTGTTGTCGAAACATCGAATGTAATAGCGCCTGGCCTTTATAGGATTAGTCCCACTAATGCGTCTGCCTCTACATCTCAAACATATAGGGCGTTAGACAAAAGTAAAAAGGATAATCCAAACGAGTCTAGGAATGCTACAACATCTCAGGACAACACCATAAATTCTAATGAGTGTGCCTTACCTTCTACAGGATTAGAAAGCAACTCTAGGAGCAGAAGACAGTCTAGGAGCATTAACAAGAAAACTAGTGTCTCGCCTGTTTCTGAGAGTGCATGCAAGAAAGTAGAAGAACACCCTAGTAATTTAAAGCTTTCAAATAAGAAACATATATCATCTGGATGTAATGTTAAGACCAATGTTTTGAATGCATGTAATGACTCTGCTTGTTTAATGCAAAAGAAATCTTTGTCTAAAAATGCTTGTGATGATATTGTTTCAGATAATGTGAATGATATGCCTGAACAGAAAAAGGCTCCTTCAGTAACTAGGGCTAAGTCTAGATATATTCGAAGACTTATTGCAAAAGCTAGGAAAACCACTAGTAGCCTATCGCCTAGGGATCACCTTAAGTTTTGTGCATGGAAACCAACGGGTAGAATGTTCACACTTAAGAATGGCACATTAGAAATAGATCCCAATGCTACACCGGAAACCATCTCTAAGTGTGATTCACCTGTTACATCTAACCCCCTGGAACCAAATGTTAAACGGTTTCCATATACAAAATCATCTGTTCTTCGCAGGTCATTGAAATCTGTCTTTGGATCGTCGACTCGGGTTGCTCCAAGCACATGACCGAGAATCTGAAGCTGCTGATCAACTTTGTATGGCAGTTCATGGGGACTGTACGGTTTGGGAATGATCATGTTGCAGCTATTCTGGGTTATGGAGATCTTCGGTTTGGAAACTACTTGATCACTCGGGTTTACTATGTCGAAGGGTTGGGACACAACTTGTTCTCAGTTGGGCAGTTTTGTGATGCTGATTTAGAGGTTGCATTTAGGAGAAACACTTGCTATGTTAGGAATTTGGTTGGAAATGATCTCTTAATTGGGGATCGTGGCACCAATCTCTATGCAATAGACATAAACCAAATGGCCTCTTCATCACCAATTTGTCTCATGACCAGGGCAGGCGAAACAAAATCCTGGTTGTGGCATAGACGTTTGTCCCATCTTAACTTTGACACCATAAACAAACTTGCCAAAGACAACATCTTCACCAGTCTCCCAAAGTTCAAATACACCAAAGAACACTTATGTCCATCCTGTGAGCAAGGAAAGAGCAAAAGAGCAACATATAAACCTAAACCCGTACCTAGTTCGGTTGATAGGTTACATCTGTTGCATATGGACTTATGTGGCCCAATGAGAGTTCAAAGCATAAATGGGAAGAAGTATATTCTTGTAATTGTTGATGACTATTTAAGATATACATGGGTAAAGTTTTTGAGGTCAAAAGACGAAGCACCAGGCATCATCATCACCTTTCTGAAGCGGATTCAAGTTCTACTTCAAGCTCCAGTAAGGATAGTAAGAACTGATAATGGCACGGAATTCACAAATCAGGAGTTAAGAACATATTTTGAAGAATCTGGTCTTACTCACCAGACATCAGCTGTTAGAACTCCACATGTCATTATGCTAGATTTATGAATACCAAGTCTCAATACCATGTCATGACCATATTCGCATGCTAAAGGCAAAAAGTAGATTGTACTTCAAATGATGTGTTAGGTACACAGAGAGCCTCAATATAATATTGCATAATTGTATGGAAAAGCTTATAAACTTGACTCCAAAAGTAAACAGGTAGAGAATATTTTTATGTTTCGGTCAAAACCTACTAGCATCTCAAATGAAACATTATATGAGAAAGCGACCAGAGAAAGTGACCATACGGAGTATATATTTTTTAAAAGGTTGCACATTTTAATGCATGTCATGTAAGATTGCTTTTGTCAATAGCAAGTCAATAAAGACAATTTTGAGTGGACCATATTTTTTATGTATGAATAATACTACCGTAAGAATTAATATGTCTAATACGAACATTCGACCATATGAAAATTTAATATGTCTAATTAACTACAAGGTATTTGCAAAACGTGTATATAAATTAACTTTGTGGCAAAAAAGAGGTTGGAATGGCATAATAGCTATTTAATATATATATATATATATATATATATATATATATATATATATATATATATATATATATATATATTATAATATATATATATATTCTATTCTCATGTTGAACTAATGTTTTAACGGTGGTTCGCTTATGCAATAAGTCTTTGTATATTTACTTCCACTTTTATGAGTAAATCTCTAAAAATAATTCGCTGATATCGTCTTGTCCAAGGGGTTTTAACTGTCCACTCAGTATAATAGTGAATGGTTTTGTAATATTAAATATCTTTTGAAGTTTGAACATTTTGTACATGACTATCATCTAAGCTTTTGAAGTAAATGTATATATAAATGAAATAAAGAATAAAAAATGAAGGTACAAACGTATAAGCAAGAACGATGATCGCTCGCAACTCGGTTCATAACATTTAAGTGTCAATCTTTAGAAATCTTTTTGATCGTCACAAATATTACACACCTTTTTCACACCTTTCATGTTTACTCCTCTCAACGATGGGAGATCCGAACTTTAAATAGTATAATCTTCCTCCGTGCTGGTCATCGTCTTTTATCCACGTCTTCTAGAGTCCCATACTAGAACTAGTCGTAAGGTTTGTCGACTACTTAAGCTCAGGCTTAAATCCATTTATGGCACTTATGTATTCAGTCATTTCAAAGATAAAAGTTGTCTTAGATTCAAACATGTGGGTTTGCGTAGCGAGCTCCAACCCTGCGTTCCATCTTTCGAACTCCGATTAACAGATATGTTTGAACTCTCAAAACCTATACTATGGTGTATGATGTTGCATCAATAATTATGCCATTAGTACTTTACAACTCATTATTGCATCTTGGTTTCATTAATCCATAGTAATTTTGTGAAAAAATGAGTTGCACTATTAGCATTGGAAAATACGAAAAGTTCAACCTAAAGTTATTTTGAGACTACACCATACTATTTAACATTGACAGAAACTATTAAAATCTCTTAGCAAGTGCATGTGGTACTATAACCTTTTCAAAACAGTCAAATTGGATAAAATTTTAACCTTTCAACTCCGAGCGGCAAAATACGACTCAGTTTTCTAGTCTCTCATTTATCTATCGAGCTGCGTGTCTTGAACTCCCAACATTTAAGATCGAGGCATTACTCGCCTCATTTTTAGGGCGGGTTCAACCCCTTTTTCACTTGTTCCAACCCTTGTGAATTTCGAAATTAGTCACCGCACCAGTTCCGGGGGAGCACCCTTTAGCATCATTATTTTGCTTATTGGGCATATACTTGACTGAAAGTTACAAAGATTTTTATTTAATAAGACTATGATTAAGCCGTAATACGAGCCCTGGTGTATTTTTTGGGTCTTCCGGTCAACTCCCGTCGGACGTTCCCATTGGTGACCTCCGGATGAGTTATAACTATTACGTTAAACGTCAGAGTTTCATCATTCGTTATATCGACCCCTTTTTATATCGAATGGAAGCATGTTAAAGCCTAGAGGACACGCATATGGCCTCTCGGCCGATTACACCATCAACCATTTCCGTCATCTCCAAAAGCTCATACGGATGAATTTTTATAATTTCTAACAATCATGGCCTATATAAAATCAGCCGTTAATTCGTTTCACGTAAAGCAATGACTTTCATACATCATAGTTTCAATATCGACCATGTCGACGTTTTAGTCCATCTACTTAGATGTATTCTTTTCATCCCTATTACAACTTCCGGACTCCGGTCTCTAGGTTGGTTGCATGTCCTTCTGCTTTGAGTTCTATTCATTGAAGGGCCGAGCGGCGAGCTTTAATTACTCGGTCGTCAGGTGACTCATCCCAACTCCGTTACTAGAGCTCCAACCTAACGATGATCATATGGTGAGACCTCACATTTGATGATAGGCTTTAACATTGGTCGACAACTTATTTGCCTTCACAACTTCAACTACCAAGCTACGGAATCGCGACATCACAAACGATAGATTTGCCAGATCTCCACTTTTGGCAAGACCTCGGCCCCTCGAATAAGCCATTAGGCTCATAACCTTCATAACATACAAGTAATGTTTCAGGTCATCACACTAATGTCGGGTGCTTTATGCAAGACGCATGAAAAATAAAACAAATCAGATTAGAGACATGTAAGAAATTCCTTGCATTTTCAAAAATTTGCCATACGCATTTTTTCCAACTTACACATCTTACATGCTAAAAATAGAAGAAGCGCTCTTTGAAGTGACACGACATGGGATGAAGACATACATGCATCTATATCTTTATGTTACAAAGTAATTAAGTATACAACTCACTATATACATGTTGCTACTCGAGGATAAATCCTTACATTACATGATAATACACAAAGGTATAATGACGATAATCACACTACTATAACTATGGCCTGGAGGTTTAAACTCTTTCCAAGAAAAACACAAACTCTGAAAAACAGTTTAGGAGTGTCCATAATTTAAAAGTATATATGGATAATAACCGTTGGAGGACGTACAACACTAAATATTAGGACAGCAATATTTGATTAATGTTGAAATTATTGGAATATAATGTTCCGTCATGTACGAGAAAACACCACATGTTTGACACTTAGCTTCCATGGGTAGAATTGTTATTAATCGCCGATTATCTAATACTTTATTTTATTTAAGTTCAACGATACTAACAAGCATTAGCACCGTTGAACTAGGGGAATATAGTGGTATAACACCTCTATTGGTTGTGTTACTGTCCCTTTGTGACTCATTTATGTATTAATACATGTGAAATAGTATATTAATACATGTGAAATAGTATATTTTTCATATCTAACGGAAAAAGACAAGAGCTTTCGTGTTTTACTCTGCAGGGATAACTATATGAGGTTCCACACGCGTAACAATTACAAGTTTCTGATCATAAGTTTAATGTGACTCCCGCGGTTGGCTCTCGACCTCCGGGGAAATGTAGTCAATGTTTAAAGATGGTTCATACCCCAAACGTGGTTGCCATATATAAACTAAGGCACAAATTGCCGATAGGCGTTAGACGCCCTAAAACGGTTCGTACCCCAAACGTGGTCGCCGTACTAAAACGGTTCGTACCCCAAATGAGGTCGCCGCACTAAAACGGTTCATACCCCAAACGTGGTTGCCGTACTAAAACGGTTCGTACCCCAAAACGTGGTCGCCGTACTAAAACGGTTCATACCGCAAACGTGGTTGCCGTCCTAAAACGGTTCGTACCCCAAACGTGGTCGCCGTACTAAAACGGTTCATACCCCAAACGTGGTTGTTGTACTAAAACGGTTCGTACCCCAAATGTGTTTGCCGTATGAAATTAAGGCACAAATTGCCGATAGGCGCAAGACGCCTCAAAACGGTTCATATCACTACGGTGGTTGCCGAAAATTATGGTCCATATTCCCTAAGCCTGATCCACGTAGGAAGAAATTTACCAACTTATCCCACAGAGGAAGGTGAGGAACGTTGACCCCGTAGAAAAATTAAAGCGGCGTATGTGTCAATGTATACCCCATAGACAAATTAAAAGCAGCCTGTGTGTCGATGTCTACTTCAGAAGACCTTGGTGCAAAAACACCGGAAAGGCAAAAATGTTCGAGTGCAAAAACACTCCGGAAGACCTAGGTGCTAAAACACCAAAGGGTTATGCTCCGCACGTTATTTAGGAAACAAAGGGATGATGGAAAGGGCATGTATGACTTTCGGATTCAGCCTCCGGCTAACAATACACCTTACTAGTGATTCACGGCCATTCGGAAAGAATTATGAAAATGTATATATAAAGACAAGACAAAATTTAAATATAGCATTATTTACTATATGTCAACAATACTATACTGGGGGGGGGACATGATGGCGTATGTGTTCTGACAGACCCAACTCACCTTATGAAGCACAGGCTTATGGGCTACTTGATAAACCACTCTAAGATGGTCACTAGATGAAGGGCATGACCAAATGACACAGGCCGAAAGGCCATAAGGTATTCTTTAAAAAGTATTACATCATTGGTCTTTTACTAATAATGCAATACTGGGGGGCATGTTAACGTATATGTCCGAAGGACACGTGCCGAGAGGCAGATACAACACCTATCCGAACGACATGTGCCGAAAGGTGTAAAGAGATTCTTTAAGTATTGCAACATCGGTCTTCAACCAATAGCACAATACTGGGGGGACATGTTGGCGTATATGGCCAGATGGACCACGCCGAAAGAACAAACATTATTACTGCCGAATGGCCTATGCCGAGTCACCCTAGTCGAATGACTTATGCCGAACCACAACCATGAAAACAAACCAAGTCCCAAACAAGCCCAGAGATCCGGACCATCGTGCAACCAAAAGAGTAAGGAATAATATCTGGGAACGCGATACTGGCTCGGGCAGGTCCCATAAAAGGAAACATTGCAGTTTCTCGCCTAAACGTGTCGCTATCACCGGATAAGGACAAGGAAGTCCACCTATATAAAGAGGAGATATACTATTCTCAAGGGCAGGTTTTTTATATTCCTCTTACCTCTCTCTATTATCTCTCTCCACATATATGTCATTTTATCATCTCATATCTCCACATATCACAAATTATACACAACACATTCGTACATATATACTTATGCTAAAATCCTCTAAATACGAGGTTCTGACTTGACCGTCGGAGGGTGGTTCCCGGGGCTTCGGCCTCGGGTCCCCATCTAATGGGTTCTTTCATGTTTGTAGCACACTTCATGCTCGGGACAAGGACGAACGGCACGGGAGAGCCGTCAAGACCAACCCGGCGGAAAAATGCTTCAACACCATGATAGAATAATCTCACCTAAATATTAAAAGATAAATGGTGAGCCAAACAAAGTGGTTCAAAAGTATATAAGAAATCATACAGGGGGTGAGCCAAATAAAGTGGTCAATAGTATATGAGTAAGCATACAGGGGACAGTGCGTCGGTATGAATGAAAATATGAAAGTAGAACTTTCTGTAGTATTTTGTCCATCTTACACACTTGCTTTCCGTGTGCATGCATATTACGATGGGTTCGCTGACTTGAGTGCGTTTGTGTAAGTTTCCCTTCTTCAGCAATGAGAAACATTATTTATGACATTAATCAAGATGTCTATAATTTTAATCGATTGGTTTGCTAACATGAGGGCCTTTGTGTAAGCTAGTTTCCCTTCTCTAGCACTAAATAATCACCAAAAATGTAGGTTTCAAATTGTTCTATGCCCCATTAAACATCATTCAAGGCTCGAATGTTAAATTCTTGGATCATATCACTATATCAGTTTAGTCATTTTTTAGCCAATGAACAACACGTGGAGGTGATTATATATTGGTCATTAACCCTAATGCCAATGGATCAAAATACTACACTTTTAGAACTTAACTACAACAATTTGGTGAGAAGGTTAAATGTAGCCCATGACATAATCAACTATTCATAACCAGTGAAGGAACTAAGGTGGGTCTTGAGGGTTGATCATTAAATGTAAGGGTGTAACATGTGGACTACACAGTCTACATCTGTGAAGTAGTGAAAATATTGAAGGAATCTTTAGACATCTCAACCAATTTGTGTGAACATGATGTACCTATATCTCAATTGTAAAGTGCAATTACCAGTTAACAAAATCCCATGCTAATAGCAAGGGGTCCCATGGAGAGATGATGTATATTTCTATCAGTGTTATTTTTTATTTTTGTGTAAGGTGTGAGGTGTCCATGAAAAACCATTACCACGGTCTGAGAACGTTATGCTTTTGTTAGTAGTTTTGTTTTACTTTGGTGCCTTCTGTTGTGGTGCCCAAAAATTATACAAGGCTTTTGGTGGCTTCGCATTGTAAATTAGTATCATCATAAATGTGCAACAACATAAATATAAGTTTTGCAGCTTACACTGAAGCGAAGCGTGGACACACAATCCTCGTTAGATCTACATTCATAAAACACAAACACTCAGAACTCTCAAAACCTTTGGACTTAATCCAAAATGAGTCAAACAACCAATAAAAGTCAAAACTGACTTAATCCAATACCTAAGTAAGTCAGAGTCCTTTTTTTCTTTCTAAACTTTAGTATAAAATTGTTGTTCCCAATTAAGTGATTATAACTCAGGAACAAAGTTAAGTTACTTACCATGCAAACAGATGTGATGTTTAAACCATTTTAATGTAAGAATACGTAAAGTTGTTTAAAAAAATAACACAACAAAGTTTTCAACGTTTAAAATTCTTATTTGAATGAATCAAAGAACTTGACAAGGATTATTTGCGGAATAACAATCCTAGTTGAATGAAAATTGAGGTGAACTCCTCTCTAACATAAACACAAACCTAAGTTATGGTTTAAGTAAGAACTTATTCTTACTCGCTGAATGTTCAGGCCTAAGTTCAATTCGAGGATTAAATGCTCTTGAATGTGTATCTATTTAGTGCAAAAGATACATTTACTTCTTTACAAATATTCTCGTTTATAGCAGAGAATTAGGGTTACAAAGACATTCTACTTTACTCGTGTTGAGCATCTAATGGTTGGGTGAGACTGCATTGAATGATGTCACACTAGGTAATGGGATAGTGTCTTCTTTAAGGAACAGTGATTGCCATTGTTGTATTTTTTACAAATGCTGGAAGGCGTTGTTTCCAAGAAGACTTACTTTATCCCTTTTCGCAAAAGTATATTTTTTCCCGCCTTTGACCTTCTAGATACTTGAGATTCTTTGCTCAGTATCTTTTTTAAATGATAGAGATCAAACATTGTTCAGTGAGGCATTGTCATCCTCACTGAACTGAACTTCTTCTTTGGATCTTGTGCTTCAATGGCTGAACCGCGTCAGTGTTGAAGTATAGACTTCTTTGTCTTCAAGAACTCAGAAGGAATTGGGCTGAACTCTTTTCAGCGACTAAGTTATACTTAAGCTATTTTTTATTCGAATCTATTAAGAGATTGTTGGACGCTGAAATGGCTCAAAAATCTCCCCCTATTTGGATATACAAATAGCCTAAGTTTATCAGATGTAAGTGAGCTAACAACTTCTTCTTACTCACTGATAAAAATAAAGTAAAGCAGTAATAGGTAAACAAGGTTCATTTGATATTCATTGATTACATTACAAAAAACAAAATTTATAAAATGACAACACTATTTATTGCTTCAGGGCTTGAATGATTCTGGTTTGCTTCAGTGGGTTCCTTAAATTTCTTCTTCCAGCTTCAGTGATCAGAAGAGAGCATAAAGTTCTTGCAACATCAGTTGTTCCTGGGCCTTGGTGGTGTCGTTGGAAGATCATTTGTACTACATACGTGTATTCATTGGTCAGCTTTAGGAGTTCTTCAATATCAATGAAGTCTTGTCTCTGTGGTGAGTTGAAGTAAACCATCCAAGTATGGGATCATTGAGCACGTGCCCAGCGAGATGGTTTTCATATGCTACCATTTCTTTGTAGCTTTTGATAGACCTGAAGACTTCTTTGAGACTCTCAGTTTCTCTCTTTCTCTTCTTATTAATCTTGTTCAGCTCCAGCATAGGATCTTGATCTTCCAAGGGAATACGAACCTGAATATTCAGTGATGCTTCCATTGCCATCATTTCATATAACCTTCTCCTCATTGACTGACCAATTTGAGTCCAACCCTTGCCTTTTCTTGTCCCACATAAGTCCATCATTTATTACCATTCTTGTACACCAACATCTGAGGTCTTGAATTCATTGATGACTTCAATAATTATCATCTCTGTAGATCCTCAGTCCAACTGGACCTTTAGTTGTTGTTGAGAATAAAATGTTCAAGTCAAAGAGCCTGCCAGATGAGTTATTGAGCCTGCTAGTTGATTTTGAAGAAGTTGAAGATGTACTAATAGTACCTTCTGGGTAAGAAGGTACTGCTAGTTAATGAAGGTCCTGCCAAGTTAATGATCAAGTTGATAGATATTTATTTGTAGATATTTGTTGTATTATTAGTCTTTGTACAAAGTAATACATTATGTAGAAGTAGTTCAGTCTTCCATGTTTGTGCAGAAGAATATACAAAGTAGTTTACATTGGTAGTTGTATTTAATAGTAGGCTAGAAAAGTCCAAGTATCTTATTATATTGTGCAACTTGACAACTTGTAATAAGGGGTTCTTATCCTATAAAAGGATCCCTTAGTCACCACCTTTGCAGTATCTCTTCAACTAAGAACCTTAGCATATATCCAAAACAGAACATCTCTCTAGTAACTTAGTTACAAATTCACAAATCCTTAACAAACCAAAGATTCAAGGTTACTTTGTAATCCTAGTGATAGTTAGATCATCCGTATTATTTCATCAATAATATTGAATCGTTTTGTGTTACTAAAGTTGTGTTCATTGTTCATTATAACTTACGTTTACATACTCACCACATTTGTTTTTCTTTTAAGTGTGTTATAGTAGATTCCGCATACTAAAACACATTCATTCATAAATATCTCAAACACATTATTAAGATTCATATCCCAAGTGTTTGTATAATCCTTCACAAGTGGTATCAGAGCTAGGCTGATATTTACGATTTAAAAGAACAATGGACGTTGAACACATTCAAACCAATGTTGCTGCAAAACTTCCATTACTCAAACAAAATGAGTTTGATATGTGGAGACTGAGGGTAGAACAATACTTTCAAGTGCAAGATTATGCACTTTGGGAGATTATCGAAGAAGGAAACTCATTCAAACCCACAATCACCACCTCCACAGTAAACGATGCACTAGTAACACATGTGCAAGTAAACCCAACAAGCGCAGAAGAAAGAATTCAAAAGAGAAATGATCTTAAAGCCAGGAGTATGCTTCTCATGACTATTCCAAATGATCAGATTTTGATCTTCAACAAATACAAATGTGCTAAAACCCTTTTTCAAGCTATTGTGGCTAGATTTGGTGGAAATGATGCCACCAAGAAAACTCTCCTCAAACATCAGTTTGAAAACTTTGCAGCCACAACAAATGAGTCTTTGGACAGCATGTTCAATAGACTTCAAAAGCTTTCAAGTCAGTTAGCCATTCATGGAGTAATGATATCTCAAGAATACTTAAACTCCAAATTTCTTAGGAGTTTACCCTCTGAATGGTCCATGCATGTCATTGTCTGGAAAAACAAACCAGATATTGATCAGATGAGTCTTAATGATCTCTACAACAACTTCAAAATAGTAGAGCATGAAGTGAAGAAGACTACTGGTTCAAGCTCAGGAAATATGGCTTTTGTTTCATCTCCAAGCACCTCAAGGGTAGTAGATGAAGAAAAAGATGGTAGTGAAGAAGGTACTGCCAACACAAATTTTGGTACTGCCAGTACTTCTAGCAGTACCAAAACCATTCTAGATGAAACAATTAGGTGTGCCTTCCTGACATCACAACATAATGGGTCCATATTAACTTTTGAAGATCTTCAAGAGATCAATGATGATGATCTTGAAGAAATGGACATAAAGTGGCAACTTTCACTTCTTAGCATAAGGGCTAAGAAATTACTGATGAGGACTGGAAAGAAGATTATCATAGATGGTAATGAGCCTGCTGGGTATGACAAGTCCAAAGTGGAGTGTTACAACTGCCACATGAAAGGTCACTACTCAAGAGAGTGTAGAAGACCAAAGAAGCAGGATGATAAGGGAAGAGGGTTTGAGAACAAGAACAAGGGAAGCTTTGAGAAGAAAGGAAGCTTTGAGAGCAAGAGCAAGGCTGTGGAAATCACTGAGCCTAAAGCTATGGTTGCTATTGATGGGATGGGTTTTGATTGGAGTTTTATGGGTGAAGAGGAGTCAACTTCAGATGAATTGGCTTTAATGGCTTTCTCCACTCCTGAGGTACAAATTACTAAATGTTCTAATACTTGTAAAGTTTTTGAAGAATTACAAACTTTTATAAAACTTTATGATGAACTGAAAGTAGAAGAAAGAAAAACTCATCAAGACCTAGTTAATCATAAGTGTGGTATGGCCAAACTTGAGAAGCAGATAATCCATTTTAGGGAAAATGAACTCACTTTTTCTGACACTAAAGCCATTCTTAACAGGGAAATATTTTTGAAAGATGCTGAAATAAATATGTTAAGAACTGAGTGTGCTAAAATGAACAAGAGAATCAAATCTGGGATTGGATACAAGACTTGTCCACCTCCTTATAGAGGAATCCCTTGTCCCCCAGGATTAGATCTTGCAGAATCAGGTTTACATGAATTCATCAACAAACCATTAGCTAAACCTGTAGAGAAAAGTGAACCTGTTGAGAGTGCTAAGATTGCTTCACTCTCTAACAAAAAGGTGCTCACTGATAAGAAATCAGATGTTCTAATTATTGAAGATTGGACATCTGATGATGATGAAGAAGAGACTGTTTCAAACAAAGGAAACAAAGTAGGACCACCCAGTCCTAAAAGAGTAGAGATTAAGACTAAGGCTAAAGCTGTTCTGAAAATAGTTGAATGTTGTGCTAAGTGTAATAGCAAACCTAGAGGTAGTCAAAGAAATTGGAACAATCTTAAGTCACACCAACTTGGTGATGATTTTGTTATGTACAATAAAGCTTGCTATTATTGTGGTAGTTTTAATCATACTCATGCTTATTGTAACAATTGGGTTTCTGGGAGTTCATCAAGGTCTAAAACAAATGGAACAAACCCCAGAAAAAGTTTTGTTAAGTCTAACACACCAAAAGTTAATCATACTGTTAGACCAAATAAGCCTGTTAATTCAAAACCAACTGATAAGGGTGCAAGAAACACTTTCAAATATGCACCAAAAGTTGTGAAAAGTCCCATTGAAAAGAAATATGTGGTCAAAACACAAGATTGGAGACCAAAACCAAAAGGTCCTGCTAGACCAAAAGGTCCTGCTAGACCAAATGGTACTGCCAAAATTGGTACTGATAGACCAAAGACCACAAAATGGATCAAAAGAGAAAATGCTGTTAAGTCCTCAGCATGTTGGATATGGAGACCACTCCAATCAAAAGGTGCATCAACAATCCTAAAGAGGTTTGATTTCATTGATGCAAAAGGCAAACCCAAGTCAGTTATGGCTTGGGTACCCCAAGGAAACTAATATGTCTATATATGTGCAGGAACATTCAACTGATATTGCTGATCAAGGATATGTAGATAGTGGATGTTCAAGGCACATGACAGGCAACATGTCTTACCTCACAGACTTCAAAACAATTGATGGAGGATATGTTACCTTTGGGGGAGGCATCAAAAGAAAGATTACTGGTAAAGGTACTATCAAAACCAGTAAATTAGATTTTGAAAATGTGTACTTTGTGAAAAAGCTTCAGTTTAATCTCCTTAGTGTCTCACAAATGTGTGATAAAAAGAACAATGTTCTATTTACTGACAATGAATGTATGGTTCTTTCTTCTGATTTTAAAATGCCTGATGAAAGTCAGATTCTTCTTAAAATCCCAAAAAGGAACAATATGTACAGTGTTGATTTAAAGAACATTGATCCTAAGGAGAGTTTAACTTGTTTAGTAGCAAAAGCCTCATTGGATGAATCTATGCTTTGGCATAGAAGGCTTGGTCATGTAAACTTTAAAACTATCAATACAATTGCAAAATATGATTTGGTTAGAGGTTTACCCAAAAAGATTTTTCAAAATGACCAAACCTGTGTTGATTGTCAAAAAGGCAAACAACATAGAGCTTCTTGTAAGCCCAAGACCCATAACTCAATTTCTCAAGCTTTATACATGCTTCATATGGATCTTTTTGGTCCTACTAATGTGAGTAGCTTGAATGGTAAAAAATATTGTCTTGTAGTTACTGATGATTACAACAAATTTTCTTGGGTTTTCTTTTTAAGATCTAAGCATGAAACTAGTGAGATTCTTAAATCTTATATAACTGAGGTAGAAAACCAAGCTGATAAGAAAGTAAAAGTAATCAGATGTGACAATGGGACAGAATTTAAGAATAGAGTTATGGATGAATTTTGCAAAGAAAAAGGAATAAAGAGAGAATTTAGTGTAGCTAGAACCCCACAGCAAAATGGAGTAGCAGAAAGGAAAAATAGAACACTTATAGAGGCTGCTAGAACAATGTTAGTAGACTCTAAGTTGCCTATTTCATTTTGGGCTGAAGCAGTAGGTACTGCTTGTTATGTGCAGAATAGGGTTCTTGTGATTAAACCACATAAAAAGACTCCTTATGAACTTTTCTTTGGTAGAACACCATCTTTAAGTTTTATGAGACCTTTTGGATGTCATGTCACTATTCTCAATACCAAAGATCATTTAGGAAAATTTGAAGGAAAAGCTGATAAAGGCTTTTTGATAGGGTATTCTTTGCAAAGTAAGGCCTATAGGGTGTACAATAGTTGCACTAGGCTAGTGGAAGAAAATTTGCACATAGAGTTTCAAGAGAAACTAGCAAATGTTAAAGGCATTGGGCCAAATTGGATGTTTGACATTGATAGGCTTTCAGAATCTATGAATTATGTGCCTGTTGCAGGTACAAATACTAATGATAATGCAGGTTTTGAAGACAATGTTGAAACACCTAAAGATCAAGATTACATCTGGATGCCAATTTGGAAAGGATTGTATTTATCTTCAAGTCATGAAGAACCTTTAAATACAACAAATGAAGGTACTAAAGATGATCATGGAACTCAGGGTCAAGAGAATCAAGAAAGTAGTGCAAATGACAATGGTACTGCTAGTTCACCAGATGGTACTGCCAGTTCACAAATTGGTACTGCTGAGCCATTAAATGTTCAAACAGATGATTCTTTACCAGAAGAAGTGGGGATTGGCAATCTTCCATTTACCTATGAAGTTCCTATAACACACAACACAAGAATTCTCAAAGATCACTCCACTGATGATGTGATTGGTAGCATTGATTCTGGTGTTAGAACAAGATCTCAAGTCTTGACTTCAGACCAAGAAGGGTTTATCTCATCTATCTATGAAGAAAAGAATCATGAAGTTGCCAACATATGCCTGTTTTCATGTTTTCTTTCACAGGTTGAACCCAAAAACATTAACAAAGCCTTAGATGATGCAAGTTGGGTTGAAGCAATGCAAGAAGAACTTCTTCAATTCAAGCTTCAGAAGGTTTGGAAATTGGTTGATTTGCCCAAAGGTCACTGGGTAATTGGAACCAAATGGGTGTTCAGAAACAAGAAAGATGAAAGGGGGATAGTGATCAGAAACAAAGCAAGATTGGTGGCTCAAGGATATACTCAAGAAGAAGGGGTGGATTATGAAGAGGTTTTTGCTCTAGTTGCAAGACTTGAAGCAATTAGGCTATTCTTGGCCTATGCTTCTTTCATAGGCTTCACTGTTTATCAAATGGATGTCAAGAGTGCTTTCTTATATGGTACTATTGGAGAAGAAGTGTATGTTTCTCAACCTCCAGACTTCATTGATGCAGAGTATCCAGACAAGGTATATAGGGTTACCAAGGCTCTTTATGGTCTACACCAAGCTCCTAGGGCATGGTATGAAACATTGGCTTTCTATTTAATAGAAAATGGATTCCAAAGAGGCAAGATTGATCCAAATTTGTTCATCAAAAGAACCAAGAAAGACATCTTGCTGGTGCAAATTTATGTTGATGACATTATCTTTGGATCCACAAACCAAGACTTGTGTGTAGAGTTTGAAAAACTTATGCATAGTAAGTTTGAAATGAGTTCCATAGGGGAACTTACTTTCTTTCTGGGTCTCCAAGTGAAACAATCAAAAGAAGGCATATTTATTAGCCAAGATAAGTATGTAGCAGAGATCCTAAGGAAATTTCTGTTTGCTGATTCTAAGGTTGCAAGTACACCAATGGATTCAGAAAAAGGGTTACTAAAAGATGCTGAGGGTGAAGATGTGGATTTGCACAATTATAGATCAATGATTGGGTCCTTGATGTACCTTACATCATCAAGACCAGATATCATGTTCTCAGTATGTGTATGTGCAAGGTTTCAAGTACATCCCAAAGTTTCTCATCTCACAGCAGTCAAAAGAATCTTTAGATATCTCAAGGGTCAACCTAGGTTGGGTCTTTGGTATCCAAGGGAATCATCTTTTGATTTGGTGGCTTATTCTGATAGTGACTATGCTGGTGCAACTCTAGACAGAAAATCCACAACTGGTGGATGTCAATTTCTTGGTTGCAGACTCATATCTTGGCAATGCAAGAAACAAACAATGGTGGCCAACTCTACAACTGAAGCAGAATATGTTGCTGGTGCAAGTTGTTGTGGACAAGTTATTTGGATCCAAAATCAAATGCTTGACTATGGGTACAATTTTCTTAACACCATTATTTACATTGTCAATAGCAGTACTATTTGTATCATTAAAAATCCAGTTCAACATTTAAAAACAAAACACATTGAAATCAGACACCATTTCATAAGGGATTGCAATGAGAAAAGGTTAATACAAGTTGTCAAAATAGATTCTGAAAAGAATTTTGCAGACCTTCTCACCAAAGCTTTTGATTTAGGTAGATTCAAATATCTAGTAGGAGGTATTGGAATGATTAATCTTTGAAAAACATGTGTGTTTGTATATAAAAATAACTGGTATTGGTTTTTAAACATGGTACTGCTAGTTAGTCACAAGGTACTGTCAGTTCATAATTGGTCCTGCTAGTATAAAGTTTGCTCTGTTTTGTTCATCTTGATGCTTAAATGTTTACAATGCTATAAAACAAGTGCTTTGCACTTTGTTCTTTTGGTCTGCAACTAACAAATTTCAGGTTGATAACAACACAAGAAATCTTCCAAACAAAAGGGTAAAATATAAGTTATTTATATCTCAGGGGAGGTAACAATCTCAGGGGAGGAAATAATAGCCCAGAATGGAAGAAAAACCAATATATGGAAGGAAAAGTCAAGAGCATACAAGATGATGTAGAGGTTGAAAATGATAAGAATAGATCAAATATTCAGAAGGGATGAAGCATTCCTAAAGGAGAAAGTTCTATCTAGCTCAAGCTAAGGAAAGTTTCAATGCAAAGGCATGCTAATAGATGATTTCACTTGTTGAACCAAGCATCCAAGATACACAGCATCATTGCCTCTTACAATTCCTCCATCCAAGGAAATTGCACCATCTTTAGGTCAATATGGAATTGGTATTCAGCTCACCAAAGTTTTACAAACTTAAGAGTTGGCTAGTCCATAAGCAAACGGCTTTTGGTAAAGACAAATCAAATCCGTTGATGGTTGATAGTTTACCAAAAACTATATGGTATTTAACTAACCATACTTAACAGTAAATAAGTTAACTAGTCCATAAGCAAACGGCTTTTGGTAAAGACAAATCAAATCCGTTGATGGTTGACAGTTTACCAAAAACTATATGGTATTTAACTAACCATACTTAACAGTAAATAAGTTAACTAGTCCATAAGCAAACGGCTCTTGGTAAAGACAAATCAAATCCGTTGATAGCTGATAGTTTGCTAAAAACTATAAGGGATTTTGCTAAAATTTCAAAGAGACTGCCAAGTAATATTTTCTTACAAAGGTACTGGTAGTTCAAATTTTGGTACTGGTAGAGTAAAATGGTATTGCTAGATAACCGTTGAGCCTGTCAGATAAAAATTATAGCCGTTGGGCCTGGTAGTTAAACATAATCGTTGGGGTATTTCTGTCAATTACTGATGTTATATTATATTATATTTCACATATAAAAGATCTTTTTAACCGCCTTTTCATTTACTTATTATAATCTTTCTTATTGTCGGTTAAAAGTAATTCTCTCATAACATCTTTCATCAGTCCTTATCACAATTAACACTCATCTTTCATCTTCTACTAGTACCACCATAAAATCCCACCATCCTAATCAAAAATTTCATTAACTTTTACCATGGCTGTTCTAACTTTTGTTAAACGTCACAATCAGTTAGCATTTTTGGAAAAATCTGAGGATAATGCCTCTTTTCATCAAATAGTGGATTTTTTAAATGATTCTTACATCAGGTTTGCTTTACTTGTAAATCCCACTATTTATGAATCTCAAATTTTGCAATTTTGGCAAACAGCTAAAGTCAAAACTTCTGAAAATGGGGACCAAAGGATAAAAGCCAAAGTGGATGGCAAAACATTGACTCTTACCGAGTCATCCATTCGAAGACATCTTCATTTGGATGATTCAGATGGTATTAGTCAATTGCCAGCTACTGAAATTTTTGAAAATTTGGAAAGAATGGGGTATAATGCTGATTCTACAAAACTCACCTTTCTTAAAAAGCATTTTACTCCACAATGGAGATTTTTGATCCATACAATCCTTCATTGTTTGAGCCAAAAGAAAACCTCTTGGGAGCAATTTAGTGGAAACATGGCTTCTGCTCTCATTTGCTTGGCAACAAACAGAAAATTCAATTTTTCCAAACATATTTTTGAAGGATTGGTTAAAAATGTGGATAGCATAACAAAGTTTTTGATGTACCCAAGATTTATTCAATGCATCATCTCAAAATCAAAACATTTGTTACTTCCCCCACACTCACTTTATGAAACACCAAAACTTTCACACAAGGTGTTTTCAAACATGAAAATTGGTTTTCATGGGGAAGAAATACCACTTTTTGATGAAATGTTACCACAACCTGCTGAAGAACCAACACCATCATCTGAATCACCATCATCAAGTTCTTCACCTGGTTACATCTCACCAACTCATCTTACATCACCAATCCCATCACCAGTACCATCTGCAACACCACCAACACCATCACCTCATGTATCACCATCCCAATCACCTCAACAACAAAGTCTGGATTCTCAGACAGTGAAAGAACTAAAGGAAAAGGTGAAGCTCTTGGAAGATGCTCTTAAAAGTCAGAACACAAAATTTTTTGAGATCAACATCAAGTTAGTTAAGAGGGTAAAGAAATTGGAGAATGAAGTGAAGAAGCTAAATGGTAAAAGATCTTCAAAGGTTGTTTTATCTAGTTCTTCAAGATCAGATGCTGAAGGTTTGGGTCACTCTTCCAAAAAGGGGAGGATGAGTAGCTCAGAAGGTGAAGAGGAGGCTCAATTTGAATTTCATGAAGGAACTCAGGTTTATGATGAAGAGCCTGCTGGTGCAGAGCAAGAGCCTGCTAGTTCAAAAGAGCCTGCTGAAGCAGAGCAAGAGCCTGCTAGGATTGAGAGGCTTTTGGCTATGGACTACAAAGGTACTGCTGATCATGTGTACAAAAGAAAGAGGGACTTAGAGCCTCAAGGGGATTTGTTTGTTCAAGGGAGGTTATTTATTGCTGATGAGCAATCTACTGCTCCATCTCAAGAACCTACACCAAAAGATAAGGGCAAGAGCATTATGGTTGAAGATGAACCAAAGCCCAAAAAGTTGAAGAGAACAGAGCAAGTACAGATGGCTCTAGATGAGGAAGTCTCCAAAAGGCTTCATGAAGAAGAAGTGCAGAAAGCATTTGAAGCTTCAAGACTGCTTGCAGAAATGCAAGAGCAAAAAGATGCTGCTCAAACTCTTCTTGACACTCAAGTTGCTCAGGAAACATTTGATGCACAGATGCAATGGATTATTGCCAATGATCCAATTGTGAGAGGTCAAGCAGCAATAATTGTAGATGACAAGAATCTTAACTCTGAAGAGAAAACAGCAGAGCTTGAATCTTTTATCAACAAAAAGTATAAAGAAGCAGCTCTGGCTGATATTTTTGAAAAGATGCAGGAAAGCCAGAAAAGAGGTTTTAAAGTGGGCTCATCTCAGAAAGATCAAGTGACTTTCATGAAGAGATTTCTAAG
Source organism: Artemisia tridentata subsp. tridentata (assembly GCA_021014915.2). NCBI lineage: Eukaryota > Viridiplantae > Streptophyta > Magnoliopsida > Asterales > Asteraceae > Artemisia > Artemisia tridentata. The sequence goes on along the minus strand of CP139507.1, from coordinate 327,858,131 downwards.
AGGTCAAGCCAATTGGACTGAATATCAACTGAAGAAGAAATCTGCTGATGAAATCTACTTCCTTTATCTAAATGCCTACAAGAGTCTTTACTACAAGATCACATCTGATGCAAAGCCTTCAATGAAAAAGAAAGATGCTCAACAGAAGAAAGAAGCAAAATTGGATTCAGAGCAAGTAAGTAAAATGTTAATTACTTTGCCAACAATTATACATGCTGATCCAATTAGGTCTAGACACCCTATTATTGATTGGGAAATTCACCATGATAGATCAGGAAAGTCATGGAAAATAATTAGGGTTGGGGGACAAACTGCTATCTTCAAGAATTTTGAAAATCTGATTAGAGCATGTGATAGAGCTGACTTAGAAGAATTGTGGAATCTAGTTCAAATTAGGCTAGACACAAATTCTAGCACTGATGTTAAGGAACAGGAACTATGGGTAGAGTTCAATAGGATGTATGATCCTAATCCAAAAGATGTTCATTGGAAGTTTCCATATCATGATACAACAACAACATGGGAATTCCTAAGCCTTAGCAGTATTCATCATCTTTTTACACAAAGTAGGATTGAACTCTTTATGTTGGCTGAAAAAGAGTATCCACTTAGCTATGAAGTTCTTACAACTATGATCTCCAAGAGGTTAAGATGTGATAAAGATGAAGAAAAGTCAGAAGTTGTTCAAAGTTTACTGATGCGTATTTTTGAGCAATGTGAAAGAAAAAGGAAGAACAGAGAGTAAAGGTTTTGGAAGAGTTCCCTCAGATCCTCAAGGTATGTATTTTATTCATAAGAAACTTGTGTATTTTAAAGTAAATAACAAGTTTAGGGGAGGATTGTTGGGAATAAAATGTTCAAGTCAAAGAGCCTGCCATATGAGTTATTGAGCCTGCTAGTTGATTTTGAAGAAGTTGAAGATGTACTAACAGTACCTTCTGGGTAAGAAGGTACTGCTAGTTAATGAAGGTCCTGCCAAGTTAATGATCAAGTTGATAGATATTTATTTGTAGATATTTGTTGTATTATTAGTCTTTGTACAAAGTAATACGTTATGTAGAAGTAGTTAAGTCTTCCATGTTTGTGCAGAAGAATATACAGAGTAGTTTACATTGGTAGTTGTATTTAATAGTAGGCTAGAAAAGTCCAAGTATCTTATTATATTGTGCAACTTGACAACTTGTAATAAGGGGTTCTTATCCTATAAAAGGATCCTTTAGTCACCACCTTTGCAGTATCTCTTCAACTAAGAACCTTAGCATATATCCAAAACAGAACATCTCTCTAGTAACTTAGTTACAAATTCACAAATCCTTAACAAACCAAAGATTCAAGGTTACTTTGTAATCCTGGTGATAGTTAGATCATCCGTATTATTTCATCAATAATATTGAATCGTTTTGTGTTACTAAAGTTGTGTTCATTGTTCATTGTTCATTATAACTTACGTTTACATACTCACCACATTTGTTTTTCTTTTAAGTGTGTTATAGTAGATTCCACATACTAAAACACATTCATTCATAAATATCTCAAACACATTATTAAGATTCACATCCCAAGTGTTTGTATAATCCTTCACAGTTGTCATGATGTCCACATTGTTAATCTTTCCACGTGCTCTTCTGTTCAGCATCATATGGCAGTACTTGTTATAAGCAGCATTCTTTTTTCCTGTAAGATATTATAAGTTCAGGGTCAAGATTCTTGATCAGCTCAATCTTCTTCTTCTTCACCTTTTCAGCTTTTGTAGCTTCAACTTTTAATCTTTCTTGCTCAAGTTGTTGCTGTTTCATCTATTCTCCAGCGATGACAAACTTTTCACCATACTCGGTGGTGAAGGCAAGTTTCTTGAGAGGAATGGGTTTGGATGTCAACAAGGGGTGTTTCTCCATAGGTTGGTTTTGTGGTGTCCTCATTAGAGTCAGATTGAGTACCCTCATCATCTTGTAGATGTTTCAGCAAAGCTTCAGACATTTTCTTCTTGCCCTTGTCAACATCTTTGGATTGCTCCCTCTCAATTTTGAGCCTGAGGAGGACCTTGGGTTTGAGTAACTAGGATGACAGTTCCTTAAGAGGCCTGAAGGAGTCTTTGTTTTTCAGCTTCAGCTGCTTGTTGTTTGATAATTTTTTGTTAAAACAAGTCAGTGATCTTAAGCTGATTACTAGTCTCATTGGTGGCCTTCTCCTCCTCAACAGGAGTAGAGGCAGTTGGTCCTGCTGAAGTAACACCAAAGAACCTGGCATGGAGGTGGCTGAATAGATAGTTGTATGAAGGGCCTTGAGTGCATCCTCAACCTTCTCAAGGACTGGAGGAATGGCTTCCAGGGCTTTGTATTGGGATGCTAGTTCAGTGATCTTAGCAACTGAGGAAGGGAGTTCCATGATAGAGACTGGGAACTCTAGTTGCTTGGACTCCAGTGATGTAACCCTTTTGGTGAGGTTTTGGATTTTGGTGGTTAGGTCATGGATTTTGGCTGGGATTTCCTTTAGCTCAGTAGGAAACTCTATCTCTAGCCCCCTGAGATGAGTGGACAGGTCTTGAATCTTACCAATGACTGCTTTTAAATGCTTCTAGTTTGTCAAGACCAGCAGTAGTTTTGGGAACATATGGACCATTATTTAAGATTTTAATGAAATAAGGTTTCATGCCAACAATGTGACAAAGAAACCTTTTCTTTCAATTTGTGAATCTATCCTCCTCTAGTTTAGGAGCAGTAAGGACATAAGCACGACCCTTTGCATCTAGAAGTTGAGGAACATCATTGTTTTACATGGTTAGATCTTGATTTTAAAAAGTTTGAGCAGTTTTGTTTGGCAAACTTTATAAATCAAACCGCTCTGATACCACTTGTTATTCCCAATTAAATGATTATAACTCAAGAATTGAGTTAAATCACTTACCATGCAAACATATGTGATGTTTAACCATTTTAATGTAAGAATACGCAAAGCAGTTTAAAAAAAATAACACAACAAAGTTTTCAACGTATAAAATTCTTATTTGAATGAATCAAAGAAGTTGACAAGGATTGTTTGCGGAATAACAATCCTAATTGAATGATAATTTAGGTGATCTCCTCTCTAACTTAAACACAAACCTAACTTATGGTTTAAGTAAGAACTTATTATTACTCGTTGAATGTTCAGCGGCCTAAGTTCTATTCGAGGAGTAAATGCTCTTGAATGTGTATCTCATCAATTGCAAGAGATGCATTTACACCTTTACAAACATTTTCTTTTATACCATAAAATTGGGGTTACAAATGCTGTCTACTTTACATATGTTGAGCATCTAATGGGTGAGTGAGATTGCATTAAATGATATCACACAAGGTAATGGGATATTGTCTTCTTTAGAGAACAGTGATTGACACTGTTGTACTTTTTACCAACTCTGTAGGGTGTTGTTTCCCAAGAAGACTTACTTTGGGTATGTTTGGCAACAATAGCTGTTGCTGGTGCTGGTGCTGGTGCTGGTACTGATGCCGAAAAAGATTAAAATTATAGATTTTTTTTGTAGTGATGTTTGGCAAACTAGCTGAAATTGTAAATTAAAAGTGTAAAATGACATAATTGGAGATTATTTTGTAAAAAAAAAAAAAAAAAAAAAAAAAAAAAAAAAAAAAAAAAATTTGTAGCCCCCATAATCTTTCATAAGTTGGTTCAAGGAGCTTTTATTTTTGGAGATTATTTTTACTATAATCTTTCATAAGTTGTTCAACCAAACAATGCTACTTTTTAGACAAAAGATTATTTTGTGAAAAAAAAAAAGCTGTAGCCCCCATAATTTCTCATAATCTGCGCCACCAAACACAGCCTTTATCCTTTTTATGCAAAAGTAATTTTCCCGCATTTGACCTTCTACACTTGAGATTCTTTGCTCAGTATCTTTGTTAAACGATGAGATCAAACATTGCTTAGTGAGTGATTGTCATCCTCACTGAACTGAACTTCTTCTTTGGATCTTGTACTTCAATGGCTCGCTGAACCGCATCAGTGAAGACTTCTTTGTCTTCAAGAACTCAGAAGGAAGTTGGGCTAAACTATTTTCAGCGACTAAGTTATACTTAGGCTATTTTCTATTCAAATCTAGTTAGAGACTGTTGGACGTTGAAAATGACACAACAAAATAATCTTATACTCAGATTCGTCAACAAATTTTACAATTAAGTCATAAGCTCTGAAAAATCGGTTAACCTATAATTTAAATGTAAAGCTTTATTTTTTTTTAAAAATTTATGTTTATAAATCTAGCAGATTTCTTCAAAACTTTATTTTTGAAGTAAAAGAGTTAACAAATAAAAGTATCAGAACAAAAGCATAAATTTTACTTTTATCATATTAATTTTAATAACAATACTCTGTTCGCCGGGATTTTAAATACTTTAACCTAAGGTAAATGAATTGAAATATGATGATAAGAGAAATCTTAACAAAATCAATTCATTCATTTTACAACAAAATACGACTTGAATATGTTTTAAAGGACTTGGCCCATTGGTAGTTAAAAGAAGTTAAAGTGCATGTTACCCGTATAGTGTACTAGATCGATGCGACTTTCGTAGCCAAGTGATGGGAGCTAGGTTAACTTGAGACACGATATATATGATATATGGTGCATCATCAACTAATTGCTTAAACACACATACACACACACACAAACACACCCCAACTTCAAATGATGTTTGTGACATTGTCATGTTCCTTGGCACTGTGCCTTGTATACGTCTTCTATAAGTTCATCGATCAAAGAAGAAGCAAATCATGTTACATCTTGCATTACGAGTGCTTCAAGCCCTCCAATGACCGAAAACTCCCTACTGAATTTTCTGTCGATTTGATTAATAAATGCAAGAACTTGGGTATCGAAGAGCATAGGTTTTTGCTACGAGCCTTAGTTAGCTCTGGCATCGGTGAGGAAACTTACGCCCCAAGAAATATCCTCTCAAAAGGTGATACATTAGCTACATTGAGCGATTGTCAAAGTGAAATGGACGAGTTTTCTATAGAAACCTTAGATACACTATTCAGTTTATCTGGAGTTTCTCCACAAGATATCGACATACTTGTGGTCAATGTCTCTGGGATGACTTTAGTGCCATCACTAACGTCTCGTATCATCAACCATTACAAAATGAGAGATGATATTAAATCTTTTAACATCTCGGGAATGGGATGTAGTGCGAGTTTGATCTCTATCAATCTCGTTCAAAACATGTTCAAAATTCATAAAAACAAATTGGCTCTTGTGTTAACCTCAGAGGCAATCGCGCCAAACTGGTACAACGGAAATGAGAGATCTATGATCCTCACCAACTGCTTGTTTCGATGTGGGGGTTGCTCGATCCTTTTAACCAACAAGCCGGCTCTACGAAAGCTGGCGATGTTTAAATTAAAGTGTCTTGTCAGAACACATTTAGGATCATGTGATGAAGCTCACACATGTTGCATGCAACAAGAAGATGATCAAGGCCATATTGGTTTTTTCCTAGGGAAAACCCTACCAAAAACAGCAACACGAGGTCTCACCGAAAACTTAAGAAGTATAGCACCAAAGATATTGCCATTAAGTGCAATATTTCGTTACGTTTTGCAAGTAAATATCCAAAAATTTCGTGCTAAATATTTGCATAATACGGCTAAAAAGAGAGTTAATATGAACTTTAAGTCAGGTGTGGACCACTTTTGCTTGCACCCTGGTGGAAAGGCGGTGATTGAAGGGGTTAAAAGAAGTTTAGTGCTAACTGAGGAAGATGTGGAGCCATCCAGGATGACACTACATAGATTTGGTAACACATCTGCAAGTAGCTTGTGGTATGTTTTAGGGTATATGGAGGCAAAGATGAGACTTAAGAAGGGAGATCGGGTTTTGATGATTGGGTTCGGATCAGGGTTCAAGTGTAATAGCTGTATGTGGGAGGTTTTAAGAAATTTGGATGATAAGAATGTTTGGGCGGATTGTGTAGACAAATTTCCACCAAAACTACCAATTTATCCTGCTTCAAGAAACATGAATGGTTTTTAATAATCGTTCATGTTATGTCTTGTTGATCCAAAAATCTTCAATTTGGATAATGAGAAAAATTATATCCTAGTGTGGTGTTCTTTAGTCTTGTTGATGCCATCTCGATTGTAGGTTAGTTATGGCACGTCCTATTCACTGATCTCGATTACGCAATTTTAGTTTCATTTGATCGCGCCATTATCGTATATGTATTCGTGTTGAGTTCAATAAAGTGTTCACAAATTAGAACCAGCAAGATTTCACCCTTTTGTTAGTTTAACTGTTACGAGTATAATTTTTTCACAGTGATTACGTCCCTTGACACTTGTTATCTACTTCAAACATGTACATTGTTTACTTATGACACTGGCCTGTTTACCAAAATCTGTTAGCTAAGGCCATGTGGGTCCCACGTTCTATATGAGGCTCTTATTGGGGAGGGGAACATAATTTTTGCCTTGTGGATTAAGACCAAACAAGAGAATTAGTGGGTCTCATTTAAAAAAGAAATACTATTAAATTGCTTGGTCCCACTATCTTTCCCCATTAAGCAAAAAAGAAACACCCCCTTTGTTATCACTACAGAGTGGGTACACTTCTAGTCGATGAAACTTGACATTGATATCTAAAATAGTGCGACACTAATCTAGTTGCGACAACTGATTTCTTAGTTGCATGAAAAAGATGGGTCATGGAAATTTAATGGTGAGGAAAAAAATGACATCAAACTATACATTGCTGATTGCTGCATGGGTTAGAAATCGAATCCTATTTCTGCTAATCTTTCCTAGTGACGTACACTAACATGTTAAAGATAAGAATTATGGTCCGTTAAGTTTTCTATTTTTAGTTTTATAAAATAAACGAAGGGGATTTAATTTCCACAAAATATAGAAAACGCGCTCATATAGCATTGTTTTCTACATTTCGAAGAAAAGAATGCGAGTTACAAGGAAACAAAGAAAACAAAAAGAATATGTTTTGTAGTTTTCTTTATTAACTGGAAAAATACATATTTTCCGTTTCGTAAAGACTTGACGAGAAAATTTTGATTTAAACGCAATCTCAATTTGTCCGTCATTCTCTTTGTTAAGTTTCATATAAGTCAACAAAGGCAAAAAGTTTACGAGCATTAATTTGACAGTCTTAACCAATGCTTGAGAACATATTTCTAAGAAACCAATACATTTCTGAAACAATTTAATATCTTATTTATATTCTAAAGTTTGCAAGAAAATGATTACGTTTTATAAAATGAGCGGGCGCCTTTTGGAACAATGTAATTGAGTAAATTGTCTTTCATATGTTGTTCTTACAAAGAGTGTGTAAGTTGGCCAACATTAACCATTTTTGATATTTTTTGAAAACGTGTAGCGTGTAGAAAAATGATATTCTCATGTTTATTTGAACATGAGAGTTAATGTTATAATTAGGCCTCTATTATACAAACCTCCCCTCTATTATACAAAGCCTACTAACCCCCCTAGTGTTGGTACTTTTTGTCTAACTATGTTTTGTACCTTTTTTTTTTTTTTTCCTACTAATAAAGGCTTTGTCTATCCTAACATTATTTACTCCAAAAATGTGATCAGTTTTTACGTTTAGTTTTCTTTGTCAAAGTTTTTACGTTTAGTTTTTTTACTCCAAAAATGTAACAAGTTTTTTTTTTAACTTTTTTTTTTATTTTTTGTGTCCAAAAAGAAGATAATAGAGTTTTTATGTAAAAAAATGTAAGTTTTTTTTTTGTTTTTTTGTCCCCAACAAGTTAAAAACATTTGTGTAAAAAAATGTAAGTTTTTTTTTTTCAAAGTAAAAGTTTTTATGTCGACTGTCCAGTCCTTTTGTCTTCTTTTTTTTAGCATCTATCAGTCCAAGTCCGGTCGTTTTTTAAGTGACGGGGAAGGTTTCCTATTTTGAAAGTCCTTTTGATTCTTTTTTTTATTATTATTATAAACACAAGCAGCAAACAAACCAAAACACAAGCAGCAAAACAAAAACATAAGCTGCAAACAAAAACACAAGCAGTTAACAAACCAACATTGCCGCACAAAGCACATAAGCAGCAAACAAGCAAAGAAGCAGCAAACAAAGCACATAACCAGAAGCCACAAGCAAAGAAGCAGCAAACCATCAAGAACATAACCAGAAGCCACAAGCAAAGAAGAAGCAGCAAACAAAGCACATAAGCAGCAAACAAAAACACAAGCAAAGAAGCAGCAAACAAACCATCAAGAACATTACCAGAAGCCACAAGCAAAGAAGCAGCAAACAAAAACATAAGCAGCAAAGAAAAACACAAGCACTTGCATTAACGATGAATACATCACCGTTTAACACGAATGAGGTATAATTTTAATAGGCTCAGATTATTATTGTTTTATCATTTTGGCTGCAAATTTGAAGGTTGCAAAGTGGAAAAAAACTCACTTTACCGTCCATTCGGTTACGCCACGCCAATCAAAAATAAGTTTTTTTTTTTTTTTTTTTTTTTTTTTTTTTATCATCATTGCCGTTTAAGAAACCATTTTACAATTGCATTCACAATTGAAGCACAAAGCACATAAGCAGCAAACAAAACATCAGAACTGGTTATCTAAAACAAACCATCACAAGAACATCACCAGAAACCATCACAAGAACATCACCAGAAACCATCACAAGAACATCACCAGAAGCCACAAGCAAAGAAGCAGCAAACAAAAATATAAGCAGCAAAACAAAAACACAAGCAGTTGCATTAACACATATTAGGCTCAGATTATTATCGTTTTATCATTTTGGCTGCAAATTTGAAGGTTGCAAAGTGGAAAAAACTCACTTTACCGTCCATTCCGTTATGCCACGCCAATCAAAAAACAAGTTTTTTTTTTATCATCATTGCTTATCTAAAAAAAAACATCACAAGAACATCACCAGAAACCATCAGCTCACAAAATAATATAAACCATCACAAGAATCCAGCTAATCTTCACAGATTTTCAAGGAAAACCCACAAATATTTCAACAATCTTTAGTATTCTAGACATAAAGAAGCTACAAAATAAAGGCAGCTAACCCAAAATAATTCTAAACCATAACAAGAACATCAAAAACATAAGCAGCTAACCCATCACAAGATCAAAAACATAAGCAGCTCACAAAATAATTCTAAACCATCACAAGAACATCAAAAACATAAGCAGCTCGCAAAATAATTCTAAACCATCACAAGAACATCAAAGATCCAACTGTGAGTTTTAAAAACCCTTTTAGATCTAAAAAGATCTAAAAAAAGATCTAAAAACCACATCAACCATTTTAGATCTAAAAAGATCTAAAAAAAGATCTAAAAACCACCATCATCCCTTTTAGATCTAAAAAGATCTAAAAAAAGATCTAAAAACCACCACCATCATTCCTTTTAGATCTAAAAAAAGATCTAAAAACCACCGTGAGTTTTTCCCATATCTTTTTTAGAGCGTACAATACTACCACTCTAAAAAAAATAAAAAGTTAAAACCGCGTACAATACTACCACTCACACCCCCACAGTCTCACCATCAAACTGCTAAGAACACAGTCTCACCATCAAAAAGATATAACACCATAGGCGTGGTCAATCCTAACCACCAACAAGCGGTTTTTAGATCAAAACTGCTAAGAACACAGTTTTTAGATCAAGAGAGAGGAGAGAGTATTGATGGGAAGGGGAGAGAGTATTGCCAGAGAAAAGTGAGTCAAAGAAGAGATAAGGGATGGGAAGGGGAGAGAGATCACCGAAGAAGCACAAATTCAAGATCTACAAAAGTCCCGGACTTGAACAAACAACCTATGAGACATAGTTCTTACATGGGTCCTAGAGTTGAAAGAAGTCCCAGACACAGGTTATACGTTGGAAATACGGAGAGCAAGTATTTCATTAAGCAGCTTCCACAACTTTTCCGTCGATACATCATAAGTATCTATAATGTGGTAGGAGATGGAAATTGTGGGTTTCGGTGCGTTGCTCACGGTATTGGTCAACCCCAAGAAAACTGACTCAATGTACGAAGGTGGTTATTGCAAGAGTTGGACGTTAATCGTGAGTTTTACATAGGTATGTGGCGGCAAAGAGACTATGACCATGTTCGGAGCACAGTAAACTGGTTATATGATAGACCTTGTCCGGGAGACTACTGGATGCTTATGCCAAACACGGGGTTGGTTATTGCCACAGTGACTAACCGGCCTGTTGTATTTATATCCGAGCAACAAAGTCATACGTGTTTTCCGCTTTTTTCCGGTCCAGATTTATCACAAGGAACTGGCCCCCTTGTGATTGCCCGTGTGGGGAGTGGGGATTGTGGTTACTACATTCATTTTACGCTAGACGAAAACTCACCATTTTCGACTATTCATCCACAATGGAGGTACTACAGAGTTGCCGCTGCATCCGGATGGGAAACTTTATATCACGATCAACTACACATGTATAATGAGATTAGACAAACACAAACATAGTAAATGATTACTGATTTATGTTGTAAATAATTATACAGACAAAACATTGTAAATGATTACTGATTTATGTTGTAAATAATTATACCGAAAAAACATTGTGAATGATTACTGATTTATGTTGTAAATAACTGTTTGTATTATTTAAATTAACAAAACATTACTGATTTATGTTGTAAATAATTGTTTGTATTATTTAAATTAATTCTTTGGCCAGGTGGAACAAAATAATCCTTTCTTGTGTCGCTGTCAGAGAGGATTCATTATAGAGAGGATATCCCGTAAAGACACTAGTTATGGTCAACCGTATTATGCATGTCCTCTTTCAGTGGTAAATAATCATACGTTTGCTTAGTTATGTAAATTATTTGTTTGTTAATAATACATTTCTTATTATTTTCTTAACATGTAACAGCCAGGAACAAATGACTATGGGTGTCGGTACTTTATGTGGAAGGATGCGTTTCAAAAGAAGTACTTTAGTCAAGCCTCTTCTTCAACGCAGTGCTCAAACTGCGTAGCTAAAGATAATAAAATTGACAAGCAAGCTAATAAGATTGACCAGCTTGAAACAAGAAACAAGATGTTGATGACAAGAATAAAGACGCTCGAGGCATCACTGGAATTGGCAAGGAATCCTGAGGATCATGCATGTCAGTCGGGTGCAATGCTCCATGAGCTTTTAGATGACATAAATAATCTTCACATCTAGTAGGTGTTGTTTTTTTTAAATAATGTGTTAATGTTCTTGTTTAATTGAATAATAACAGTTGTTTTTGTAGTTGTTTAATGTGTTAACGTTAACGTGTTATTGTTTAATGTGTTAATTAAATAGAAACACGTCAGACGAATACAAGGAAGTTGTTTAATGTGTTAACGTTAACGTGTTATTGCTTAATGTGTTAATTAAATAGAAACACGTCAGACGAATACATTGTAGTTGTTTAATGTGTTAACGTTAACGTGTACAAAAAAACATTACACAAAATAAACATTACACAAAAAAAAAAAAAAAAAAATACAATTGTACCAAAAGGTACAAAGTACAAAAGGACACCTCCACTAGGGGGGGTGCCCTTTATTGTTTTAGGCTGGATGGCAAGGTGACTATTTTTTCACCATACACATCAGCGTCACGTCAGCTTTCTCTCTCCTCTCACTCCCCTTCACCTCACTTCACCTTTTTGTGGGCAAGGCAACACCGTTTTCACCTTTCATTAAAATACCCACTTTATACAAATATACCCCACTAAATACCCACACACACTCACACACAAAATAAAAAATAATAAACATCCGGTAATACTTAATGGTGAAACTTTCACCACAATTTGTCTTGGAAAATGCACATGGTGAAGGAATAATGGTGGGAGGCATGGGAGATCATGCGTGAATTGTAGCTTTGTGGTGAAGACTTCACCATAATTTGTGTCCTTGCCGAGTGGCCTTAGGGGAGGTTAGAATAATTATTATGATTGTACATTTGAATTAAAATACAATAAATGTTTTGCAATAATGACAATGTACAATCACAAAAAAACACAACATTACCCTCTCATGTTCATCTTTATCCATAAAACCGTGTACAAATCATTGTCTTCTTCATTAAATTCAGAAAATGCATGTGATTGTTTAGTAATTAAAATTAATAACACCAAGTAAAATTATGCTTTTCAGCACATGAGCTTGGTTTAATAATCCTCAATGGTAGCTGAAAACAGAGGTGGGGCGACAGCTATTTTAACTACGACTCAACGTGCATTTACAGGAATTTGTCTATCTATAAATAGAAGTACTACTTTTACATGAAACCTTTTAAAATTTTTGAAAAAAATCAACCGCAAAAACAAAATAAATGTTATATAAAGATTATGACGAATTTTTTCAAAGCAAATGATGCAAAGCGTAAAGTGTTAATTGAAAAATATATGTTTTCTTACATATACACATATTTATACTACATATAATGCATAATGCATGAATAAAATTTTCTCGAATAAAATTTGTAAGACACTCATTAACGCATTTTTTAGCAATACAAGTGTTAATACATCATATATAGACTACAAATGCTTGAATTAAATTATCTTCCACAACATTTTAATACCTCATGTATTATTTATTTTGAATTTGCATATTTTTTATGCAAAAAAAACACAAACAAATCAATAGAAATTGAAATTGTTAGAACGAATTACAAAGTTTGAAAATATGATTTAATCGTAAGAGTGTCATCGAGAATCAATAAAAAAAAATCTTTTGAAATTTTAGGAAAAAATCAACCGTAAAAACAAACAAATGTGTTCTTTAAAAGTAGGACAAATTTATTAAAGGCAACTTATGCAAAGGTGTAAAGTGTTAAGTGAAAATATATGTTTTAATACATATCACACATATCTATACTACATATAATGCATGAATGACATTTTTCCGAATAAATTTTGTAAGACACTCGTTAAAGCATTATTATAAAATGCAAGTGTTAATGCATCATGTACACACTACAAATGCTTGTATTAAATTATTTTCCACAACATTTTAATACCTGGTTTACTATTTATTTTGAATTTGCGTACTTTTTTATGCAAAAAAACACAAACAAATCACTAGAATTGAAATTGTTGAAACGAGTTACAAAGTTCAAAAAATATGATTTAATCGTAAGAGTGCTATCGAGAACCAATCAATAAATTTTTCAAAATTTTCAGAAAAAATCTGTTAGCTTTAAAGTTTTGTCATATGTGGGAATTGCAATAGCATTTAAAGTACAAGGACTAGTTTAGTCATATTGCTAAGTTAGAATTGTAGCTTTGTAATAAATACCCTCCTCTGTCAACACTAGGAGGGTTGGGGATTCATTGTAACACAAGAGGTGTGTGTGTTTTCTAGACTCTCTCTCTAGAAAACATACACACCTCGACACCCAATCAATAAAGTTCTATAATGTTTAATCTTTAGATCGTGTTTCCCCCACCTCAAAGTGAATCTTGGCTTTTACAATTGGTATCATGAGCAAACCTGGGAGATTCTAGGCGAATCGTGGTGCTTTTAAGGTTACAAAGGTGATTTTTGGTGTGTTTTATTTTGTTTGTGTTCGGATTGTGTTTTACAGTAACAAAAAGCTGCGTTTTTGTTATAAAAACGTGAGCCTTTTTGCTTTTCTTGCAATCGTACACAAATATTATGTCAAAGGTTGTATTTGTTTTGTGTTCTAATCGACTTGGCTTTGAAAGTTCACTCGTTCTTCACTCATATCTTGGCTTGGAAGATCAAACTTTTGTGTTTGTTCTTGGTTCATAGATCGAAGTTCATAAAAAATCTTGTATAAGATTTGTTTGTGAATATTATAATTGGAACAAGTGGGTGAAAGGTGTGAATTATTGGTCCAAGTTGGTAGCAGTGGGTGAAAGTTGTCAGTGATAATATCTTGCAAGATAAGGTCAAGTGGGCAAGTGACACAAAAAGTCAAAGAAGTTGGTAAAAGTGATGTTTTATCGCAATTCCTTGCTTCAGCAGCGTTTTATCGCATTTGACAAGTTCTATCGCAGTTGCAACTCTGTCAGACGTTATCGCAATTCGAACTCAGACAAACTTCTATCGCAGTTGGCTCAGATAAGTTTATCGCAATTGACTTATCGCGATTCAACTCAACAGACGTATCGCAGTTCTTATCGCATTTGATCTTATCGCATTTGCAACTCAACAGACGCATCGCAATTCAGCTCTATCGCAGTTCTGTCCGACAACTTTGTACCAAATGCGATATCAGACAACACTACATTTCTGATATCGGACAACCTTATCGCATTTAATTCGGAGGAGAGACTTAACGGTCCATTTTTACGCGAGATTCAAATTCTGGTACAAGAGTGAAAATTTTGGCCCAAAATTCAAATTTTTTGGCCAAAATTCGAATTTTTCGGGGAATTTTTGGCGTAAAAATTTCTTAAACTCAAATTTTTCCAGCATCATTATAATGTAATTTTATGGCATTTTTCACACAAAAATCACAAATGAAATTATCGGACTGCACCTACAAAATCACCACGTATAGCCGAAAAGATCCTGAACAAGATTCACAATCAAATGACAATGGCTAAATATTGATTGTTGATTGATTTCAACTGTGACTACAAGGATGATGATTTATTGTTACTTATTTGAAGTTGAAGTGGAATATCTCGAGTACGTGTACTTAGTATCTTGAAGATATCGAGGTTGGTTGGATGCATGATCTGACCCTTTCGCAATTGGTTGAACTCTTTTGCAATTGGTTGAACTCTTTCACAATTGGTCCCTTTCGCAATTGGTCCCTTTCGCAGTTGGTTGGATGCATGATTCTTCGAGATCCTTGCTCGATCTTAAACGGCTCTCAGAGCATTCGAGGATTAAGTCTTGGGTTATCTAGTTTTCATAGGTCAAGGGGTGGACGGACGAAGACCTAGTTAACTATCACTTAAAGGAGATACGTTGTAGTACTCAGTGGCACACAAAGATGTGGATAATTCAAGAGATGTTCATATACAGTCAAGGAAGGATGGATGGGTATATGAAACGACCTATGCTTTAAGGAGTTACGTTGTAGTGCTCAGTATAGGTTCTTAGTCATACAACAATGCAAGCTTAAGTCACAAATTTGGGTTATTCTACTTCAGTCTCAAGTTCGTCATGGTGGGTTTTCTCCATCAGTAGTCACTACATGAAGCCGTTGTTTTTAATACAGGAGGTTAGATTGGGTATATCGACATCTTCTCATGGGCTGATATGATTCCTTATAAAGGGCTTTCAGTTTGTATTTCACGTACACATCAGTATGCTGATTCCGATAAATCGTAACCAGCAGGGGAGAGAAATGTACGGGCTGATCCCTCATGGAAAAATAACTGGGATGCATTTGGTGAGATAAAGATGTTGATACTACATTCCCCCGAACAGATTCAGAGCACTCAGGGCACTCATTAAATGAGGTTGTCAGTTTGGGGGAGAGCACTAATTAGGGGAGAGCACTCAGGGCACTCTGAATTAAACCCTAATTAGATTTGCTCACTTAGTTCGTCTGTAAGTAAAGAAATGGCAGCTGAGAAGATTATGCAAGCTGAACGAAGTAATGAAGTTTGAAGATCTTTCTCATGTTTTTGTATTGAATTTTACTTGTAGGGAACATTGTAAGCAATTCCCATATGACATCACTTTGGGGAGAGATTGTTAGCTTTAAAGTTTTGTCATATGTGGGAATTGCAATAGCATTTAAAGTACAAGGACTAGTTTAGTCATATTTATAAGTTAGACTTGTAGCTTTGTAATAAATACCCTCCTCTGTCAACACTAGGAGGGTTGGGGATTCATTGTAACACAAGAGGTGTGTGTGTTTTCTAGACTCTCTCTCTAGAAAACATACACACCTCGACACCCAATCAATAAAGTTCTATAATGTTTAATCTTTAGATCTTGTTTCCCCCACCTCAAAGTGAATCTTCGCATGTAAATATTTTTGTAAATATATACTTGTTAAAATTAATACCGTAAATACAGAAAAATTTCAAAAAGACATAAAAAATATAAAACTCAAAAACCAAAAATATTCTTCTCACGACATGTCTCTCGTCTAATCAATATTCTGTACGTACTTAGATATGTCATTCAAAAATGATACGGGCATGTACAGATGCTTGAGCGAGAGTTCTTTTTTATGTTTTTCTAAAACATGTCGTTTCTCAAATTTTTTCTTCATTAAGGCTTTCGTGCATATCCGTACGAAACCCGTGCTTTACTGGGAAAACTTCAAATGTAGCCTTTGTTTGAAATCTTCAAAGACAGTTCTCGTGCAATTCTGTACGAAACACGCGCTACATTGAATGACTTCTGATTATTTCCGATCAGAACTCGCAATGTTAATGGCGAAAAGCTAAAACCCGTGAGCACTTAATCAAAATTGTTTCCAAAGATTTTTCAAAGTCTTTTTATAAATTTTGTGCTCACAACAACTCCCTCAAAGACCACTAAATGCTTTTAAACTCAAAAGTTTAACCATTTGCTCTAATTAAGGGGGAGTAGAAAAAGAAAAATGTTCCATTTTTCATGCTAAAATCAGTCCGTCTCTCCACAAAAAGTTTCATTTTTATCAACTGTTTTCAAAAATACCATTTCATGCTATTTTTGAGGGGGAGATTAAGTGTTTATATATGGGGGAGAGGACGTGATTAAAAAGTGATCTAAAAGAAGTTTTATCGTTTGAATCTCAAAACGAGTTCTTCAAAAAGACTCAGCATGAACCCTCGAATTGACGAAACTAAATGTCCGTTCTTGAAAAGACATGTCCTGGACGGGTAATAATTTCAAGTTGGTTTACCAGTGATGTAAGCGTGTCTCGCAAAGGACTTGTCTGAGTAGAATGAACCAATTCGAGAGATGATCTTTGAATATGACCGGGACGGGTAATAATTTCAAACTAGTCTAACTAGTGATGTAAGTGTGTCTCGCGAAGGTCGTGTTCATTGAAAGTCGATCATTTCAAATGTGCAAACTCTACCTGACATGTGCAATTTATTTCAAAAATGCATGAGCACATGTGAAGGGGGAGTGTTTCAAAAATGCAAAACTCTCAATGTGAACAAAATATGTTTTCTCATAAACACGTTGAGAGATTTTTCACAAGGTTTAATGGCATGTGACAAATAATCTAGGATAATCATGGAGTAATAAGGTGATTATGGTTAGGTTATGTCCAATGATCCGCCAGAACCGGAGAGATCTACCCAAGGACTATTCCAATAGTTTAGCATTAGAAGTCCTTAGGAAAGATTGGAAAAAGGAGTATAATGAGAAAGGAGAAAGAAGGGGTTGAAGAATGAAACAGAAAAGTTTTTGTAAGGGTGAAAAGAAATAGCCCTCCATGAAAACTTAGGTCAGAAACCGGGTCAATACATCTGCTATCGGTACTCACTAAGGTGATACTGATATTGAAGACAAGACGTCATGGACCCAGTGACGCATTTGCACCACCCCTCCTATCCACTCAGATATCTCTTAAAAGATATTTGTTTCATTTCTCACGGAGAACACTGCATAATCTATCGACCTCTCACTCCGAGATGTGTTGATATTGAAAAGGTGGCACTCTGCTCCATGCCTCCGACGACTAAAATCAAAACGCACATAATTGAGTCTAGAGACATGAGATTCATCAAAAGATCTCTTAGGAACACTTCCTATGCAATACACTTGTGTTCATCAAAAGGATACAAGTTGTATGAGTCTTTATGAGATCCAAGGATCTTGCCTCACGACATGATGGCCGCTGGAGGTTTTATTGCTAACTGTTTTATGCAGGTACCGACGAAAGTTCATCTACCATCATCATCTGCTATGACGACGCATCTGGACAGAAGAAGCAGATCAAGGCAAGACAGACCGAAAGACGATACTTTGAAGATCTCAGTGCATGAAGGAACATTGAATGAAGAATGTTATACATTAACACACAAAGTTCAAGACGTCAATCTCAAAAGACCAATCACGGGAGCATTATTGAAATGACCATCCCTTAGGGGGAGATTGTTAGCATTGATTTTATGCTATTTTGAAGTGATGGTCATTTGACATCTTGAAACAAAGTATTATGTATAATATGTTTTAAGTATAGTGGGCTAGGAGTATTAGTTTAGTATTGTATTGGATATGTATAAGTGTAATGCATATTCTAGCCCACTTTAGGTCCAACAAGTCAAAGCCCACCAAAGCCCTCTTTGGTTAGCTGTGAAACGTATAACCACACACACTCTTGCTTTGTCAAAGTGTGCCTCATTATTCAACATATGAAAAAAGGAGTGTGTGTGTGTGTGCAAAGGTCCCAAAGTCTATGTTTGTTCTTTCTTTGTTAAAGCTAATAAACATTGACTTGAAATTTACCATATGATCCATACATCTACTCTTGTGTTCTTATTGTGTTTGTGAGTGTCATCGTGTTTTGTTTGTATGATAAAGAAGGAAGTCGTGGTCAACAAAATCAACCACAAAAACAAAATAAATGTTTTCTTTAACAATTGGGACGGATTTATTAAAGGCAAATGATGTAAAGGTGCAATATGCAAAGTCTGTGATTTAATATATGTCATGTTACTCATATATACATTGTTAATTAAATATCTCTTTTCATAGTTAAGTCCACATGATTTTATAACATATAAGTTTTATTTGCATTTATAAGTACACTTTTACTTACATCTCGTATCTATGTGGGACAATATAATTAAATCCAGAATTGAACAATACCAACAAGATCAAAACAAACTTCAAAATGTGTATGTATAACTTTAGAACTATTTTTTTTCTTAACATCATGCAAATCTACTTTTTAAAATGATATGGTGCAAACAATCTAAAATAAAATAGAATAGTGATTGGAAGACCTAAATTATGTGCTTAAAGATGTGCATAAGCCCGTGTGTCATCATCCTGATGGTTGCAATCATGGGACTCACTTTTTCACAAACCATCAATATCATACCACACATGTTTAGGCTTCCCAATCATTTTCCAATAAAATATAATGTTTAGTAATTAGTAGGTCTATATTTTTATACAGTATAAAAATTGACATTTTGTCCTACTCACTTACAACTATAAGCCACTGTCAACCAATTTGACCACATACCTCCATAATATTACCAGCCACCACATATGTATTGCCGCAACATCAGGAGGGTAATCTACAGTTTTTGTATGAGTTAGTTTGATAGCGCTTGTTTTTATTCAAACCTAAACTTGTCATCATCTGTAAAGTTATTGTATCGGTAAACATAAACTGAAAAATATTTCTCATCGAAAATTTTAATTGCAAAGTAACTGTCACCGCAACGCGCGAGTACTCTGTTATTAAACTTAATACATTCTTAAACACTAGTGTACATTATATATTAAAAACTTGTATTTTGAAAAAGGTATGCAAACATTAATATTTTAGTACCTACATTAGTTGAAGGGATCATAACCGTTTTTTAAAAGTTTATTGGTGCGATTAGTTACAATTTCCCCTATATATGTATATTGGAGGGATTGTAACCGTTTTTAAAAAGTTTACAAATGATATGGTGTTCCGAGAGTCGTAACAATTTCTTGTTATGGAGTTTATTATTACATTTATAGCGAGAGCTCAACTTTTGTTAGTACAAATCTTGGGCGTGCCTCCAGACTTAGGTTAGACTAGCTCTTGGCGGGTATAGATCATGCACTAAGTACTTCGTTGAGCTGCTAAGAAAAGTAACACCGTTAATCTTACCGCGGAAGGGGGATTCCGCGGTTGGCCTCCGGTGTGAGAGTAAGTATATTATTTGAGATATAAGGAGTATGTGCGGACTAGGTGAAAGTAGTTGCAATTAGTTGTATGCAATAAATGAGATGAGGGTATTTATACTACCCATATACTTACTGTAGCTGCCTCGGGAATACGCGTACTGACTTACGCCTTACCGAGTAGGTAAGCGTCAGAGCAAAGTCAACTTGTACCTTACCTTAGTTGGTAAGTGTCAGATCAAGTGGGAGACACAATCCCACAAGATCTGGCTTTCGGTGGCTTGACCGCGGCTGAACGATGTTCAGTCCCGGTCTGGAAAGACCGGGGTATGTTCTTGTTCTGGCTTGGCAAGATAAGTCTGTAGTGTGTATTGACTCTGCCGCGGTTCAAGTTATAGGCATTCCCGACCTAGTATGCTAGGTCCAGGGATACTATACATGATCAAGTCCCCCCCCCCCCAGTCTAGTATACTTGTTTTGTTGAAGAGCAAGTGTTCTAGACTTTTTATTTTTTGCGTTCCGCGGATTTGAGAAGTCGCGCCTTGCTGAAGGCTTTTGTAACCTCCGTGGTTGATATTAGTACGTGTCCCATGTTGCTGACTAGACATTCCATTTTCCGCGGGGTTGGTGGTAACAGGCTGTCATGGGTAATCGTGAAACGTTTTTCAACCACGCATTTACTGACTGATTTGACGTCTTTGGCGGCTGTCCGTTCATTTTCTGCGACCATCTTGACGGTTCATCTGGATAGATCTGTAACCGTTCAATAAGTATCCGGGGATGTGGTCATTTTGTGGCCGTCCGATTGAATTGATGGCACGTGCGTTTGTGGCTATAAATACCAAGATTTACACCACTGTTAAACTTTTTTCACACACAGTTAATAATTCTCCTTCTCTCTAGAAAAGAACATCTTCCGCCTTTGTTAGTTTTGCTATCTTTTATTCTCGGACTTAGGTCTTCAGGTTAGGCTTCTTTCAAATCCGTTCTTTTTTATTATTTAGAATGGCACCTGATCATATAAGCACTGTGACCTCTAAGTGTTACACCCGTTCCCCGGGAACTTGTACCCCACCCTAGATGAAAGTGGACCAAAGACCTTACGTGATTGGTCAGTCAACAAATGTTGCGTTGTGGTCAAACCTAATAGTCAAAATATGACTAAAGTAGTTATGTAAAATATGATGTATAACTAAAGGGACCTAAGTTGCCATTGTGGTAAAAATGTTATAGTAAGTTGTGTAGTCAATTTCGGTGGTATACCACTTGTATTTCGGATTTTGGAGGTCCCATAAAATTTCGTTTCAAATTTCGTTTGAAATCTCGCTACCGAAATAATCGGCGAAATTGACCGAAAATATACCGAAATTGACCAAAAATATACCCAAAATTTCGGTGGAAAAGGTGGTATTACCGGCTATGATGAGCGGCGTTTAGTCTTTCTGATTCAGGCGGAGATGACGGTAGGTAACGGGATCTGGTGAGAGAAGATGAATGGAAAGTACTAGTAATATTTTATTCACAAATTTATTATAATATGAAGATGAATGAAAAGTACTATAAAAATATTATTATATCTAAATGTGGTAGGTAAAACACTATTTTATTGGGTTACAGCTAAACATACGGACAAAAAAAATTAATAGCTTTATTGGGTTACAGCTAAAAATATTATTATATCTAAATGTGGTAGGTAAAACACTATTTTAATGGTTGATTAAGATGTGAATTGAATATTTGATTATTTCATGTTCTCTATTTTTATTCTTGTATCTTGCACTTTTAATAGCTTTATAAAAAAAAATCACCGAAATACCACCGAAATTTCAAAAATTTCGTATCTCGGTCCTTGACCGAAACACCGAAAATTTTGTCCTTAACTACATAGATAGTAAGTATTGTGGCTAAAATAGAAAGAATAAGACTAGAGGGACCAATCTTGCCAATTGGCCAAAGTTACCACCTAACTAACTATATCCAGGAATTTCTAGACAATTTCCTCTTTATTTTAGATAAGCGTGGTACGGTTTTTAGAGGAGAAAAGGGAGGGAGATGAGCTTGAGGAGGAAGCTAGTGAAGTGATCATGTTACCATGGCTAGATTAAGCATAACCTTAATTCCTACAAGTAAGTAACCTCTATTTAATGTTTAATTGATTAATTCAAGAGTTAGGGTTTATGTACCCAATTTGGGGAAATTGGGTAAATGGTGTTTTGAAGCAAAATTAAGAGGTTATAGTAATTATGAGATTAAAGTTATGATTAAAAATGAGTAATCATCATATAATCAAGATAGGATCATATGGTGATATAGAAAGGAAGATGGGTTTGTTTGATAGGTTATGTTAACCCATACTTATGTTATTTATTATTATGTTATTAGGGCTTGATAAATTATAAAGGATGATGATGATGGTATGATGTTGATGATGATGATGATATTGGCTTGATATGCTCAGCTTGGAGCTAAGGTAAGTAAAATGATGATGATATGTGTTATATGGATTGCTAACATATATGTGTTATGTATATTTATGTCAAGTATTATGGACTTGATATGTGCTTAAGTGATGTGATGAATGTGGCCTATGTGATGAGTTGATGTTATGGAATAAGTTGATGTTATGCGTTAGATGAGACTTGGGTAGTAAGCTTGTAATGTAAGTGTTTAATGTATATGATGCTTATGTGTTGATTGAAGTATAATGGTATGTTATGATCGTTTTACTTACTAAGCCTTTGTGCTTACGGTTTAGTTGTTTAACCGTTTTATAGGTTGTCATGCTTATATGGATGGCTTGGATATAGGGATTAAGGGTTTGGTTATGCAAGATTAAAGGTAGTATGCGTTTAGGAGCTTAGGTAGAATACCGAGCTCATGTGTAAAGTTTGTACCCCCGTTGGTCTATTATTGGTTGGTAAACTGTAGTCGTGTGGAAAATGGTATGTTAAGGTTTTCCTAGCGATTTGGTGGTCAACCGATATGTCAAAGTATGTTTTATGTGTTTATAGTCAAAGTTAAAGGGGCGTTTGGATTAAGTGTAAACATAGCCATTTTGGGTTGTGAACGGGTCAAGTGTTTATGGAACATGTTTAATATGTTAAAGTAATGATGTTGGCCAAGTTTGGTGGGTAAATGAAGTGGTAAAGATGGTTTGTAGTGTAAATGGGTCAAAACAGGTATTTTGGCATAATACCCATTACTTTGTAAAGCATGTTTCCGCGGGTCGTTATGACCAAGTTTATTTATATATTTTATGTTTATAATGTCCTAATGATTTCTGGAAGTTTTGGTGTTATGTCATGTTATAGAAGTCGTTTTCCGGAAAAATTGGTCAAAAGTGCACAAAAGGGTTGTGTAGAAAAAAGGGGTGTTTGGGACAAGGTCCATTTTAACCCGTTTTGGGTCAAATGTGTTAATAATTTTGGGAAACAATGTATATGGTATATTTTAGTTCAATGTGCATTAAATGTGTTTATATATATATATATATATATATATATATATATATATATATATATATATATATATATATATATATATATATATATATATATATATGTCTAAAGTGTCGACTTTTTGTGTTTAAAGGCGTACGGGTCATTTTGAGAAAGTTGTGCATACAAGGTGTTATAGTACACTTTAGGGGTTCATAGTGCACTTTAGGGGTCCATAGTGCACCGAAGGTGTTATAGTGCACTTTAGGGGTCCATAGTGCACTTTAGGGGTCGTTAGTGCACAGTACAGGTTACAGTGCACTTTAGGGTGCCACCCGTCGTTTTAAAAGTATTTGAGTATAGTCTCATTTAAAAATGGGTTCAAGGTCTATATGTCTAAGGATTTTGTTAATGGTCAAAAGAGTTTTGGAATGAAGGTCAAAGTCGGGTCGTTTCCGCGTAAAAGTCAAAGTTTTTGGTCAAAGCGTTCACGGGGTGTAACAAATTGGTATCAGAGCTTCGGTTTAAGTGAATTAGGTTTTCTTTAGGATTGCCTAGTCTTAAACCACTCGTAGAAACGTTTAATGTAAGTGCTAGTGATGCGGGAAGTAGTTGTTAGGTATGAAGTGGATTATGTTTTATGTTAGATGAGCTAAATGATGATAAGTGATGAATGTGTTTTATGTGTATGTTATGTTTAAGTAATTAGTTAGCCGTGCACCTCGGTCGGTGCCGGTGATTGTTTTGTGATTAGTAAAGGTGGGATAGAGTTATGGTAATGGAATGTGAATTGAAATGGTAATCGGTATTAGAGATGGGTTAATAAGTAAATTTAAATGTGGATGTTTAAAGTATGGAACATTGTAAATGTGCTAAGGTATAACGTGAGAAGTTAAGGTGAAATTGACATACTAATGATTAAGTGTTTATGATAGGTAAGGAATGAGGTTAAGAGATGATAGCATGTAATGATACATGGTCCGTAAGAAATTGGTGACCAACATATGGTCTCGTTATACATACCTATGTCTAATGGTTGACGTTGAAGTAGAATAGAGACGGGTTAAGGGTAAGTAAGGTATGAGAATCTAAGTATGGATGTGAATGTGTAACAAGGATGAATGATATGATGGTACGTAAATGATGAAATTGAACAATATTGCTTAAATACATAAATAACTAAAATAAGATGAGTTAAGGTATGAGAATAAGAATGCGATGAGTTAAAAATGTAAGAAAGAATGAGATGAGTATTGATGTGTTTTTTTAGGTCTATAATAAACTACCAAGTTTTAAATTTATATTTTGCCGAACTAACCTATAGACTCTAAACACTAACGAGCAGTGTACCCGGTCAATGTAGATAGTTTCTAGGTAAGCAAGGGTCGTTCACTAGGAGTGAGATTTCTAATATACTAATTCTAGAGGTATTCGACTCTCCTAAACTAACGTAAAGGGGGGTTCAGCCTGAGAGACTGGCACGGGTTTGGTTTTATTCTAACTAAACTAAGATAAACAAACAATACAAGTATGAAGACACCAAAGATAGGAAGAACGGGTTAGCCAAGTCTAATCAATTTTATAGTTATACATGCTTATGTCTACTTGTTTTAATTCATTCAATTGTTAATCGGCATATCAATTACGAAATTCTGTCACAATTAAGTAACTAGCCCTCGGGGCGGATATGACGAAAGATCATAGTGACTCGTCTAGCATCAATACTAACTTATTGCTATAAACCATCTAACCTAGTTCGGTATTACACGCTACTAGTCCTATTAGGTTGTAGACACGTTCCGTTTATGCCAAACAATGATTCCTAATAGAGATTCGGGTTAACACGCATATAACTCAACCAAAGCAACCACAATTACAGGTAGTTAAGTCACATCAATTAAAGTTATAAGGATCATAACCTAGTTACATAGACTTCTACTAGTTATAAGCAATAAACGAGTTTTTATCGACAAGCACCCAATCCAATAACAAAGCAAACACATCGACAAAATCATAAAAACTAATAAAACTTCATAAACATGGCTAACACCTAAGGGTGTTAGCCCATAATCTCTGTAACAAAGTACATAAACATAATCATAACGAATAAAGTATGAAACATAATGAATACGATACGCTAACCGAATGATTAAGTAATATTACAATGATTAGAGATGTTCTTCAAGGATGATTGGGTCTTCAATATTGATCTTCTACTGTTTGGAGAGGCTTTGATCGTCTGGGAATGGCCCTAAGGGTTCCCAAAGATGCCCAAATTCGTTAATGAGTTCGGTATTTATAGATTCTGAAATCTGGGTCGATACGGCGCATCTATAGAGTTAGATACGCCGCATCTATAAGTAAACGTAGCCTCCAAGTCTGAAACTGACCCAATACGGCGCATCTAAATACCAGATGCACCTCATCTCCCAATACGGCGCATCTAAGGACCAGATGCGCCGCATCTCCTTCAGATACAGGTAGATCTCCTTTTTCTCTTTCCGTGGCCGCTTGAATCACCTAAAACGGAGTCCGGATGAAGATTTTATGGCCAAAATACGAAAGCATCTTCAAGTGTCGACTTGTAATCTTGACTTCTTCATTAAGCTTCTAATCTTCACTTGATCTCTTGAATTCTTGGTAAGGATTGTATATGGCCGATACGGCGCATCGGATTGGTCCGATGCGGCGTATCTGGAGTAGAACAAGTTGGTTCTTCGTTGACCAAAGTTTCATATGCGGCGCATGGTATAATTACATGCGGCGCATTCTTCAAAGTCAGGCAATGGTCTTCGAATTCATCTAAGTATGATGATACGGCGTATCTGTCTAGAATGATACGGCGTATCTGTCTAGAATGATACGGCGTATCTCCTTGAGTTTAGTAGACTTTTTCCATCTTGATCAGTTATCTCCATATTTCGTCCAAAATCACTAACTTTCACCAAATGCTCCAATATTACTGAGATTTACAAAAGTAAACGATTAAGTATCAAATCTCATATAAAACAATATAAAACGAGCAATATATATAGGATAAATGATGCTAATAATATGTCGTTATTTGATGTCATCAAGTATGTATGAGGTAAAGGTGTTGCCCTGAAATCATTATATTACGGCTAAGGTGATTAGCGGTAATTATTATAATGAATGCATGTGTTACAGTTGATGATGTGTGTAAAGTCTAGATGTAAATGAGTTGGGTAGACTAAAAAGTGTAATATAAAAATGTGGAAATGATTAACGTGGGTTAAAGCATGCAAGTTAGAGTGAAAAGTGTAAAGATGTAGAGGACGTGTAAAATACTTAATAAGTGTGAGAAGAATGAATGATACTAATGAATAAATGTAAATAAATCTATCGAGGGCTTAAATTTAGAAAGAGTCGAGTAGACTAAAGGGTAAAGTAAGAATGCGGAAATGATTAATGTAGGTTAAGAATGCAAGAGGTAATGAAGAGTGAAATACATAGAAATGTGTAATTATAATAAGCAGGTTCATATGCTCTATGAGATTGCGTTCACTAAATAAAATGGATAAGATAATGTGTGCGTTAAAATGTTAATAGCTTGGATCCAATGCTATAATGTGAAAGTGATAAAGTGTGAATGTTAAAGATCCTTCGGGATGAATGTTAATGATCCTCCGGGATGAATGTTAAAGGTGGTATCCTTCGGGATGACCAAGTCAATGAATGTTAAATAATCCTTCGGGATAAATGTATTGCCTTCACCGGCAAAGATTTCCTACATCCTTGGCATGTGTAATAGTCCCTTCGGGGAAAATGTTGAAGTAAAGTGGATCCAAGCTAGAAAATGGAAAAAGTTTAAATGATGAATGAAATATAAAATGAAAATGAAAGAATGAAAGTTAAAGCAAGTAATAGTAGTGCGAGTGTTATGTCGGAAGTGTATAAGTAGGATGGTTTATGATTTCTTTATTTAAATGAATTGGGACGCCTTTTCATTTAAATAAAGAAGTTGTAAATCACCGAACCATAAGTTTGTATTTCTTGATTTACATCGTTTGGGACGCCTCTCCATGTAAATGAGGAAGTATGAATGAATGAGCTTATGTGTTCCCGACATGAAATGAGTAGGGTTTAAAGGGTAGAAAAGGAAGTCTAGGATGAATAGAAGTCATAAGGAGCTAAGATAGGTGGATAGATAATTAGTTAAATAACGACCCTAGGTGGGAAACGTCGAGTGAAGTATACAATTTAGGTACTAAAGAGTAAGTGGAAACGATTAACATTTTAAATGATACGCTTGTAGCAATGTAAATTAAAGGAAAATTGGGGTAATGAATGCTAATAATATGAAAAGAAAAGTAAAGGCAAATGTAGCGTGTAGTAAAATGTCAATGGGATAGTGATAAGGTTGCGATAAAAGTAGAAAGTTAATAAATAATTGACTCATGGAAAGTTAAAAAGGTGTGTAATGTCCAAGGGACACATAGTCCTTGACGGAAAAGTTAGAATAGAACAAGTTTGAATGTCGTGTAATAGTAATAGATATGGTTTAAATGATAAATTTTAGTTATAATAAATATGTCTCGGATGCCATAATGATTAAAGTAGAAGTCGTACGGCTATAAAAAGTTAAGCGAAAAATAAAATAAGTTAAAGGTATGAAGTGCGAATAGTGGACCTTGAATTGCACGATCACTTAGATCGTTGCAACAAAGAAAATGGACAAAGAAAGGAAAGAGCTAAGAATGGGGGTAAAGTGAGACTAAGTTTGGTTAGAAATAGACGAGAGATTTCGGGGACGAAATCTAAATAAGGGGGTTAGAATTGTTACACCCGTTCCCTGGGAACTTGTACCCCACCCTAGATGAAAGTGGACCAAAGACCTTACGTGATTGGCCAGTCAACAAATGTTGCGTTGTGGTCAAACCTAATAGTCAAAATATGACTAAAGTGGTTATGTAAAATATGATGTATAACTAAAGGGACCTAAGTTGCCATTGTGGTAAAAATGTTATAGTAAGTAAAGTGGCTAAAATAGAAAGAATAAGACTAGAGGGACCAATCTTGCCAATTGGCCAAAGTTACCACCTAACTAACTATATCCAGGAATTTCTAGACAATTCCCTCTTTATTTTAGATAAGTGTGGTACGGTTTTTAGAGGAGAAAAGGGAGGGAGATGAGCTTGAGGAGGAAGCTAGTGAAGTGATCATATTACCATGGCTAGATTAAGCATAACCTTAATTCCTACAAGTAAGTAACCTCTATTTAATGTTTAATTGATTAATTCAAGAGTTAGGGTTTATGTACCCAATTTGGGGAAATTGGGTAAATTGTGTTTTGAAGCTAAATTAAGAGGTTAAAGTTATGATTAAAAATGGGTAATCATCATATGATCAAGATAGGATCATATGATGATATAGAAAGGAAGATGGGTTTGTTTGATAGGTTATGTTAACCCATACTTATGTTATTGATTATTATGTTATTAGGGCTTGATAAATTGTAAAGGATGATGATGATGGTATGATGTTGATGATGATGATGATATTGGCTTGATATGCTCAGCTTGGAGCTAAGGTAAGTAAAATGATGATGACATGTGTTATATGGATTGCTAACATATATGTGTTATGTATATTTATGTCAAGTATTATGGACTTGATATGTGCTTAAGTGATGTGATGAATGTGGCATATGTGATGAGTTGATGTTATGGAATAAGTTGATGTTATGCGTTAGATGAGACTTGGGTAGTAAGCTTGTAATGTAAGTGTTTAATGTATATGATGTTTATGTGTTGATTGAAGTATAATAGTATGTTATGATCGTTTTACTTACTAAGCCTTTGTGCTTACTGTTTAGTTGTTTAACCGTTTTGTAGGTTGGCATGCTTATATGGATGGCTTGGATATAGGGATTAAGGGTTTGCTTATGCAAGATTAAAGGTAGTATGCGTTTAGGAGCTTAGGTAGAATACCGAGCTCATGTGTAAAGTTTGTACCCCCGTTGGTCTATTATTGGTTGGTAAAGTGTAGTTGTGTGGAAAATGGTATGTTAAGGTTTTCCTAGCGATTTGGTGGTCAACCAATATGTCAAAGTATGTTTTATGTGTTTATAATCAAAGTTAAAGGGGCGTTTGGATTAAGTGTAAACATACCCATTTTGGGTTGTGAACGGGTCAAGTGTTTATGGAACATGTTTAATATGTTAAAGTAATGATGTTGGCCAAGTTTGGTGGGTAAATGAAGTGGTAAAGATGGTTTGTAGTGTAAATGGGTCAAAACGGGTATTTTGGCATAATACCCGTTACTTTGTAAAGCATATTTTCGCGGGTCGTTATGACCAAGTTTATTTATATATTTTATGTTTATAATGTCCTAATGATTTCTGGAAGTTTTGGTGTTATGTCATGTTATAGAAGTCGTTTTCCGGAAAAATGGGTCAAAAGTGCACAAAAGGGTTGTGCAGAAAAAGGGGTGTTTGGGACAAGGTTCATTTTAACCCGTTTTGGGTCAAATGGGTTAATAATTTTGGGAAACAATGTATATGGTATATTTTAGTTCAATGTGCATTAAATGTGTTTATATATATATGTCTAAAGTGTCGACTTTTTGTGTTTAAAGGCGTACGGGTCATTTTGAGAAAGTTGTGCATAAAAGGTGTTATAGTGCACTTTAGGGGTTCATAGTGCACTTTAGGGGTCCATAGTGCACCGAAGGTGTTATAGTGCACTTTAGGGGTCCATAGTGCACTTTAGGGGTCCTTAGTGCGCAGTACAGGTTACAGTGCACTTTAGGGTGCCACCCGTCTTTTTAAAAGTATTTGAGTATAGTCTCATTTAAAAATGGGTTCAAGGTCTATATGTCTAAGGATTTTGTTAATGGTCAAAAGAGTTTTGGAATGAAAGTCAAAGTTGGGTCGTTTCCGCGTAAAAGTCAAAGTTTTTGGTCAAAGCGTTCACGGGGTGTAACACTAAGTTATCTCAGGCGGATGTAGATAGTTTTTGTGAGAAATATAAAATTCCGGGCCATCTTCAGCCTCAAGCGCCCGGACCCTTAGATACCATTAGGGATGCCCCGGAGGGAAAAATGGGTGTATATACTAGGTTTTTTGAGTTGGGTAATTTTAGGATTCCCCTTTCGCTGTTTTTGCTTCGTGTTCTAGAGTACTTCCAGATTAACCTTTCACAGTTTTCGGTTTTAGCGGCATGTAGGATTAGTCATTTTGAGATTCTTTGCCGCGTACACGGTGGTAGCCCTAGTGTTAAGTTGTTTAGGAAATTCTATTATGCCGGCATTAACAATGGTTGGATGACACTAGAGAAGAGGAAGGGTCCCAAATCTTTAGTTGTCCCCGTCTGTTATACTGCCGCCTTAGATTCGGTCAAGAACTGGAAGGACCGTTTCTTTTTTGTAAAGAAGACCATTTTTCCCTTGTCCATTCCATGGTATGAGAAGGCGTCTATAGACCGCGACCCTCCCCCTTCTGACGAGGGTTTGGATTTAGAGTTGCTGCGGCTCCTTGATACCAACAGGGCTCCTTTTAAGAAATATCCGGAGATTTTTTTGAATGTGATAGGACTGAGCCAGACTTGGGACGACGATAGTTGCCGCCCGACCTTTTTATGGCCGGATGATACGGGTGGGTTATTAGATTTGTTTTGTTGCTATCTTCTGTTTGTGTTTATCCGTGTCTGACTTGGTTTCATTGTTCTTTGCAGAGATGGATTTGTTTTCGTATATTTCCCAACCGGACGTGTTTAAGGTTAAGACCAGGGAACGCACATTGGAGAAGGGTGAACAAACGTTGAGGGCGGAGACGGTTGGCCGTGTTGTTGAGCCGCGCGAGGATGTGTTGAATGTGGTAGAGCACACTGTTGTAGATGAAATAGAAGCGGCCAAGGCTGAGAAGAAAACCGGGAAGAAAAGGGTGGTGTTTGATGCACCCGAGAAGTCTAAGAAGCGGAAGAAACTTGTTCGCAAAGATGCCGCGGCAGGATCAGGTGTGAGTTATTTATTTCCTTTTTTTTTTTTTTGCCGCGTATGTTGTTTGTACTGACATACGTCTTGTTTTTGTTTTTTAGGTGATCCTCCCGCGGAAGACCCTCCTATGTTTGAGCTTCGTGATGAGTCGGGGTCTGATTTGGAGCGTTCTGGGCCTCACACAGATGAGAATATCATGAAGAATGTTACCGTTCTTACTTCTTCTTCCAAGACCCTTTCTCAAGAACATTCTGAGGGTAAGGGTTCTGAGGCACCTGACATGGATCAAACTGAGTCCGTGCATTTAGAGTCTTCGGGCCCCTCTGAGAAGCCGGGTCCAGGTCATCAGGAGGGTACATCCGGCCATGCTGAGGCCGAGGAAGAGCATCAGAGTGATTCCGGGGATTTTTATCGGTCCGTCTCGGTCGACACCGTTGAGACTTCTTCTACTTATGTCCCCAAATGGTTACCCACTAATGGGTTTAAGATGGACGACCCTTGGATCTGCCGCAGCATTGTTGACAATGTGGCACCCCCAGCGTATGCATCTGTTATGAGGGACATGTCTGACGAAGACCTGATGAATGAGCATAATCTTCTTGCCGCTCGTTAGGTGTGTTTGAATTCTGAAGTTCGTTTGCGGTTGGAGAACGAGTTGTACCGGACTGATAAGCTGAGTAAACGGTTGGAGAGGAAGGAGATGCTGATTGTTGATTTGAGGGCTAAGCTGGCCAAGTTGGAAAGTGAGTGTGTTGGGACCTCAGAGCTCCGCGGTCGTGTATCCGCTCTGGAAGCGGCCGTGAAGACTAAGGATGAGGAGCTGGGTAAGCTCCGGGCTGAGCTTGAGAAATTGTCTCCGTCGGTGGCCATGGTTGGGTCACTGGGTCAGAAGAATGCGGAGCTGGCCTCAGAGATTATCGTTCTCCGCGGCAAGAATGAGGTTATGAGTCAAAAAATATCTGGTTTGGAGGTTATCTGCGGTACGTTGGAGTAGCAGGTAAATATTCAGGTTGAGGAAAGTATGAAGATGGCCCGTGCAGTGTTTGAGGAACATTTGGCGGAGATGGACAAAAGGTTGATCGCCATCAATGAAGAGTTTGACACGGAACTCTTCCCCCAATGTCTGAAGGCTGTTGATGGTCGCCGTTGGGTTATTGGTCACGGATTCAGGTATGCTTTTCTCAAATTTAAAGAATCCGAAGAATTGAACATCAAGTTGGGGGGGGTGCATTTCCGCAGCAATGGCGGAGGGGATCCGTAAAGGGTTGGAGGTCGGGGTCGTTCATAGGGCCAAGGGTGTTAAACTCGAACAGGTGGAAGCTTACGACCCTTTAGCCAAAAAGCGCTTTGATGAATCAGTGGAGAGGTTAGGGAATGTGTCCTTTCCCCTGCTGGACTCTCTTGAGGCGTGTAAGGATGCCCCCTTGAATATCTTATGGCGCAGCTTGTTTTCGAGGAAGATCGTCGCCCTGGGACTACGGAGTTTACTTTTAAACCCCCGGTTGCGGAAGAGAGTATTCTTCCGGTGGCCCTAGTCAGGCTGGTCACCCGACGTCCTAAGGCCTTTGAAGCTTATAAGCAGTATAAGAACAGTAGGTATGGGAAGGAGTTTGATTATAGCAACAAGGATCTTGCCGCTGTTTTTCCTGTTTCTACTGGGTTTGGGCCTGCTTCCAATGTTGAACCTGCTTCCGCTGAGCCTTTGAACATTGTTGCTTCTTCTGGGCTGGAGACCACCTTATCCGGAGATGATGGTGTTAAACATGATGACATGTTTGATCCCTCATTTCTCCAATCCCAAAATCTTGAGGATTAATTTTCTGCGGCTGTTGTATGGGGGATATTTTGACTATATCTGCCCTGCCGCGACTTTGTGAAGCTTTTTAATCTTAAAAATCATTTGGTGTAATCCGGATGAATATATCCGCATATGTTGTAACTTGACTGAATATAACTTAACCTTTTTTATGTGTATTAACACTTGGTTTTTATGTTATATATTTGTTTTTGCCGAGGCTCATATGGCCGGACTTAATTTACTATCTCTGTGTGTCCGTACTTAGGATTTTCGGGGATAGCTTGGTAGGTCAATGAGTTTGCAATACCACTTATATGCCTTAGACAATTGGAAGCGCAATGTCCTCATGCCGGGCTTGCAATGCCTCTTACGCATTTTTAGAACTGCGGAGTTGTTTTCCGGCTTACGTATACATATGACAGAAATAAAAAATGACGAAGTAAATTTTTTAGAAAATTTGTGGAGTTGATCGGACTCCACATATCATTAATTTAGTGAACTATATACATAAAAGATGGCAAGTGCTAAAATGAATTCCCGCTGCCGGATTTAAACCGCGGTCAACCACAAAAGATGGGAATACTTACATTAAATCACAAGTAACATTTTTTGAGATTTCGGATATTCCATGTCCGGGGTAGATCTTGTCCATCTTGGTTCCGGAGTTTGTATGCTCCTTTTCCCAATGCTTCCACAACTTCGTACGGACCCTCCCACTTGGGGCCTAGCTTTCCGGTGCTCTCAACCAGGCTAGCATCGTTGTTGCGGTAAACAAAGTCTCCCGGCTTAAAGGTTTTGCCGCGGACTTTGGCGTTGTAGTATTTTTCCATTCTGGACTTGCTTCTTGCCCCTTCAATAGCCGCGACTTCTCTCCTTTCTTCCAGGAGGTCTAGGTTCATCTGTAAGGCTTCATCGTTCGCTATTGGGTCAAATAGGGCACATCTGAGAGATGGCATTCCAATTTCCACGGGGATTACGGCCTCCGTCCCATAGGTTAGTGAGAATGGCGTGTCCCCGTTGCTAGATTTGATCATTGTTCTGTGGGCCCAAAGCACATGCGGCAGCTCTTCTAGCCAATCCCGGCTTCCTTGGTCAATTCTTGCTTTGATTCCTTCTCCCAAGCTTCTGTTAGCTCTTTCGACTAACCCGTTCTCCTGCGGATGTTTTACTGATGCGAACCACTGTTTGATGTTAAGCTTTTCGCACCAGTCTTTGAAGGGGTTATCCCTGAACTGCTTGGCGTTGTCCGCCACTATTTCCCCCGGCAAGCCGAATCTGCACATGATATTATCCCATACGAACTTCTTGACCTGATTACCGGTGATGGTTGTGAGAGCTTTGGCTTCTATCCATTTTGTGAAGTAGTCTATTGCTACTATCAAATACTTGATTCTTCCTGGAGCTTCTGGGAATGGGCCGCAGATGTCTATGCCTCATTTGTAAAACGGCCAGGGAGAGGTGATAGGAGTCAGGTTATGCTGGGGGTTCTTGGGAACCGGCCAGTGCACCTGACAGTCTTGGCACTTGTTTATTACCTCTCTTGCGTCCTTGTGCATTGTGGGCCAATAATATCCGGACCTTAACGCCTTTGCCACGATAGCCCGTGGTCCGAAGTGCATGCTGCATGAACCCTCATGAATTTCTCTGATTACGTAGTTTGCCTGTGTCGGACCCACACATCGTAACCACGGCTCCAGAAATGATTTGCGGAACAGGACTCCGCTGATGATGGAGTATTGTCTTACTTTGATCTTTAGCTTTCTTGCTTGTTTCTGATCCGCGGGAAACACTCCATCTTTCAAATATTCGAGGAGCGGGGTCATCCAAGTGTCCCCTTCTTCTTCAACTACGGCCATCACTTCTCTTTCCTCTATTGATTTGTCTTTCAAGACTTCAACCAAAACTTGCTTTGTTAGGTGGGCGAAGCTGGTGGAGGCTATCTTGCTTAGTGCGTCCGCCTGCTTATTCTGACTCCGCGGAATTTGTTTTATGGAGAATGTGCGAAAGTTCTCAATCAAGGCTTTGGCTTTTGCAAGGTATCGCGCCATGCTTTCTTCTTTAGCCTCGTATGCACCGTTGATCTGATTCGCGACCAACCTTGAATCCACATTTGCAGATAGGTCCTTCACTCCCATCTGTTCTGCTATCCTTAAGCCCGCCAATAATGCTTCGTACTCTGCTTCATTATTGGATGCATTAAATTCAAATCTTAAAGCATAAGTGAATTATGTACCTTCAGGGTTTGTAAGGATTAGGCCTGCCCCGGATCCTTCTTGACAGGAGGACCCATCGGTGTATAAGTTCCATGGCTCAACATACGGCAAATCTTCCGCGGTTACTTCCGTTGCCGGGGTTTCTTCTTCCGGGACTTCTGCAATGAAATCAGCCAATACTTGTCCCCTTATGGCTGTCCGGGGTCTGAAACTGATGTCATGTCCGCCTAGTTCTATAGCCCACTTGGCCATTCGGCCAGTATTTTCTGTCTTCGCCAGCATCTGTTTGATTGGTTGGTCGGTGATGACCACTATTGGGTGTGCTTGGAAATACCTCTTGAGTCTCCTGGCCGCGTGCACCAGCGACAGAACCAATTTCTCCATTGGGCTGTAGTTTATTTCCGGACTTTGCAATGTACGGCTGATGAAGTAGATGGGCTCCAGGCGCGTTCCTCTTTCTGCCAAAAGGACTGCGATGATGGCTTCTTTAGCCGCGGACAAATACATGATCAATTCTTCTCTTGGTTGGGGAGCCGTGAGGATGGGAAGATTAGCGATGTGTTGCTTCATCTCTTTGAATGCTTGTTCCGCTTCCGGTACCCAGTGAAAGTCACTTTTCTTGATGCACTTCTTTAGTGTTTTGAAGAATGGTAAGGACTTTTCCGCGGACTTTGATAGGAAACGGTTTAGACTTGCCAATTTTCCGTTTAAGCTTTGTACTTCTTTAAGAGTCCGTGGTGAGGGTAGCCGGGCAACGACCTCGGATTTCTCCGGACAAGCCCTGATTCCCTTCTTGCTGATTACGTGGCCCAAGAATACTCCTTCTTCTACTCCGAAGGTGCACTTTTTTGGGTTCAGCTTCATGTTTATCTTCCGGAGTGTCACGAATGTTTCTTCCACGTCTCTTAGCATTTCCGCCTCTAAATGGCTCTTAATTACCAGGTCGTCAACATACACTTCAAGGTTTCTTCCAATCTGTCTTTCGAACGCTTTGTCCACTAGACGCTGGTATGTGGCCCCTGCATTTTTCAATCCAAAAGGCATTTTCTTATAGCAAAAAATACCTTGGCTTGTGTGGAAGGCGATTTTTTCCTCATCTTCCGCGGCCATCTGAATATGGTGGTATCCTTTGTATGCGTCCAAGAAGCACTTGAAGGTGTATCCGCAGAGTGACTCAATTTCCAGTCGATCTCCGGAAGAGGGTAACAATCTTTTGGACATGCTTTGTTTAGATCCTTTAAATCTACACACATTCTCCAGCTTCCGTCACTCTTTTTCACTAGGACCGGATTTGACAGCCAGTCATGGTAATGGACTTCTCTCATTATGCCGGCTTCAACTAATTTTGCAACATCCTCGTTAATTGCTTTGTTCCGTTCCAGAGCCTGCCCGCGTTTCTTTTGCCTTACCGAGGTATACCCTTCCCGGATGTTGAGTTTGTGTTCTGCCACGCTCCGCGGTACTCCGGTCATGTCAGATGGTTGCCAGGCAAAGATATCCAGATTGCTCTTTAATAATTCACACAGATCTTTCTTCCCCGGATCTATCAAACTTCCTCCGATGGTGACTGTCTGGTCCGGGAATTCTGGGTGTATTGTTACTTGAATCCCAACTTTTGCCGGAGTCTCCTCAGGATCATGTTGTGGTTGGGGTTCCGCGACCATTTGGCACTCTACCGGAATGATTTTATCACTATATATCGTGACCACTCCACCCTGAGTGGGGAATTTGATCATTCCATGGGCCGTGGAAGGGATCATTTTAAGCTGTCTTATCCCCGGCCGGCCGATTATACCATTGTATTGAGAGGATGATCTAACCACCATGAAATTCATCCAAGCGCTGGCTGAGTTTTCTCCATCACTTAAGGTAACTTCTAACAGAATCTGCCCCAAGGGCCATGATAGTTTGCCACTGAAACCGAGAAGAGGGGCAGTGGCGGGGATCATTCTTTTCTTGATTTTCGGACTCAGTCGGTTGAAGCAATGTTCGTAAAGGACTTCGGAGGCGCTTCCGTTGTCCACGTACATCCGGTGCATGTGGTGTCCGCCCACTCTGGCCTTTATTACCAATGGATGGTCTTCCCAGTCGTCCTCCTTTATTGGAGGGAATGATATTTCCAAATTAGGCCTTCTGTTTCACAGTTCGTTGCCAGGTCCGTATCATGAATATTGCTGGGGCTTTGTCCTTGGCTGCGGTTTTCTTCTTGGCACTTTTAGCGGCCCCGCCTTTCTGGCTTCCACTCTTGATCTCTTTTACTAAATGTGCCAACTGGCCAGATCTGACCGCGTCCTCGATCTGCCTTTTCAATTGGAAACACTCATCCGTATGATGTCCCTTTTCTCTGTGGAACTCACAATACCTGTCTTTGTTTCTGGATTCTACCGGGCTTGCCATAGGTGGTGGAGCAGTGAATTTTACCGCGTCCATTGCTAGAATCTCCTTTGGTGTTTTTGTTAGAGGTGTGAAGCGGTCACTCTTTCTCCGGTCTGCCCTTGAATGCCCCTTGTATTATGTTTTCCTCTCAAAATTCTGGTTGTGGGATGTCCGGGATCCTCCTTCGTGGGATTTCCATGAAGAGCGGTCTTGTTTTTTCCTTGACACATTTGCCGCGGTTGTTTCTCCACGGATGAAGGCCGTAGTAACCTTCCACATTTCATCGACCGTTTTGGGGATTTTATCATTGAGCCTCCTGATTAACTCTGGATTGTTAATCCCATGTATGAATCCCGAAACCTTCATGCATTCAGGGGCGCCCTTCACGTGCATACTTTCCGCTTTGAAGCGGTCGACAAAGGTTGTCGTGGCTTCTCCTTCTTTTTGCTTGATGAGGTGGAGTTCCACCGGATCTTTGGTGTATTTCTTCCTCTGGAGGAAGTAGGATAAGAAACTTTTGCGGAGGTCTTCGAAGCTGTCTATGCTCTCGGGCGGCAATTCATCGAACCACATTCGAGCGTGGCCCATCAGGGTGGAGTTAAACATGTGACACCAAGTGGGCATAGCCCATCGTTCGACTTTGGCCGCGATACAGAAATTTTTCAGGTGGTCCTCCGGATCTCCTGTTCCGTCATAAGTTTTTACATTGGAGGGCATTCTGGTCCTCTTTGGGAATTCGAAGTTTCTGACCCTTTGTGTGAAAGGATCCTTGTCATCGAAGTCATACGGGCAATAGAGATCGTCCGCGTTCCTTTTGTTCTTCTCAGATCCGTCTTTCCAATATCCTCCATCATAGTCTCCGTTTTCCTCCGGTGTCCGGTCCCTTCGCCTTCTGGAACCAGAGTTAGCGGATCCAGACCCGCCGCCTTTCTCCCTTGAGCGGGGAGTGTAGCTGTAGGTCGGACTTGGGCTTCTTTTTGGGCTATCCGGACTTCCTTCAACAATAGGTCGTCCATCCCGTCTGTAACGTCTAGTTTCACCTCTACGCTCCCTTCGAGCGCGACTCTTAGACTTCAGACGAGAAAATACGTCCGGCTTTCTTTCCCCTAGATGTGACTTAACACCTTCTCTTCGTTCCCCTAAACGAGTAAACACGGCCGACCGAGGGTGCTTGGCCCTTTCCTCGTTATCTTCGGGTTCCTTACTAAGTCTGGAGAAAACACTCCGGGAGTAGGAACTTTCGGAAGGTTCAGGCCTCACACCGGGGCTTGTCTTCCGTTTTCTCCCGTCTCTTGACTCAGCATACCGGGATGGCTCTCGGGAGTATGAATTCTCCTGTGACTCGTCCTCGAAGTTGAGACGGGTTTTTAATTGTCCCATTTTCTCCGCATGGACTTTTTCAGTCATCAAGGGTAATAGTTGGTGATAATGTTTCTCACAGAACGCCCTTATTGCCTCATCTGGAAGAGAGTCTGAGTGGTGTTCTCCTTCTTTCCCCTTCCCCTTCTCATGAGTGTTCCGGACTGTGGAACGCTCTTGGGACGGGGAGGGGTTTTTTGTTTGATTGCTCATGGTAAAGTTGTTTTTTAAAAATGCAGTTATGTAACTGGTCCCACGGATGGCGCCAACTTGTTAGTACAAATCTTGGGCGTGCCTCCAGACCTAGGTTAGACTAGCTCTTGGCGGGTATAGATCATGCACTAAGTACTTCGTTGAGCTGCTAAGAAAAGTAACACCGTTAGTCTTACCGCGGAAGGGGGATTCCGCGGTTGGCCTCCGGTGTGAGAGTAAGTATATTATTTGAGAGATAAGGAGTATGTGCGAACTAGGTGAAAGTAGTTGCAGTTAGTTGTATGCAATAAATGAGATGGGGGTATTTATACTACCCATATACTTACTGTAGCTGCCTCGGGAATACGCGTACTAACTTACGCCTTACCGAGTAGGTAAGCGTCAGAGCAAAGTCAACTTGTACCTTACCTTAGTTGGTAAGTGTCAGATCAAGTGGGAGACACAATCCCACAAGATCTGGCTTTCGGTGGCTTGACCGCGGCTGAACGATGTTCCGTCCCGGTCTGGAGAGACCGGGGTATGCTCTTGTTCTGGCTTGGCAAGACAAGTCTGTAATGTGTATTGACTCTGCCGCAGTTCAAGTTATAGGCATTCCCGGCCCAGTATGCTAGGTCCGGGATACTATACACGATCAACTTTCATTATGTCTTTATGCCTCTTAACACTCAACTAAATGCATGAGTTGTTATAGAAATACCGATAACACTTATGAATTGATTTAGTTGCACAACAAATAAAATGTTGTTGAAAGGTTTGAATTACCGATAACACTTATGAATTGATTTAGTTGCACAACAAATAAAATGTTGTTGAAAGGTTTGAATTAGCGTTAGAGAAATGACACTTAGGCCAAATTAAATAGACCTAAATATCGACCTACAAATCATTCAACAAATCATTTGTTGATTTGCCCATATATTTAGTAACTTTGAAATTCTAGGTTGAGCATAGATCTTCCATATATTTAGCAACTAACTCAACCTTTTATATTATTAGGCCTAATCCGCTCAGGGTTTTAGTTTTGTACATCTACGCAAGGAGAATTTAATCGAAAAGATTTAAGGGTTAATGACATTTAATAGTAACGAACTTTCTCAAATGTTCACATATCAGTTATGAACCCAAAAAATATCACAGTACCCATCAAAATTTGTTTGCTTTGTGTTGATATCAACAAAAACCCGTTCTTTACCTCCAAAATCCACGTTAGCGACAAATATACATGGCACGTCATGAATTTTTACCGTTATGATCCACATCAGATTTGGTTCATGTTTGATAAGTGAACATCTGAGAAAGTTTGTTGGGTATCTTGAAACACCTGACAAAGTTTTATTTGTATTTTAAAACAGCTAACTTTA